>OZ022580.1:8976216-9077961 GCA_963669155.1 Arbacia lixula
GGTGCTGGCCTGGCAGGACGGGGCCACGGGTACGGTGATGGTCAAGGACTACAATCTGGGCGGGAAGGTCGCCTCAGCTGTGGTGGAAGACGCCGACACCACCGGGCTGACGGTCACCGACACTTCGTACCAAAACGGCGTGCTGTCCGTCAGCTTCAACCGACTCCGGAACACCGGCGACCCAGACTTTGTAAGACTCGAATTCTCCTTAAAGGGCATATTACTGCACTGGGAAAGCAAAAAAGCCTTCAAAAGGTAATTGTCAGCAATCTTCTTGCCAATGGTCTTAAATTCATGTATTGTCTATTTTAGGAGCTTGCTGAAAGTTATTTGCCCTTAAATGATCCACATATGTAGTAAGAATGATTAATGATTAAATCCTCAAATGTTTGGCCCGAACATTTTGAGGATTTGTGATTTAATCACTCATTACTCCAAAAATTAATGTAGATCATTTGAGGGCAAATGACTTTCAGCAAGCTTCTAAAATAGACAATACATGAATTTAAGACCATTGGCAAGAAGATTGCTAACAATTACATTTTGAAGGCTTTTTTTTTTGCCTTCCCAGTAGCGGATTTGAAACGTTTGGTCGCGCAGGCACAAACATATTTTGTTTGAAGTCGTGTCCAGTTCCGGTCTAGTGCATTAGTGTATGAGACTGGAAGCGGACATGACTGCAAACAAACTTTGGATGTCGTTGCGCCAGTGCATTATGGGACGAATTTCCCCAATATGCGGTATTTTATGATTGTATACAGCATGATATTTTCGCAAAGCACTATTTATTCAAGATGAAATCTTTCCTCCCCCCCTCTCCTCCTTCCCCCATCTCCCCATTTAATTTCTACTTTCCTCCCTCTCTCCCCTTCCTCTCTCTCCCCTTACCTGCCCCCTAACCCCCGTCTCGCCCTTTCCCTTTTCCTCTTTTCCCCTCCTCCCCTCCTCCCCTCCTTCCCTTCTCCCCTCGCCCCTTTCCCTTTCCCCCCTCACCCCCCCCCTCCCCCTCCTTCCTTCCTCCCTCCTTCCATCCCCTCCCCTTCCTCCCTGCTCCCTGCTCCCTGCTCCCTGCTCCCTGCTCCCTGCTCCCTGCTCCTCCTCCATCCCTTCCCTCCCCCTACCCTTCCCTCTCACAGGATTTCATCTTCACGGATGACGTCTGTGCCTGGCTTCTGCTGCCCCGTCCTGGGAGCAACGCCCCTTTGGTAACCAATGGCATGCCCCAGTACCACGCCGGGGGAACCCCGATGGTGGCGTCAGAGCTCACCTGCATCAAAACGTGCAGTAAGTAGACACACGGACTTATTTCCTAACTAGTATTTTTTCTAACAAAGCACACACAAAAGATTATATAGGTGAATCATACAATGATTACGGTAGGTAAGCATAATCATAATAACCCCTCACTTAAAATGATATTTAAAGACATGGTATCCCGTTGGAGGTCAAAGAAATGGAATTTGGAAGAAAAAAACACGAAAAATGGAAGAAGATGCTGTATCAGGACATCCGTCCCAATGATAGAACTTGAAACTGACTTTAAGCGAAATTAAAGCATTCGCTAGATATTGTTGAGGTTTTGGGCGGGTCGTCAAAACCTATAACCTAGAGACTAGAGACCGTTGTGCTCTATGGTCCACAGTGGTCTGCTCCATAGTACATGCGTTCAATGGGAGCAATGCCCGCATCGCGCGCTGACAGGGACGATACGATTATGAATGTAGACCATGGTCGGTGCGTTTCAAACGTAAACAAGTACATTTTTTTTTACTTCATTTCATAGGAAAGCTAGTAGGGAAAACTCCTTATTCCTGCCGAGTTTCATGACTTTTGCAAATGGGACACTGTCTTTAAACCAACTGAAATCAGGATTATTGTTCACATGTTTAACATGTGTTGTTCTTCTTTTTCGTCTTACCTTTCATCTTGTTATCGTTATTGTTGTACTTCTTTTCCTTTGTGTCTTTTTTTTCTTGCTCATCTGTTTTTTCACGTTTCACTTTTGTCTCCTTCCTTTCTTTCTCGTCTTTGATAATTTTTTCTTGTTTTTCCTTTCAATTTTAAGAATATTTGTTATTAATTTGGTGTGCTCATTCATATGATCCATGCAGGCATAACTCTTTCATCATGTTCGTATGAGTTATCTTTTACATCGAGTTGTATATTTCTATTGATAGCTATTTTATTGTGTGATATTTTTTCGCGAGAATTTTGAACCCTATCATACTATTCTATCCGTATAATGTGTATAACATAACTGGCTGATCTCTCATTCCACTTACTAACACTTATATCTATATTAAATATGTTATTATCGTAACTCACCTAAATAATCGTAACTCGCATTACAGGTGCCGGGAACCGCCTTGTACCGACAAACGTAACTCTTCTCGTTGCCGCGGCCAGCGTGCTGTGCAGTTTCATCTTTAAACTTTTCTAACTTCATGACAATAATTCCTTCACCTGTATTTCTAATATCTATCTTTTATTTGTGAGTATATTTCTATTTCTGCACTGACTTTTATTTATGAAATAACAATGTTTTTCCGTGGTAATATATGCGGCAATTGGAAATACTTATTTTTTTAACATCAATTTCTTCTGCATGTATTAATTTCAACTATCTGTTGTCATGGTTGCACTTCATTGACTTACTTTTATAATCTTCATGCATATCTTATCATCACAATTAATCTTATTTTCTTCTGTATACTCATAATCGACAAATTTCGTTGATAAAGTATAAAAGTGACCATGTCTTATCCAATATATTTGTACATTTGTTTTTGCTTGTTGTTTTTTAAAGCCCGAGTAAAGAATTTCTGATCTCCAGGTCATAATTTTTGTTTACATTTTAAAGCATTGTTCTCACAATAATTCACGATTACGACTAGTTTTCATGGTTTTTCACATTCATAGTGCTGTATCGTCGTTGTCACATTGCATGTATTCACTTCCTTTCTTGTATCATTATTTATATGTACCTCTCTCTCTCTCTCTCTCTCTCTCTCTCTCTCTCTCTCTCTCATTCCATCTCTCTCTCTCCCTCCCTCTCCTTGTGTGTCTCCCCCTTCCCTCTCTCTCTCTCTCTCTCTCTCTCTCTCTCTCTATCTCTCTCTCTCTCTCTCTCACACACACACACACATGCATACATTCCATCTATCTCTGTTCGTCTGTAAATCTCTCTCCCACTCTCTCTCCCTCTCTCCCCCTGTGTGTCTCTCCCTCTCTCTCTCTTTCTCTCTCTCTCTCTCTCTCTCTCTCTCTCTCTCTCTCTCTCTCTCTCTCTCTCCCCCCCCTCTCTCTCTCTCTCTCTCTCTCCCTCCCTCTCTCTCTCTCTCTCTCTCTCTCTCTCTCTCTCTCTCTCTCTCTCTCTCTCTCTCTCTCTCTCTCTCACTCCCTTTTCACCTTCAAGTTGTCTTTGATCGATGTATAACCCCGCTCTGCTCCTTCTTACCCTAAACAGCGCCACCAGTGGGAGACGGAGACGGGGACGGAGCGGCACAAGGCTTGAAACCAATCGGGCCTTGGAACTTTCTTCTCTTGTCTCTTCTCATTGTCTTTCTGTCAGTCCGGCAGTAGGATGTCACCAAGTGTCACAAATTTCAATCAATCTTGTTTCTCTGTATTCCTCTATTTCGCTTTCATATAAATCCTTAATGATCAATTCAGTTGTACAAATTCGTTGATTACCATGATGATTAGGAGTACTGGTGTTTAGATTTACTATTGAATCAACACTCCTGACAATGTGTTAAGATAGGGATTGTCACTATCAAATGTAATTGTAGAGTACCCGTACAATGCGTAATTATAATTGTTATTATGAATATTCAATGTAGGACATCGATGACAGTAATTTGAGATTAATAGATATACTTCTATTTCGAATTTTGAATATTTCTGTTTCACATGTAAATAAGTTTGAAAGTGGTATCAAAGTGACATTGAAACATAACCTACATTTTTTTTAAGTGTACATGGACACAATAAGGTGTCAAAGTGAAATTTTGTGTCAAGGATATGTAAACTATGACATTATAATCTCGTGCAAATCATGACTCGACAGTACTTTTATGAATATATATTGGCTATTTGATTTCAATGCGATTTCTTAAAGGGGTGTATCTTGTTGCACGATGCTGTACTCAACAAACCTAATGAACAAGCAAAACATAAATGCAAATCAAACTGGCTTAGACGAACAAAATATACCTGTAACTGTATTTCCGTACAGAGCAAAAGTAATGTGCCTTAGTGTTAGGTATAAGTGTATATTTCTATTTGTGTTTTGCACTTTATTGTTCACATGTGTTGTGTCAAATTATGTGTATGTGTGTTTGTGACTGTGTGTGTGTGTATGTGTGTGTGTGTGTGTGTGTGTGTGTGTGTGTGTGTGTGTGTGTGTGTGTGTGTGTGTGTGTGTGTGTGTGTGTGGTCGGTTAAGGTGAAGGATTACTTTTCAGTCCACTCACACCACCACCCACTTCTCACACTCACAAACACACATGTATGTACTTGGTTTCCATGCCTTAGAGCCATTCCGATTCAGAATGCACTTTTGTGTCTTTAACATCCTAATATACTTCACAACAATATATACAAATGTAATGATGTACAATAAAGGTTAATTGTTCGGACTGATAAATAAGTACATTAGATATCTGCAACATTTGGCAATTTGTTAATACCACACTAAGGTGTATGGCACCTTCAATTACAAAATTGTTCTCCATATTCTTTTTTAAAGAAACGTAGTGATTAACGTTTGAGGTACTGTAAACATCATGAATCGGAATGAAATATTTACCGCATGACAAAATGTTGCACAAAATGGTTTAGATGAATATTGTAACATGTGAGAGTTGGACCCTATGGACAATTATATTTGGAGAATTTAGATCAATTCAAATTTGGTGCAATAGGACTTTACTTGTCGGGATTTCATCATTGCGTCTCGTTTGTGCATGAATCGTGAAGTAAATCAAACTAAAAAAAAAATATGAAAATATTTGCTTCAGGCTGTCAAAGACTGCATCATATTGGAATATTTCGCACTTACAATTCAGTTAGGTGATTAAACAAAGGAACATTGGTCAATTTGCAGGATTGGCCTCAACTCAGTCGTACTCTGAAGTGTATAGGCTCTTGTTAATTGATTTTAAATGTTATTTCCCGCTGAATACACGGCTAAGGAGGTCTGACTGCAGGAGCTACCAACGTCATAAACATGGCGCCTTTTGTACTACAAGTCGAAGACGGAAGCCTCAGTATTTGGCAATCACACCTCAAAACCAGAACTCTTATAAATGATTGACAGACTTTTCAAATCTAGGTTTAAAGGGAAACGTCTTAATATGAATAACTGTTTTGAATTTACCCTCTTCAGACGGTATGTGATCAAGAATGTGGATTAGAGGTATTTGCTATCGAGAGCACTCCGGAAGGTAGTAATGTATTCATCATTTGGTATTTTTAAGTTTCGTTCAGATCTTATGGTGATATCATTTACATGTACTTCATTTAGCTTTATTTTACTTTAAGGTTAGAAATGTCTGCTATGCGGCAGACAAGAGTAATAGGGAAAAACACATACAGAATGATTCTTGTTCAAAGATGCACGGGCTTTGTGCACGATAGCTATACAACCATTGGAGGGCTATTTTGGCGTGTTCGCAAAGTGCCATGCATATAACTTTACCCGCTACCATGGTAATCTATGTTCTCAAAGCCCGTGGAGCTTGTGGAGCTTGTGTAGGCATATGTATCATATATTTGAAAGATCTTCTATTTCTCTACTGAAACATAGTAAATACAGTTTATGCGGATGTGAATGTTATATACAATGATATGTAAGTGATTACAAAGTAGAATGTTATATATTTGTAATTTATTTCACTCACAGTTTTTGGTGTACGTTTTGTATTCTACTGAGGAAGTGACGGGTTCACACTTTCACGTAAAAACGAATCAGAAATCTAGCACGATCTATCCAGAAATGTGAACAAGAAAGTGCTGGAAATAATATAAACATATACACTATTGTATATATTGTCTTATTTCAAAATTTACGAACAAGTACCAGCTACCTTATTTCCCTTTATCCTCTCTTAGCAAAATACATCTCCGCCTCCCTTTCACCACCCTCCTCCTCCTCCTCCTCTTTCCTTCTCTATTTGTCCTTTCTCTCTCACACTCTTACTCACCCCCCCTTTCTTATTCATCTCCGCCTTTCCTTTTTTAGTTTTGGATTTCAACAATGCAATGAATGTTTTAAGACTTATTGGCTTTCCTGAAATTAAATACAAATCGTAGACTCAGTAAGATTATCTGGATTTGACGTGTATTTATTCGAGTAAAAATGCTTTATTGTACTTGAGGTTTGTTTTAAAATAACCGATGTGTGATTTTTTTTTTTTTTGTGTGTGTGTGTGTGTGTTTGTGTGTGTGTGTGTGTGTGTGTGTGTTTTGGGGGGTGTATACAGTGAGAGGGGGGCAGTAAGGAAGTAAGCCAGGGTAGAAGTACAGTAATGTGGTATGTGATATTTAAAGTCAGATTCGTATAAAGCATGAAGAGAGAGAAAAATGAGTGGAAAGAGAAAGAAAGGGAAAAGATGAAAAATAAAGAACGAATGAAAGACAGACAAGAGAACCAATAATGAATGTGGAATGAGAAAGAATGGGGAAAAGATGGAGAGAAGGAATGAAAGAAAGGTGAAAAAGAGCCAATATTCAAGGAGGAATTCTATTTTTAAAGAGTGGAAAGAGAAAGAAAAGGGAAGAAGGAAAGAAAATGGAAAGGAATGAAAAAAAGGCGGAAAAGCAAATCAAAATTCGAGAGATTCTCTTTTGAAAGAGTGGAAAGATAACGATAAGTGAAGATGTCAAGAAGGAATGAAAGACGGAAATGGGAACCAATATTCAAGGAGGGGTTCTCTTTTTTAAAATGTGAAAAGAGAAAGAAAGGGGAAAATATAAACGACAAGAGACAGAAGAAAGAGCAAGAACAAGCAATACAGACGTGTATGTAGTATCAAGAGTTTCAACCATAAGACAGGAAAAAAACACAAATGGACGTTTTCAAAGTTGCGGTGCAATAACTTTTACTCATGATCGTAATGTGCCCCCTTCACTTTTAACAGGCTCAATATACAACTTAACATTGTAGTTACATCCTTCACAAAATTAATATGTGAATATGGTTATAATATAGTGCAAATACTTGGCTGCTGTTCTATATGCCACATGTGGTTATAGAATCAATACTATCAACATAACTTGATCATACTGGTTCAATGGGGAATCTATCATGGAATACAGTTTGTGACATTTTGTCTTCCCTGCATTTCAAGTAATTAAAAATCATGATTGAAAATAAATACAGTGATATGAATAATGATAATAATAATAAAGGCATTTCTGTGTCAAATCAGAACTAAGAAGATGATGGAAACATTGCAAAACAATGTGATTAAAAGAATTGGGGGAAAAATCCTTTGAAGTGATATTTTGCATGTTGTGGCAGCAATCATACTCTTTTTCAAAAAATAAAAAGATATTAAAAGAAAGTTTACAACTAGGTGTTAAACCAGGAATAAAATACATCTTCAAGAAGTACAAGTAAACTTCAAGAGGTTACAAAGAACTAGTCACAAATGATTTTACTCATAAAACTTCTCATCGCATGATTTTGGATAAGGTAGACAAGACATTTTCATGAAATGCAACAAATTAGAGCATATTTTTTTAGCAGTCTTCTACACTTTCACAATTTTCATCAAACTATATGAAAAAAAAAATCATTGCTTCTCAAAAATTAAAAGGCGTGATTCAAAACATGACAATACTTAATATGTAACAATGTCATGTAAAACTGATAGATACTTTAAAAAAATTATAATAATGGCATTGTGGTAATTTCTTTCCACATGCAAACAAATTGAGACATAATTTTTCTGAAAAGCACAAAATGATGAGTCTAAACTGGGTCACGCTTGTCTTTTGGCTGATTCATGAAAGCCACATTTGTTAAAACAAGAGGAGAAATTAAATCGTATTTGCAAGAGCTAATTTTTAAGACTGTTTTTAAGAGATACAGACATTATTGCTCTATGTTATATTGAATGAGCAAAATAAGAATTTTCCGTGCAATGTGGAGGCTAAGTTTGTCCTGAGCATGTACATTTCCAGACCCATTCCTGTTCATGCAAAAGACACAATTATGAGTTCAACTTGAAATTTATATACTGCTCGGTGAAAACATTCATAAACACTGCTTATGAGAAAGTCTTGAAATGATAATTCTATCCTCAAAAGTTTATTTTAAAAAATTATGCAAGTCTACTGTGTACAGGAATACACTTGATGCACTGGGTCTTCACTACAGTGTCAATTTTTGCAATTACCTTTTAGCTGTTTAAGGCCAATTTGTTCAAGCATGTGACAATTATTGTAACCCTACATGAAAACATAGCCAAGTCCTCTAGATATAATAGTAACCACAAGTACCATGTGCAATTACCTTAGGATTATTCCTTTCCTACATGCTTAGTAATAGGGTATAAGGCCCAATTTTCTGGTTGATAGTAAAACCATAAAGCCACAACATTGTTGTACGTTTCTGCTTAAATGACGGAATACGGTTCTAACTTTTCCATTTGTTCTTAGGAATAGCATGTTTATTCTTCCCTTTTGTGCTTGGGATAAATAGATCTTCACATAGGCATGTCCACATTGCCAGTACAACACGGACGTTGCGCCTCAGAGTGCTGTAACTTGATGCTAGTCACAACGACATCGTGCTTTCCTTCAAACGCTGACGGTTCACTGGCGTGACAACTCCCCTGGAGAGGCCTTTGAAGTGCGCCCTCAAGTCTGAGACTGTGAGTCATTTGAATTGCACTGGGCAGACTAGGGCAGATCTACGCTACATGGAATACATCCAATCTATAGCGAGATGTTGTGACAAACAGCAGCTCCATCCACCATTCTCAATGTGCACGCCATGGGGACTAACATAAAGACTTTCCTCCTTATGATAATGTGATATCATACTCCAGAGGCCTGTGTCCATTTGCACTTAAACCTTTGAAGACAAAGCGGGATGATGTCTGCTATATCATATCAGCACGACGTCCTTCACAGAGGCAAATAAAAGCTACACAATCCCATCCATAGGTCTACATGTCTGCTTGCTCTCACTTCACAATGCAGCAGAAAGAATAATGTCCCATGCAGACGAGTTCGTTCACACTGCACGCTGAATCCATTACCAGAGGCACGGACACTATTGAGTCTCTTGTCTCGCCTGCAATTCTCAGTTCAAAATAGCAGCAGTGTGTACAGTGTCCTTGGCATACGCTCTGCTCACCTTATATGGTTGAAGAGGTTGAGCACAGATTTGGATTCCTATGGAAAGAAGACAGAATTGGAAGTGAAATCAAAGAAGTGTACCACTTGCCACTGTCTGCAATGTCAAGGAAAGTGTTTTTCAGAGACACTCTTGAAATGCTTATAAGGATAGTTCACCCTGAAGTTAAGTTGGTTTTGATACAAACAGAAACATGACAAAAACATATTAGAAATTTCTAATGATGTATCAAATGCACAGATATAATGATGCATATCCTTCTGAGAAAATCAACATTTTCAACAAAAATAGTACATAACATATGAGAGAGCATCTCGCATGTGACATCACAACATCAAAACTTTAAAAATAAGAATGACTACAAGAAGATGTGATATTGCTGTTGATGTTGTTGTCACCTTTGTTGATCTTGATTTGCTAAAGACGTTCCAGAAGCGTAGAGTCTCATCCCCAGCCCCTGTGACTATGGCTTCTCCATCGGGTGATACCGCCTAGAAAGGACACAACACATACATTAGCATGATCAACTGGATATTATTGTCATCTTGTATGTCAACTTAAGCAGTCAAATTTCTCCCCATCACACATAGCTCTCAGAATCTGAAGGCTTGTGGCGTTTTAATTTATTTATCTTTCATTCTTGAGGTGTAAACTTTCGGTTCTGAACACGCACTTTCTGTCTCTATGCTTTCTGCACATTAAACTCTGAAGTCATGCTGTATATCGTGTAAAAATCTATAATATCGCGAATAATAACTTTAATTTCCTATCTATTAATTTTTTATTTGATGAATGGGATTCTTCTGTGAAGCAGCACGATCCATGTTTCCATGTTTTCATGTTTGTAAGAGGTATCATGAGTTTTACGAGGTTCGAAATGACAAGTTCTGTGCATTTTGAATATTCATACATGGCGCACTGCAAAACCGGAACTATACTTCCTATAAGCAATCGATCGTGAAGTAATATCACCTGATATAGGTTATATGCGATAAGGAGAATTGGGGAGTTGGTGAGGTATGTGAACCGGAAGGGCCTTTTACAGCACACTGGGTTTATTAGGACATGTTCATGGGTCTGTACTTTCCCCCAAGGACAGAGGAGAAGAAATTAATTAATGAAGACACAATCAAACTGCTTCACCTAGTTGAGACTTTCAATGCTGCGGCCTTTGTCTGAACAATATAGATTCAGCTTAGCTAGGTAGTGGCAGTACAATTGTCTGATTGAATGGGAATATTCATTTAAGACAGCCTGAATTTGCGATTGCTGCGTTTCTTTGAACAGTGTGACTGTATGCACCTACTATCCTACTACCACTATCCATTCTACGTTTAAGGAATACATACAACCTGGGGGTGTTTCACCAAGCTGTTTGTAAGTTACGAACGACTTTACAAACGAATGGTGATCCCTTCTTGTGCTAAATTCGATACCACACTTTGTTCATTGAGAATCTGATTTAGCACAAGAAGGGATCACCAGTCGTTCGTAATGTCGTTCATAAAAGAACAGCTTGGTGAAACACCCCCCTGGGCTGTTTTGGTAGGGGTACTTCTGCTATTTCATCAAGTCAGGTTGCACATCCAAGCAAGCAATCCTCCTTCATCCCCTGCTAATTTTCCCCTCTATCTTTCCAGTTTTTATCCCTGAGTCTTTCATCTCTTAAAAAAAAAAAGACAACTCAGTACGACAGACAAGACAATGGAATTGTAACACCAATTTTGGCTGGTGTGAACTCACCAGGTATAGGACTCTGTATGTGTGGCCTGTGAGTTTGGCAACCTGCACCAGAGAGGGGTACTTCCACACCAGGATCTGATTCTGGGAGTAGCCGTGGGTGCTCACCTGTGTAGGGGGAAGAAATGAAATAATTACAAATAATTGAGATACTGCCATGCAGTGACTAATACCCCTCTCCATGTTGCCATAGTGCTTGGGAGTAGGTCAAGCCCTGGTCAGGCCTGGCTCGAGCTTGTGATGTGTTCACACTGCCACTGTGTGCGCAGGACCATGTTGGTGGGGTGAAGGCCTTATAAGTTGTGTGACCTAATGAAGGAAGTCCACAGAGTACTGAACTAGTTTAGCTCTATTTGCCTGTCTGAATTAATAATTGTCTTCTTGAACTTTTCTCTTACATCTTCCCAAATATGCATATGATTTTTTTGCTTTCGAACATAACATATTTCAATGATGGATCTGAAGCCACAGTTACAAACTTCTGCACAGTCAGGGTTATTCAAGAAAAGGCCCTATAAAATTCACAAACCAAATTCACAAACAGAAGATAAGGGATAGAAATGGTAAAGATTATGGAACAATTAATCGTTGCAGATCCAGTCTGCCAGTATGGGTCCCAATCTCGATTGCTTTCCACAATTTGCTAACACAAAGCTTTATTGCAATACCTTAGATGACGCTGTACTTACAAGTTCATTGTTGTGCTTGGACCATGCCAGATTGCAGACCTGAGACACAGTGTCCACACAGTTGAGCAGACCCCGTAACTATACCACTTAATATCCCTTACCTTTCTTTAGGCAAAAATGTTGTGCTAGGACCACTAAATATCCCTTACCATTAAACAAAGCTGCACTTAACTACCTTTATACAGAGTTGTACTTACAAGTTCATTGTCGTGCTTGGACCATGCCAAGTTGCAGACTTGAGAGACAGTGTCCACGTAGTTGAGTGGCTGGCTGGTCAGTGTGTTCCAAAAGCGGATGCAGCGGTCAGCGGTGCCCCCGCCGGACGCCAGCAGGCCATGCTGGTGGGGTGACCAGGCGATGGCCTTGACCGCTGCGCTGTGGTCAGTGTACTGCTGGACAGGAGAGGTGCTGGAGTGGTTCCACACAAATAACTGAAGAGGGAAGTGGGGAGGATCAGTAGAGACACAATTCAAATTAATTCAATTCACATTTTTTTTCTCCACTTTAAAAACAACAATACAATTACGACATATACAAATTCCTTATTGTTTCCAAAAAAAAAAACTGAGGGAGGTATGGGGGAATTGGTTGAGACACAAGTCAATTTACTTCAATTCAACTATATTTCCACTTTGAAAAAAAACTCCACAATTCAGACATTATATATAAATTAAATGTGAAAAGTAGCGTGACAGGCACAAAGAAACATAGCTTACATGTATAGATTGACCCCTTACCTTCTATTATAACAATATTTAAATGTAACAACACTAATCTAAGTAAATAGCATGGGTGGTACCCGTAATATAAATCAACGATTTTGACTGAAGTCCCCAACGATCCATTACTGTGTTTGACCTATTGGCACAGTTTTTGACTTTGGCCAGTTTTTTAGAATACTGACTGAGACAAAACCAGGGCCTTTTGCATAAAACTTACCATTGATAACTTTGTTATTAATGCCAACTTCTATGGAATCCTTCAATTTGATTGGCTGTCAAGTGACGTTACCCTGGTAATTACCATTGATGCCAGGGTTAAAATTAATGGTAAGTTTTATGCAACGGGGCCCAGATTACCATTCTGGGATGCTGTTTTCCCTGAAAGTTTGGAAAGCATGACAACATTCCAACACAGATGAAGCAAGCCAAAGTCCGTCCTTACCCTATTGTCGTTGCCCCCTGATGCGAGATGTTGGTGGTCAGGTGACCACTTGAGTCCGCAGACCTCCTGCCGGTGACCGCCCAGACGCCGGATGACTCCTGGGGTGCGGATGTCTCTCTGGAGGATCATGCGGTCCCTGCTTCCAGACGAGAGGCTGTCTGCGTTCCAGGCCAGCGCTCCTGTGACGGATGGTGCAAGATCAGATTTGAGTCAAATCATTCAGAATCCACAGGACAAATATTACACAACACTACATTTTTTTAAAAATAAATAACCCCTTAAAAGGCTTGTATATTACATAGGCTTTAGTCAAGCTGTCATATAAGGGTATGTGGTGTAAGAATATTTCCACCTGCACCCTGTACTACAACTGGGACAAGCATAAGCAAACAAGACGGACAAGCATGAGCAAAGCACTTTGATGAGGGGAATACAACAGGGAAATGTCAACAAAACTTTAACCCCCCAAAAATGAAAAGAAAACTTGTTTTTAAAAAAAAGATATTTTTTTCTGGGAGAAAAATCTCCTGCCGTATTTTGAGTGAAAAAACAGCATTTATCATTATGTCAAAGACAGAATAGTTGGCATTTCTGGCAGTGACTGACCTACTCTTGCTGAATGCCCTTCCAAGGCATGGAGCTTCTTCTGTGCTGCGTAGTCCCACACCTGCACCAAACCTTTGTTTGTCCCAACAGCCACCAGGTTGCCCTATAGAGTAGAAAAAAACAAACAGATATGAATCATCATCGACATTTAAGGTATATTTTTCCCACTTTGTGCGGTTGGACCATTCATTTCCTTGATGGCTCTCTTCCATACTGTCCTGTCATTTGGATCAATGTGGGTAATGTTCAACATTTTTCTGTCTTCTTTGATTGTTTCCTCCCATGTTTGGCAAGGTATCCCACATGGATTCCTCCTTAACAAGTGTGACATTTAGTAATTTCTGGAGCCAGTGGGTCTCTTCTCTTCTAGCCACATGACCATACCATCTCAACCTGCTCTTTCTCAAATGAAATTTTTATTTGACTTTAATCATAATGTTCAAAATATATCTATTTACTTATTTCCAGTTATAAATTCAGGCAGGGTTGCCTCTTCAATTATGTACCTGCTGCACTGGAGGCCCTGACAGATATCACAATATAGCATAAACAATGTTTTACATTGCATAGCTGCCATGTTCCTTACATTTCAGTATTTTGTTGAAAATCAAATTTCTGTACTTGTTGGTAGCTCTGCAGAATGTCATTTCATTTTTAAATTTATCTGAAAAAAGCAAGGGCAAGCATTTTTCAATAAACAAACCATTAGATGCAAAAATAATGGGGTCTGGGTGGGGTGGGGGTGGAAGGGGGGAGCGGGGTGTATGCTTACTCTTTCATTCCATGAGACGGAAGTTACTGTGTCCCCGTCCCCTGACAAGTCGCATAATCTCGTCACCTAAGAGAAAGAGGGCAGAAGAGTTGACATCCAGTATTCAATGAGACACAACATGCCATCGCATGGGGCGGGATAATGGACACAGGCACATTCACAAACAAGATGGTTCGCGAACCACAAGTCTCGCCTGATTTTGCAATGAATTAACATTGCTAAGTTGTTTTTCAAATATTCAAAATGGTGCCTATATGACCTTTGATCTCATCATCCTCATCAAAACACAGGTGGTATTACCCAAGGCTCATTTTTATGAAGTGTGAACACAATTGATAAAGAAATAAAGAAATGAGAGCAAGTTAAACAAACACTTTAACATTTTGGTAACAGACTAACAGACCAACAGAAAGAGAGATTACTAAGTCTCAACCAAACTTCGTTCAGGCATGACAAAAGAGTATGATGGTGATCTCACCTGACTGTTGCAGGCACTCCACAGGTAGACACAGGTGCCCAGCCCCACGCTCAAGATGTTCCCCGAGGACCAGTCCACCAGGTTCAGGTAGAAGTCGTCCTGGAGTTCTGGCGCATCGAGGACCTTGAAGGGAATCTTAGAGATCTTCCGCATCGGCTTGCGAGGAGACCTCAACAGTTTCTGGCTGCAGGGAAGATATCCAATGAGATCATCATTCATCCAAGAAACTGATCTTATGTATGAATTTAACTAAGCCTGAGTCGAATCGATTATTAAGCTGGTGTTTGATCGAAGACGTCGAACTCCGATTTCGTTTTGATGAATTTGATGCATCAACGTAATTACTAAATTGAGTAGAAAACGCAAAATCTTTTGTTTGATAGTCCTGATATACACAATTTATCTTCATATTTTCACAATTTCAATTTGCTTACTTGGTTCCTACCAAGATGGCTGGATGACGTCATGTAATAAGCAAAATGTACACGACCGCTAGTATTCGCGCTCTGCTATCCGTTGTACACAATTTGTCAATGTGCCGTCGATGCATCGATGTTCGATCGGCGCAAAGCCATTGAACACCGGTTTCTGAAAGAATCGATATGACTCAGGCTTAAATTTAACTACAATTGTTTACTTGTAACTTATGAAAGAAACAGTATATATATTCAGAGACCGATTTATCAGAGAGGTATAGAAAGATTCATCACAGAGAGTTATCCATCAGCTGTTATTCATCAGAGTAATTCAAGTATTAAATGTAAAAACAACCTGTAATGCACTTCGACTCCACTTGTCCTCCTTCAACTAAGAATTAAGCAAAACAACAGACTTTATAGTTGATCCCGGCATGCAATCACACAACACAAGACAGCACTTTGTTACCTTTTGTTGCCAATGGGAGAGAGAGAGTATGGTGGGGAATCTTCGCCCTGGGCTAGACTCGGTCTCTTGGCCTGGACGTTGTACTGGAACAGGTTCCTCTTGACCTTCTGAGGGCTGACCATGCGTCTGTCCTCGCACTGGGGATCTTTGATCTTGTCGATGCTGGCCCCAAGCAGCTCGTTCCGCAGCAAGCAGTGGTAGGCAAGCATGTCTGGCAGGGTGAAGAATAGAGACAGAAGATTTCACTTAGCATGCCGGTAATCAATCTAAATCTGATATATGTATTATCAGGAAATTATCAGTATCGTCCACATGAGACCACTTTCAGTAGAGTCTCTCCTGCTTTTTGGTACCTTGATTTGGAGTAATGAGTGATTAAATCACAAATCCTCAAAATGTTCGGCCCGAACATTTTGAGGATTTAATCATTAATCATTAATTACTCCATATGTGGATCATTTGAGGGCAAATAACTTTCAGCAAGCTTCTAAAATAGACAATACAAGAATTTAAGACAATTGGCAAGAAGATTGCTAACAATTGTATTTTGCAGGCTTTTTTGCCTTCCCAGTGCAGTATATGCCCTTTAAAGGTAAGGAGTAGTCATGGTGCAGGCTACAGGAACCGTCAGGGTTATGGGTTTCCATCTTTAATTGATTTCAGGAAACCTAGAAAGAATCATCCCAAAATTAAGCTATTACTAAAGTTGAACAAAATCAGGACCAGATAATGATGGCAGAACAGTTCATATTCAAGATAGTTTGTCAAAAAAAAATATGGAAAATTTGATTTCAAATATATAAATCAATAGATCAAACATGTGCTGTAATCATTACCACTTACCTTTACTTCACATACCACAGACCTTTCACATAAAATTTGCCATTGATGGTAACTTTGCTTCCAATGGCAACTTATGTGGAAACCCTGAATTTGATTGGCTGTCGAGCAGTGTTACCATAACATGATAGTTACCATTGATGGCAGAGTTACCATTCATGATAAGTTTTATGCAACGGGGCCCAGCTTTGACTACAATGCCCAATCTACCTTTGCTGGAGTCGCCCGTCTCCTTGCCCCTCCTGCCTGCCGGCTGCACCTCGTCTGCATCCTGCTGGATGGAGCCAAAGCCCACCTGCCAGTTGGTGCCTGCCCTGCTGGGGATGAAGCGGTCGCTGTACCGGTCCTTGGAGGGCGACGCTGCCTTGCCTGGTGAGATGGGCTGTGGAGGGGGAGCAGTGGGAAGGTCTGATTAGACAAAGGCACTTTTGACAAATGATAGATAATAAATTACAGCTCAAATCAAGCTGAAATTGACACAACATTAAGTCAGAGGATGTCAATTTTTTTCAAAGCAGGTTCCATGACATTTCATCAATTATTATTCTTGTAATAATCCAGTGAATATTTGATTTTCACTTTTTGACAAATTTGGATCTCAAAATGTGTGTGTATCAGATAATTTATTCATAACACAGCAATCACCATTGTGTATCACACCTGTCAATCCACTAGCATCTGCCATCACAGTGTCAGTAATAATGTTAATGCTTCTGGCAGAAAAGAATTGTAGGTTGACATACGTGTGATGCACAATGGCCATTGCACGCTTATATACTGCAAAGAGGACTGCACTCAATTGAATCAGAAGAAGACTCTCTTACCAGTGTTGTGGGAGAGCCAATGGGAGACTGTCCATTCTGCTGTCTCAGTAGTCTTCTCTCAAACTCTGGCTCCATGCTTGCTGGTCAACTAGGAGTAGAAGAAGCTTGAGGAGACAATGATAGGCCGATGGTACTTGGTTTGCGTCACAGCTCACAGGCAATATCTGATACAAGGAAACATAATCAGTTAAAAATACAAAGAGTTTTCACGGTACACAATATCATGAATATGAATGCTTGTTTTCAAATGTTGGATGTGCAATTTGTTGGACATTTATGCAGGAGGAAAAATATAATTCATGATCTGCAGAGAAAAATTACGCACTAAACTATGTCCAAAATAACATTCAAATTATCCTGAGTTCAAGTTGCGTTTCCCGTCCACTTTTCATCCAACTTTTCTTCAGATTTAAAAGAACATGATGAAGGCAGTACTGGTGAAATTTGGGCATCGCACTCCTCAGGTTGACAGAGATATTGCACAAAATCAATGGGTACCATATTCAAGGTTCAGTGTCTAAATGCTCAGCAGGTTCGTAAACAATTAGAATAAATACAACATGGATTAAAATCATCTTCAAACCAACCACGGATCTATTAATAGGTATGTTTTATCCGTAAATGTGTGCAATAGATTCGAGTTTCGAGATACAGAATTGCTGAAACCAACTTATCTAATCAGTGCTAATCTCGACTCTCATGCTCCAAAACTCCGCGCTACGCAGTCCGCTCACTGCATGAGCAGGCTGGTCGCAATAAGATGTAGACCCAACTGTCTGTAGTGTACTGTAATGTAACTTAAGTATTACGCAATTCAATTCTCATTTTAGTAAAAAAAAAAACATTTCTGCAAAGGGCACAAGTTTATTAACATTTGTGAAAAATTCCAGTACTTTCAGTACTGGTATTTGAACTGATCAGCTTAGACTTAGTACAGAGATATTCAAGAGAAAACATGATTATTAAGGGGACGGCTACTTGACTTGACCGGCCCCCGCATCATTACGTGTACGATTGAACTTGACCTTGTCTTGACCGTCTTGCGTGCGAAGTCAATGGAGACGATAGTGTAGAGATGCCAGTCTGGCAGATAGAGTTGAAACAAACGGAAATGCAACGCCCTTGTTATTTCAAATTTATCATTAAAAAAATGCAGTTGTGGGCTAAAAAGTGCAGCGCGATACATGAAACATGTTACAAGTATTCTTACCACATTCAGCATATAGAAGGCGTCAAATTTTGCAGCATTTTATGACCGGTACATATTCAAACAGGCAATCCTTTCACATTCAGCGCACCAGCAAAAACAATGCTCACTGCGCATGCGCGATCCGGTGTATTGTCAAAATGCGATGCGCATCCTAATTTGTGTTTTCCTTGTTTACTCAATAAAGAAAGTAGACTGACAAGTTGGAACTTGATGTAAATGCATGACTGATATTATTCATCCTGTCTAAATCAGTTACTAAACTTTGGCACTAGAAATTCCACATGTCACAACTTGTCACTAAAATCAGACTCCAGGCAGCCGAAGGGAAACATGAAAAAGAGACAGTATATATGGACTGGCCATCAGCTGCAAACTAAAGCACAAAGATCTATACATTTGGATACAGCTATAGAGGGTAGATAAGTTATAACAACATAAAATGGAGCAAAAGTTGCAATTTCACAAAGAAATGTTTTATCAGAAACTACACTGCGCAAAAATACATAAATCTAAAAAAGTTTGCTTCCGATATGACGTATCGAAATTTTAGATATGATGCATGTGTACGTTGCAACATTCTTGATCGAGTGTTGTAGCTATTCATAGGCCTATATATGAAATATTTGATTATAAATTTTATTGATGTGGTATTTCCAATTTACCGATTTCGGATATCACAGGTATCAAATCAAATTCAATAAAAACCGTTAATATAAGGTTAGTTATACAATTTATGAGAACTATATGCTGGGCTAAAATAACTAGTCACAGTATATTAAACATATTGAAAGACTGGTAAAGTGTTGTGCAATAGAGAATCGATGGAACAGATCAGATAGAGTGGGAGTATAGATAATGAAACTAACTCGAAGAACAAAGAACAAAATACAAGGAAGAGGGTAAAATTCTGTATAATTGTTGGGGGGGGGGGGGGGGAATTATAGTCCTTTTTGTCTGTGGTCGTTTTAAAGTCTAACGCCATCTATGTGAATGCACGGTACAGCTTGTAAAGTTTTGCTTGCATACATGTGTCGCGTCGATGTACAGCAGCTATCTGATTTGTACGGTACGTTCACCTCAAAGACCGGGGCGCGTACGGCGTCTTGTCAATTGGCGATGCGCTGGCTCGAGTTCTAGTTGAGGAAGGCTCGGCTGGTGATGATTTACTCGTAGTACAGTAGAACTAGTCAAGGACGGAAGTGAAAGCTTAACGTGTAAATGTCTCTTCTAATTCTTCGTTGTGCGAAACAGTTGATACACCACTCAAGGATCTATTCAGCCTGTGTTGAATCGAGGAAGATGAGCAGCGGCTATGGGAACGGACCTGGAAGGCAACATCTGCCGAAAAATGAGGAATTGAAAACTCGGTTGGTGTGGGTGGACTTGGAGATGACTGGCCTGGATGTGGAAACTTGCCACATCATTGAGATGGCTTGCCTCATCACGGATCAAGACCTGAATGTTGTAGCAGAGGTGAAATATATTCACTAGAAAGTTAAACCCAGATAATTAGCATGTCATTACATTTCTGGAAAAATCCTTTAAAAGTTAATGAAATCATGAGAATGATCTTGTCAAAATGTAGATTCTAGTCAAAGTGTATATTTGAAATTGAATGCATGAAGAGAAAACGGATCTAGTTATTTAACAAATATATTGTTGAAAATAACCCTGATAGTTTACTTGTTAGCATTGTACTGTTAAAGGGAATATACTATACTGAATACTGGCATGACTGGGAAGACAAAAAGCCTTCAAATTCAAAAGGGAGATCATGAGCAATCTTCTTAACAATGGTCTTCACTTCATGTTATTGTCCATTTCAGAAACTTGCTGAAAGTTATTTGCCCCCAAATGATCCACATTTGGAATAATTAGTGATTAAATTACAAATTCTCAACATGTTCGGGCCACATATGCCCTTGACATTCTGGATATTTCACGAAGACAAAGCCTTAAAGGAATGTTTGTATGGCAATGTCACAATGGATGAATTTTAGTAGCCAATCCTATCTTAAACTTACAGCAATTTTTATTTGTTTTGTTTGTGAATATCATAACCTTTTCCACAAAACATTGTGCCTTAAGTTATGTCCTAACTCTTTCTGCAAATTGACCTAAATGAAGGTATTTGTGTTCATTCAGAATGTAATTTGCAATAATTTACCAATTTTGCCATTAATGATGCTACTCATTTTGTGCTGCATATGAGTCTATGAATAAGTAAAACACACAAATCCCATAGAGCAAAATTCTGTTCGGACTGAAAGGGTTAACCCATGTTTTATTTTCCTTTACCTGCAGGGTCCAAACCTCATTATTCACCAGCCAGATGAGGTGCTATCCAGTATGAACGAGTGGTGCGTGGAGCATCACACGGCGTCAGGCCTGGTGGACGCCGTACGGGCGAGCAAGATGACCCTTCAGCAGGCGGAGTACGAGATGCTGGCCTTTGTAAGGGAGCACACTTACCCGAGGCTGTGCCCGCTGGCCGGTAACAGCGTCCACGCGGACAAGGACTTTCTAAAGAAGTACATGCCACAGTTTATGGATCATCTCCACTACAGGATTGTGGATGTCAGCACGGTGAAGGAGCTGTGCCGGTGAGTATAGTAAGAGCCAGTACAGAGCAACCAAGGGAGTCAAGAAATGTGGTTCTTAATGAGCAGGTGGCCTTTATGTGCAGGTTACTTTGCCACATGTTTTAATGGGAAACATTGTTAGACCGCTCAAGGGAGTCAAGAAATGTGGGCTTTAATGAGCAGGTGGCCTTTATGTGCAGGTTACTTTGCCACATGTTTTAATGGGAAGCCTTGTTAGACTGCTCATGGGTGTCAAGAAATGTGGTCTTTAATGAGCAGGTGGCCTTTATGTACAGGTTACTTTGCTACATGTTTCAATGGGAAACGTTGTTAGACCGCTCAAGGGAGTCAAGAAATGTGGTCTTTGATGAGCAGGTGGCCTTTATGTACAGGTTACTTTGCTACATGTTTCAATGGAAAGCCTTGTTAGACCGCTCAAGGGAGTCAAGAAATGTGGTCTTTAACAAGCAGGTGGTCTTTAAGTACAGGTTACTTTGCTATATGTTTCAATGGGAAACATTGTTAGACCGCTCAAGGGAGTCAAGAAATTTGGTCCTTAATGAGCAGGTGGCCTTTATGTACAGGTTACTTTGCTACATGTTTCAATGGGAAGCATTGTTAGACCTCTCAAGGGAGTCAAGAAATGTGGTTCTTAATGAGCAGGTGGCCTTTATGTACAGGCTACTTTGCTACACGTTTCAATGGGAAATATTGATAAACCGCTCAAGGGAGTCAAGAAATGTGATCTTTAATGAGCAGGTGGCCTTTATGTGCAGGTTACTTTGCTACATGTTTCAATGGGAAATATTGATAGACCACTCAAGGGAGTCAAGAAATGTGATCTTTAATGAGCAGGTGGCCTTTATGTACAGGTTACTTTGCAAGAAAGACACAAAATGTGGTGTCTATGTGGGCAGGTGGTGTTTCTAAACAGGTTATTGCGAGAGCTAGAGCAAGTTTCAGTGTTTGAGAGTAGGGATTCAGTTAAAGGGAGTGGGAGGAGGTGGTTGGGGGGGGGGGGGTGCCTACACCCTTCTAGATTTAACGTGCATTGCCCCTTCCTACTACAAATCAAAAGGCTGTGGAAGTGGAGGAGAGTACGGACTGTACCAAGTTTAGGGGCGTGAAGGGGCTAGGCTTTGTGTAGCATTTGTGGGGGGAATGTGGAGGAAGCTGCTGGAAATTTACAATTTTTATGAACGTGACATCACAAATCAAAACTTTAAAATAAAATACATGTAACTTTCTTTTCCTCTGACCAATTTTCGTCAAACCTTCACTAATATGTGTCTTTCATGTGTCTACTTTTATTGAATGAAAAAGATAATTTCAGGGTGAACTATCCCTTTCATTCTTGACACTTTCTCAGGCGGTGGTATCCCAAGGAGTACCAGGACGGGTACCAGAAGAAAGCTGCACACCGAGCCCTGGACGACATCCAGGAGAGCTTGCAGGAACTCCGCTACTACCGCAAGGCCATCTTCAAGTGAAATGGGCTTGTCTCTCATCAAGCCCCCTATCCCCCCGCAGACTCCTCAAAGAGAAATCTATGATGTATGCAGACATGCAAACTGTTTTTTTCATGCAAAATGCCTAATGAAATATGTTCTCTAGAAATGTCATACATGTTTGTGTATTTATTATGTACTTTTACACGTCCCGTATCACGCGTGCAATGTGTGTATGCGGCAGTATGTTTTCCCCTAAGGAAATAAGTAATCTATCATACACAACAGCTCAAAGGAGATTGGCATAGGGAAAGGGAAAGGGAAGAAAGGGAAGGAGCCCAATTTTAAACCATGGTATATTTTGTCCTGTTCAGCATGAAACACAATATACCATGGTTTAAAAATGCGGTTTCTTCCCTTTCTTCCCTTTCCCTTTCCCTATGCCAATTCCTTTGAGCTGGAGTGTATGTGTATGCACATATTCACATCATACATGCAGTGTGGTTTGTTTGTGTGTCTCATACAGTTAATTCCACTTTCTGTGGTTGTTACAAAAAGTCTTTTTTTTTTTACCTGCCCCGTCTTTAGTCCCTGAACCTACCTGTTTGCTATAAGATGTTTAAACCAGCCCTAGTAGCCTGAATTTTTTGCCCACCCAGCCACTGTACCATGTATGTGTGCACTTGATTGATAGACAAAAGGCTGAATATTGATTGGACTGCTTGGTATACACATTCAGGAGCCGACCAAGACATAGCCGGTGTGTGTCGATTCACTGGAGAGTCTGTGTTTATACTGAGAATGTGCTGCCAGTGCGCGTATAATGTGTACTGTGGTATAAAGATTTCTTATTTAAGACATACGTCCAATGTTTAGTAAAATCCTTCTTAAATAACATTTCTGCAGGTGCATAGAAGTTTGACAAATATGAATCTGAATGATAGCTACACTCGCAAACTACTGGTTGCACACATCATTAACGGCTTTCAAATATTTTGAAAAAGTACTTAAAATAAGGTTAAAAGATGATGAGATTGGTACATTTCTGAGGGCCAGTTATACCCATATAGCATTCAAATTTTCTGTGGTATGATTCCTCACCTCAACATGACACTGACTTGCACCAATGAGAGCTTCGCTGTTAGTATAAGCATGGATATCTGTGTGATATACTAATTACATTACATGCCAAATAGAATAAGGTCTCTTGTAAAAACTGTGGAGTTTTCAGGTTTTCAGGGTTTTCAAATTCACCTGTACCGGTATCTAGTGATTAGATTTCAATAGGTGGAATGTACTTTGAACCTACATGTAAACTACAGCTCAAAGTAATTGGTGTAGGGAAAGGGAAAGGGAGTAAAGGGAAGGACCCACAGTTTTAAACCACGGTTCAGCATGAAACATGATGCTTTTTAGTTTCATGCTGAACTGGACAAAATACACAGCGGTTTTAAACTGCGGTTTCTTCCCTTTCTTCCCTTTCCCTTTCCCTAAGTCAATTCCTTTGAGCTGTAGTGTACCTACCAGTTGTTGTTAGTTGGACAAGCTTTGGGCCAGTTACTATTTATAGTTCAATATTGTTTATATTGTGTATATAGTGACTTCAAACAATTGCCACAAAACAGATGTTTCTTAGGCCACATCCTTCGCAAGAATGCTCTTGAGAAAGTCGCCCTCACTGGTGCTGTTCAGGGACATAGGTCAAGAGGACGACAGAGACTGACTTTCCTCTTTTGGCTCAGAGATGCCACTGGCACAAGGCCCCTCAATATCATAGACCACTTCCAGCAAAAAGAGGAATTCATTCTGACAGATTCGGACAAGCTACTCCAATTGATTGATTGATAGTTTATATAAGGTGCATACATTTTATGAAATGTGCATGCATAATGGAAATGGTGTATTACAGAACTGTTGATATTTGCAATACGATACAGTACATACACTGTTGATTATTGGCTAAAAAAAAGAATACATGTCAATGTGCTATATTTATGCCTAATATGGGCAAGAACAGATATCGGTATTAGCATTTTGTTTTTCACAATTTGCAATGCACTTTCATGTCTTCCAAGCAGTTGCATACATTTAGCATGCTTTCCAACTGTTTCTTAACTCTTTGCATGCCTCAAGTGTATTTGTTGACAAGTAATACTTGTGTAGTGCCATTTTTACTGGCACACAAAGGATTAAAGGGAATATACTGTCCTGGGAAGACAAAAAGCCTTCAAAAGGGTGATCGTGAGCAGTCTTACTGTCAAGCATTGCCCATTTTAGAAACTTGCTGAATGTCAGTTGCCCTTAAATGATCCACATTTGGAGTAATTAGTGATTAAATCACAAATCCTCAAAATGTTCGGGCCGAACATTTTGAGCATTTCAAAAAATTTGACTAACTACTCCAAGTGTGGATCATTTAAGGGCAAATAACTTTCAGCAAGTTTCTAAAATGGACAATACAAAATACATGAATTTAAGACAATTGACAATAAGATTGCTCATGATCAGGGCTTTGAAGACTTTTTGTCTTCCCAGTACAGTATATACCTTTAAGATATGTCTGTAGTTCACTAATGTTTCATTGATACAGTATTGTATTGGTTTATTGACTTGCAGAATTGAGCGTCCTTTATGTACAAAGTTATTAAAATGAAAACGAAATTGAGATGAATATCCTCTCATGTTGCATTATTCAATAAAGTGTGGAAAATGAGAACAGTACATAATAGTAGTATTTTTTTTTTACCCAGGATAGCCCCTTCAGTAGTTGAACACTGTTCTAATAGGGGGCCTTGCTTTGACATTTAACACATGATTTATCTAAGATGTTTTGATCTACAAACGTACACTCACCCATGTAAATATAAAAGAACACTGTAACAACAAGAACAAAATATAAAACAAAAATAAACACCTGTTTTAATAAAAACAATTTTATTCAATTGTACTTCAGGACATGTAGTACAGACATGTCTGTTTAAATATGGTTGCTCACATATTGGTGCAACTCAAAAGCCCAATTAGTCTGAAGAGTGACTTTAGGAGTACAGTATTTTCCAACCAGCCATCATGCATGATAGTACATGTAAATGCCAACGAGATTGGTGTGTATACTATTGGTGTATAAAGGTACAATCTTGAATACGGAATATAAAGCAAGTGTTTTACTTAATGACATCGTTTTGTATAGACCCTCATTACAAATTCCATATAGTCTATCTATTATCTATTTTTTTACTTCATTTTTCATAAGTAGTGCAAGAAAAATAATTTAAGAGATACATTCAATCTGCAAACTCTACAATTACAAAAAAGTTTGGTGTTAAGGGCTAATGTGATGTTAATGTTAACATTGCAAACTGCTAAATAAACTTCTACATTTAATGCTTTGCCATTTGGTGCTAAGACCTGGTGTTGGTGTTATGGTTAAAACGCCAAACCTGAATCTTCTTGTACCAGTGTGACGGTAGCAGCCAGTATCACACTATTTTTAAAACTGGGCCACAAATGAGGACATCACAACCTTTAAACTTCTAAATATACATCTCCATTATATGCTTTCACATTAGGTGGTAAGTGTTGGTGTTAGTGTTATGTTTAAACACCAAACCTGAATCTTCTTGCATAAGTGTGGCGATAGCAGGCCAGTATTTACCATGGTGTCAACAAGGTGTTTTAACCCTAATACTCCGGGGGGGGGGGGGGGGGGGGGGGGGTGACAGGGGGGGAATGATGCCCTGAGACCTCGGCTATGGGTCGCCCGATTGCCTCAAAAAATGTAATCTACAATCTTGTAAAGCTACGAAAAATCCTTTAATTTCTTTCAAATTGATTAATTTATGCTAATTTATGCGAGAAATCATAGATTTAGGTATTTCTCACAAATAACATCCTCAGGAATAGCAATTTTTGGTACAAACGTCTTTCATAACTCACTCATTAATTCCTGAAAGAAAAGACGTTGTGGTAATTATTTCTTATGTATTTCATTGTTTTTCGTCAAGCGTTTTTTGCTATTTGAGTGTGGGTTTGTGTGAATGTGTGTGTGTGTGTGTGTGTGTGTGGTAATTAATTACACTATTTGAAACAATGATACTTACTAGAAAAGTATTTACATAAAATGGAAAAGCTCCTGATTATGTCCATCGGGTTATACACAGTCTTATAGAGAAACAGCGAAATTTCAGTGACATGTGTTCGGTAAACGTAATCTGACAGCCGCACGGTAGGTCCGATCGCCATGTGCGGGAAGGATCAGAGAAAAAAGGATTGATGGGAGTGTATTGTGCATAGCATTGAAATTTGAAGTCAAGTTTGGATGATAAAAACAATGAAGTCAGCTCACAGAGAATTGCACATTTTTGTTGGTCTATGCCAATAACTTGAGTACTTATTTCTATAAATATGCAAACAAACAAAAATACAATGAAAACGTTGTACAGTTTGTCATTGTGGAGTGGACCAATGCAGTTGATAATAAAAATGGGAAACTTGTTTTGATTATTCATATGAAAAGGCTGTACAAAATTATAAAATACTAGTACCTTTTCAAAAAATATTTGCAGTATCAACTAAAACTGGCACCCAATAACAGTCATCAACTACACAATTTACTTATGCTTTACATAAAATAAGATGAAATATGAGCACCAATTAAGAATACATATTCTAAACTGTTCAATAAGTAACATAATGATTGTATTTAACAAAAAAGTGATACCCTTTTACATGGACCATACCTACGTACATTGTACTATGTATCAGTAGTTTGTACATGTGTAATCCATTTCAATCAGGTTTGTTTCAAAGCTTACAGTCAACATTTACTGGTATATGCAAATTATGAGAACACTAGTTCATGTATTAATTGCTTTGATTGGTATATATAATGAATTTTCAAAACCATAAAGTCTAGTTAAAAACAAAAATATTGCTGAGACCTCCCAGAAAAAGAATGTCTTGGATAGTACACCACTCATGATATATTTGCTGTGGTAGAGTTTAGACAAAAACTGCTTTGTTTATTTGGTTAAAAAATGTGATAAACAGAATGCAAAAGCCCATCTCCGTTTGTACCTCGGTAATGAAACTACATAATAACATATGAACACCATATAAGCCATATGAACCATCTCAGTACCAAGCAAGGAAAGCCCATTGACTAATTTCACATTTCAAGCATCCATGGTACTCCCGAGCATTAAAGGAAAGAGTTTGCATGGTGAGGGAGTTTATGACTTTCCATGTTACATCATAGACCCGTTCATAAACCATCATCATGATAATACCACTATATTACAGATGCGAAGAGCTGCTCAGAGCACGAGAATGAGAAAAAATCCATTGGAGAGAGAAGTAAGGATGATTTGTCAACCAGATCGAAACTTGTTTGGCTCAAAAACTTTAGCATGATGATGGAGAATGGGTAACGAGTTGGTGGAATTCTCAAGTGATTATAGTCAGTTCCTTTCTCCTGTCTTTCTCTTTAAAATAAAAGTCTATGTATCACACTTGATACCTCAGATTTGATGCAATAGCTTGGCTGAGAACATCGGCATTACGATGGAGAAAAGAAGAAAAAGTTGGCTGAATTTCAAAGGATTACAATGACTTTTCTCTTTCTGTCTTTCTCTATCAATCACAGCCTGTGTATCATAGCTCAGATGTGATGCAGGAGCTTGGCTGACAACATTGGCATTGTGATGAAAAATGTGAAGGAGATGGTAACTTGATTTCTTCATTGATTTCAGGCACAGTTCTCTTCCTCCTGTTTATCTTTTTAAGTCCCAACTCTTTATATCGGATCTCGTACCCAGTTGTGATGCAGTTGCTTGGCTTAAATCAGCAGCCTTGGCGCCTTACGATGGAAAATAAGGAAGAGTCGGCTGAATTCCATGTGATTACAATCCCAGTTCTCTTTCTACTGTCTTTCTCTTTACATCAAAGTCTATGTATCGCACTTGATAACCCAGATGTGATGCGGGCGCTTCGGGGATTTCGTTGGCCTGGCGATGGAGACTGGGTAAAGAGTTTGGGAAGTTCTTCTGTCATTGTAATCACAGTTCTCTTCCTCCTCTTCATCTCTTTAAGTTACATTCTACGTATCGCACTTGATACCCCAGATGTGATGCGGTCGCTTCGGGGAGATCGTTGGCCTGGCGATGGCGGAGAAGGGGAAGGAGTTGATGGAGATCTTGGGAAGCTGATGCCTGAGACTTGTCAGCTCCCGAGGCTGCACCACTCCAAAGATGTCCAGAGCTCCCAGCTTGCCCAGCTCCAGTAGGGTCCTGGGGAGGGGTGTGTGTGTGTGTGTTGGAGGGGTGTGTGTGTGTGTGTTGGAGGGGTGCGTGTGTGTGGGAGGGGTGTGTGTGTGTGTGGAAGGGAGGGAGGGGGAGAGGAGGGATAAAGCGATGGATCAGTTTGCATCTTAATGCTTTTGGTTTGCATGCAAAAGGTTAAATCATATCCATCATTACTATATTCCAGATCACTGATTGGTTAAAAGTGTGTCACATGACCACATATAGTTAATCTATTTGAGAGCTAAAGAAGCTCAGAGAGAGAAAAAAAAAATGTTTGTGATGTCATCAGGTGAAGAAAGACTTTTTTGTGACGTCTCAATATCAGTTCAGCCCTTGTACATGCACAACATGCAAAATCTACACAATATATTTTTCCAGCTGCTTTTTTCCATTATAGGGGAAATCTAGGTGACGTGTCCATGGAAAAAGCGATAAGTTAATGATGTAACAATGACCATCTTAATGAAGTATAAAACAAATATATCATGATGTTATTAAAGATCTTTGTATAATTTTTTGGTCCCCTCAGTTAACTGGAGAGCGGGGATACGTTTTTCCCTGAGACCAAGGTCAAGTAAAAATAGTACCCCCCGCCCTCCAGTTAATAGCTCATGCTCTCCCCTTCTCCTTGGGAGATTCATAGATTCCACAAGTTCTCTAATTATCGTGAAATATTTGTTATTTGACTGTTGCTCTTTATATGTGGATATGACATGCAACTTCATTGAAAGAGACCTGTCAAATATTGTCACTTTACTAAGTTTGGTGATATTTGGTGAAATAAATCTTGAGTTCCAATGCAAACTGAAAATATCTGATTTGTACTTGACCTTTGACCTATCTGACCCCAAATCTAATCTCTTAAGTTTTCTGCATGGTACCAAGTTTAATCAAATACTTCTCAAGGTATATCGTAACTGAGAAATTTTAGGATTTGACCTTGACCTATGACCTTTGCCCTATTTAGCCCAATATTAAATCACTTAATTGTTCTTTTATATATCATCATTAAACTTAGTTTAGTGCGAGTTGGTCAATCATTCTTTGGGTTATCGCGTACATGTGGTACGGACAGATGAATGGACGGACAACCCAGTAACACAATTCGTGGCAGAGCTGGCACAACAAAGTTACTACCATTTTTTTGACAATCTGTGCAGGCTTTAAAAAGCATCCTCTTCGTTGGGAGTGAACTTACGAGTAGGCATAGAAGGGGATGTCGTAGCAGCGGCTGAGGGAGATGTGCTGGAGGTCGGGTAGGTTCTGAACGATGGCCGACAGTGATTCCTCCGTCAGCACCGTGCAGTCGCTCAGGTCCAGCTCACGCAGATTATGGCATCTGGTGACTACGTTCAGGATATCTGCATGGTCATAGAGAGAGAATTATAATGTTATTGAAATGAATTCAATTCAACTTTATATTACATATTTTGATAGTTCACATTTCCATGCAATACTCATGTGGATTTAAATTTGTAATTAAGGCTTGTCAATGTTTGGTACTGAAGTTACACTCTGAGTATGTTTATTTACATATTAAATGCACTGCCAATATCAATGTTTTAAATCAGATATTAAGTATTTTTAATCATGAATTCTCTTGAATCTTGAATTTCCACAGAAAGAATACAACAAACACAAAATATGTGGATACAACACTTAAATATACTGACAAAAGCTTCAGAGATACATTGAGATAGAAATATATGAGGAATCCTTATACAATGCATGCTCATGAAATCTCATAAACATGACCCCAGCGATGAAATGGTGATGAGTTAATAATAAAAACCAGTAAAGTGTCATTGAAGAGAGAGGGAGAGAGAGAGGGGGGGGGGGAGACAGAGAGAGGGATAGAGAGCAGGATATAGAAAAAAAAGAGAGAGGGAAGAGGAAAAAGATAAAAATACAGAACTACTCCTTTTTTGTTTAAAAGGTTGATCTTCTAGTTGAAATATTATTGGTCAGGTAGAGTGCTCTTTGTAAAATTCATGCACAGGATTATTTCTTTTTGGGGTATAATAATTTATACTGAATACTGGCTATTCCATGATGGACAGTTCTGATGGTACTCAAAACAGGGATGTGTTATGGAAGGATATGAAGCAACTTTCTTCCTTTGAACCCATGTGCCAAGCCGCTGAAAAAGTTATGTGTTCTCAACAGGTGCTGTTCAGGTGTTTGAACAATTATCACATGATTATTAACATGATTGTGTGGCAACGGCTTCTCAGAGAGAACAAAAGAAATGTACAGTCTCATTTCGCTTGTCCCGTTGTGTTAATGGCATTAATACTTCCATGAGCATAACAGGTATCAGCAAACACAAATAAACAAGTTTTTCAAGTGAAATATCTCTGTTGCACGCAAACACACACAAACGCCGTTAATGATAATACACAGCTTAATATATCATTTTGAGAGTGGTTGAATCCCCCAAATGCACAAGTTGTCGGAAAGTGAAGAAATTTGTCAATTTTGTAAGTAATACAAATAGCTGATATGTCCGATTTTTAATTATTCCTCAATACTTTTCGAAACAAAAGCAGAGTAAAGGATCCGTCATTATCTGCCGTTAACTTCCTTAAAGTTTGCAAACAAATTTGTCAAAAACAAAACGTCTACAGACAAATGGGAAATTAAAGAAATTTCTTTTCAAGTTGATATCAGCTAAATGTCGGCCCGGCACATGGAACATCAAAGCATTGTCATGATAATGGAATGCTTTTGACATTCATGAGCAAGCTTTTAGAACCCATACAGATGTTTGAATATATTATGCTCGAGTTTCTACTCCTTCGTAACACCTCCCTGCTCAAAATATGACACAGTAAATGGGTTAAGATGCTGCACATGTACATACAGGTATGAACTTCCTCTAAACTCACTTGTACCTTTAGACAGTTACATCACAAAGTCCCCACTATGAACAAAGAGCAAAATACCACACCTGCCAGTAACACAATTGAATGATATGAACAAATGTAGGTAACATACACGCAGTTATAACGCTAAGTGTTCACTGTACATTCATACACCCTGTGTCTGCCTTTTGTTCTTAACCTTTTCTTAAACCTTTGTTCTTCATCTGATCTATCTTGGGGACTTCCTGTGTGCTGTGTTATTGTGTGGGCAAAGCCTACACTTTGAACAAAGAACCCCCACCCCACCTATGTTTCACTTCTGTTCTTCATCCAATCTATCTTGGGCACTTCCTGTGTGCTGTGTTATTATGTGTGTATGTGTGGAGGGGGGTGGGGGGTAAGCACAAAGGATTTAACACCCTCTTTAACACACACAGCCTACCCTTGGAACAAAGAAACACCACTTTGCATTGGGGATGTGGTTTGCTCTGTTTAACACTGTCTAGTTTAGAGAGGTATGTACCCCTCTCTTTAATCACAGGGCCCACTCAATGAAATCACCTTCCTTAATCCCACACTGCCTGTTACCAAGTCTATGAAATTGATCGGAGGATTAGATGCCAGAGCTCAAGCCCCTTTTCCTGGACTTCCATTTCTAGGTAATCACCCAATAACAAAGATAAGATCATTAACAATGGGATCCACCAGACCAGCTGCCCCTTTCGTCTACCAACACAACTTGATATGAAGGAGTTAAGTTTAGAATCAGAGTTTTGCTTAGGTTTGCTCATTTTGTCAGCCCCTTTGTCTCTACCAGCACAACTTGATACATAGGATTTAAGTTCAGACTTTTGCTGGCTGAAGTTCACTAAGTGATACTCATAGAAAATCCCTAAATATGAAGACATTCATCTACAGAAAGCCTATAAGCCATTAAAATGAGCTTGGGTGACATTCAAACAATATATCACTTCCGAAAAAGTGAAATTAGGGTGAAACAATCACCCTATTCTCTGGGACAAATTTGCTGTACTGTCATCCGAAACGGCCTTTAGGTTTGACGCAAGAAAAGGAAGGCGTTATTGTGCATCACACATGCCAATCCGCAGCTCCTTTTCCGCCAGAATCACCATGCATTATTAATGAAACTGTGATGGCAGTTGCTAGTGGATTAACAGGTGTGATACACAATGGTCATTGTGAACATTTGTGTGTAGATTGCAGTTAGTCTCTATAGCATATCCCGGCTGTGACATACACACAAAGCCACTTTCCCTAAGGCAATTTCGTAGGTCAGGAGAGAGTCAATTTAGTGAAATTTGATTTTCTTAAAACACAAAACTAAACACTTTCATGGCATGTTAGCTGCATAAATTTATTTAATAACTCATTCAATTATAAAACAAACTATATTTATTTGATTTTACTTCCTATAGGCTATAAGTATCACCTTTAATGTTAAGTTTCAAGGTTGTATTCATAGACAATATCACAATATAGGATAATCTGCGCCATATTCTGGTAAAGTCAAAAACAAAATCCAAAATTCTAGGGGGCTTCTTTTTGAGCACATCGGTCGATTTGGCTACAAGTTTACATTGTGTCTATGGGAGTTTTGGGGGCTCTTTTAACATTTTCCAGGACTCTTTTAAGCATTTCGGGGGACAAATCGCCCCGAGCCCCCATGCATTTTTTCCCCTGCCATTTATCAATTAAAAATTTATAGATTGGAAAATAACTTTATTATTCGTGAAATTATAACTAGATTTTGACACGATATATAGTATGACTTCAGAATTAAATGTGCAGAAAGCATACAGAAAGAAATGGTTCATGCAGAACCAGAAGTTTACATCTTAAGAATTAAAATCAACAAATTTAAGCGCCACATGAGGTCAGATGTGGACAGCTATATGGGATAGGGAGAATTGCAGTACTGATTTCTCTACCCACCTTTGTCTTCCAACTTCTCCCTATAGCCACTCAGGTTGAGATGCTCGAGACCCGTTGGCAGCATCTTGGTCAGACCCTCAAGATCCTGCCTCGCAAGATTCATCCAGGACATATTCAGGCTCTCCAACCTATGCAGACATTTCAGAAGCACAACATTGAGCATCAACATAAAACCATAATAATACCATAATCTGGAGATGTGCCTCTCTGACTTAAAGGGATAGTCCACATTGAAGATGAGTTGGTTTCATACAAGCAGAAACATGACAGAAACATATTAATGAAAGTCTGATGAAAATCCGTCAAAGAATAAGAAAGTTATGATATTTTGAATTTTCACATTTGTGACGCCACGTGCGAGGTCCTTTGATGAACATTTATCAAACCTTCACTTACATGTTCTTTCAAGTGTCTGCTCTATTGAAACCAACTTAATTCAGGGTAAATTAAAAAGAAATTAAAAAAATTAAAAGATTAGCCTAACAAAAAATGCAGAATCATTCTAGGATCATGCCTGCTTCATTATGAAAACAACATTAGTATATCATCATTAATTTGTAAGAGCCAAGCAAATGTTTCCCTGCTTGTTACTCAGATGTCAACTAGCTGTCAAAGTTATTATTGTTCTTTCATCAGAATATGTTTTTATCTTACAAGAATGAATAACCATCTTGCAATGCTCAATTCAATTCAATTCTTTTAACAAACAAAATAAACAATGAATACAAGGTATCACCAGAAAGGTTATGGCTTGTGAGGTGTGATGACCTTTAATCAGTTGCTTGTTAGGATGTTTTTTCCCGAGTTCTACAACAACATATAATATCCAAACTACCGGTTGGGTTTTTAACTGACTAAAAGTCACGATTACTCTGAAGCGGAATTTATTCACTCACTTGTGAGCAGATTTAATGAGCTTGGCCAGTCCTTCGGTATGAGACGTATAGCACATGGCAAGATTGAGGACCTGAAGGGAAGCCGCATGCTCAGCGACGCAGGCGAGAGTGTCTCCGCTGACACGACAGCTCTCTAGACTCAGCCTCTTTAGGGACCGGCACCTCGCCAGGATTTCTTTGACGGTATCGGGGCCGTCCGCTATGCAGGCGGATAGGTCTAGAGACTCGAGTTGTAAGGGTTCGGAGAGTAAAGCTTGGAGTGATGGCGGCGGTCTGTGGAAGTGAAAGAAATGAATCATGGCATTTTCCACTTATAATTGAAGAGCTTGTTTGCAAAAGGGGTTAGATCCACTTTAGACCATTCTGAGAAAATCTACTTTTTTATTCTCCCAGATTGCAATATTCTTATGTGAAACTAAATTGTCATGATATACTACCCTACCATGTGAACATAAAATTGGGTATAAAAGAAATGTCTTTAAAATTTTAAAATTTTTAAAATATTTTTTCCAAAATTATCTTTGTGGATCTAGCCCCTTATGCAAACAAACTGAATTGGAGCTAACCCTCCTCTGAAAAAGAAGTGACTTTTCTTTGCAATTTTTGTTCACTTTTTAATGGGAATTTCAACTTTTCTTTGGTATCATCTTATAGAGTGACTTCAAATCTAAACATTGAGACAAAAAAAAAATCAAATTTGATGAAAAATGGATGTAACCCCTTTTGTAAATGAGCTCTTCAATTCTGTAGCTCTATGTGATAAACTGCTGTCATAACATGTCTATGAAGACAGCTGTCTAGAGAGACCACCTGCCTGCAAAAACAATCAGAGCAGTTGCATGTACCGGTAATTGCACGTATCTTCAATTGCAGGGTTTATTTCCAAAAGGAGCTAAATCCAATTTGATAACTAACAACAAACACATGTTTTTTGCATCTGACTTTGTATACATGAAGGTGCCTTTTACAAACTTAACTTGGAGCGTGACAATAGTTGGTCTAGCTCATTTAATTAGTCTTAAATTGTTAAGTCCATCAAATGCTTTAATGCTTCACACTGTGCTGATACTAATAAATCATTTTTTTTAATGGATTTAGCCCTCTTTGGAAATAAACTCTTCAATCATTGTCTACAAAGATCTATTCATCTTGAATCCATTCAGAGTAGTTATTGCATGTAATGACACTTGTCTACAAAGACCAAATGTCTGTAAAGATCATTCAGCTTAAATGAATTCAGAGTAGTTATTGCATGTTCTTGTACCTATCTATGACAACCACCTGTCCTCCAAGAATGCTTTTTCTATTTCCCTTGTGGTGGTCTATAGGTGGTCTTTATATAGATAGGTGTCCACTCTTCCTATCCCTTATTCTTATTACCTCACACACTCTGCTGGGATGTCCTCTTCCATTGCTCTTTCTTCATTGTCAGCGTCAAACACCGGACTTGCGATGGTGCTCCTGGACAGCTTGGTGTGGATGACCCCTCTTCGCAGAATCAATCCCAAGATGCCGGGGACGAAGTTAGAAGCCGACAGGTCTATCTTCCTCCAGAACACATCGTCATACCTGTAGAGAGATGGAGCACAGTTAAAAATAAAGATCATTTCTGTGTTATATTGCAGTTTAATGTTTTTTAAAAACGTTAATGAGCATTAGTCTAATATGAAATAAAAGCAATATTTTGGGTCTGTATGTACGGTACATACAATGTCTACCTTAGGAAAACGTTAATACTTCTGTTCTTAATAATACAGTGCAAATAAGTGAAATGTTACACTAACAGCAAAGAAAACTTTTTGTGAGCAAATGTATCTCTAATGTAATATGAATTTTAGAAAGTATTCAACATCCTGAAAATATGATGCAGGGACTTTTGATTGTATTTGGGAGAATATATTGACCTGGTTGAATTTCAAATAATTGATACAGTTGCTAACCAGAAGTATATTTAGGACTAATCCTCTTATATGAAGGGTGTAGGGTGAGGCATTGTATACTTAAGTACAATCATGCCTGTAACATTTCCATTCCGTTTGTTTTGCTAAAGCCGACTTTTTAAAATAACTAACAAGTCCATATGGTTTAAAGGTAAATGTAGATGGAAGGTTTTATGTTATACTTATTCTGAGGTTTCCATTATTTTTCCAGGTTTCATTTTTTCACTGCCCCAAACATTTGTTCTGGCGACACCACTCACGCTAGTCTTCTCCACCTCCGGCAGACCTTAGCACAGTGAGTCAGGCTCTTCTTAGGCAACCAGTGAAAGATAGACAGGATCACTTCATCAGACAAGGTGCAGAAATGATCTGAAGGAGCAAATAAAAATAGTGTTGTCTTTTAAGTTCACAGGAAATTATTTTTGCACAGGTTCATACATGTACACACAAACATAACATGACATAACACAAATTACAAAAAGCGTAACATAACATGTAATACATGGTCACAATCTAAATATAAAAGCTTGCCTGACATAAAGCAAAGAAGTAATGCATACAAACTCAATGATTGTCTACCTGAAGACAGAATAGTAATTGGTGCATAAAATATCAACATGTCAGTAAATATGTCTTAACCATACCATAAATAATTCTTGCCCATAAAAAAATCAACCATCAATACGCCAGATGCTGTTCGATGGAATCTGTGTTCATTTCTTGTGCAAAAGTGAACAAAGGGCACATATGAATTAAAAAGCTGCCCTAGTCTTTACTGAGAACGCATGTGTAGGCTGGTTTTTCTCCACTCAGATAGTGAGTAGCATGACTCCCGCATTATCTGCTGCATGGATAATAGACGATAGGCTATGATTCAACTTTAAATTTGTCATAGGGTGCAATTAAGCCACACCCCTTTGTTACTGTAGTTCCACGACAAATTTTGACATCCTAATTGGGCAGGTGTAAATGGAGCCTAAAAATCTAACCGTGAAACGACAGGCCATGATTCAACTTTTAAATTTGTTATAGGGTGCAACACCCCTTTGTTACGGTAGTTCCATGGCAAAATTTTGACATCCAACTTGGAGCTTGAAAATCTAACGGTGAGCAACGAGTTAAAGACCTCGATCAATACCTAGTTGTCCGCCATCGTATTTGAGAAGGCGACGTTTGCAGCTGCAGTTGAGACCGTTGTGGAGGTGGTTCTTGCTGGGGGCCCTGAGCGCAGCGGGGCTGGGTGTGGTTGGGATCATGGGCGGAGTCACAAGACTCCCTCCACCCTGAGGATGATCAAAAACAAACAGTCACTGTTATCACGTTCTTTACCGAGCCAGCATATATGTTGGCTGACCTTTTTCCACTCAGATACTATGCAGCACGACTCCCATACAATCTGCTATTCGAACTATACAGGACAGGCTATGAATAAATACCTTATAGGACACAATTAAGCCACACCCCTTTGGGTTATTGCAGTTATAATTATACATAGCAAATTTTTACATTCTAACTGGACCACGGTTCACAAAGCAAGAAAATCTAACCTTGGTTGAAGGGTTAAGGCTGTGATTACTATTGCAGAACAGTAACACTAACAGATGACATAGCTCAATGTTATGTAATAAATAGGGGCTGAAATTTCATCTTCAAACTCGTCCACACTCATTTTTGCCGTTCATATCTTAATACCTGTAGTTTAATATTTACATGCGTAGTACTTGAATATATTGTACACTGTACCTTGTTTTTTATTAATGAAAAATAAATTGAGTCTGGAATCTTGCATATCAGTATTGTATGTGGTGATCAATCATGTGACACTCCCTAAAATTCTCAGAAGAGATGCGCAATGTTCAATTCACACTGTGATGAAGGGTACTGTACATAATGTACTTAAAAGCGGTCAGTCAGTAGCAATGTTACATGTAGCAAAGACATGCGATGACTGGTGCATCACTTCTCTATGCTGTGGGGTGCACCATGGGCCATTGAAGTCTATCTCAGAATAAAGACACTGCTATCACATTCCAAGGGGATAGAAGAGGCATGAACAATTAATAATACTAGTAGGTGCAATTAATAATCCATACAATTATACTACTGAGCCACTCATGATGGGAGATGACGGATGGATTTTATTATCTAATCAAAGAAAATTGGTCTACATCTTGATATCTGTACAGTAGATCTATATTTGCCCAACTATTTCAGATTGAAAGGAAAACCAGCATGCAACAATCTTCACTTCCTCAAAGCTTGTACTGACCTTTTGAGCATTGTGTTTTGACGTTGGCTTCAATACGCCTTTGCTGGCCTCAGCGACCTTGAGTTCATTCACCCCAAGGTCCTCGTAAATTTCGCTCACCAGTCCTGGGCCCACGTCCCAAATGACTCCCGCTTGATGCTGCTGCTGCTGCATGCTGCTGGAAAGGCTAGACATTCTGTCATCACACGGTGCAAACTGCATGAGACGCGACGTATAGACACCTGTAATGCTACCTGAAAGGCTGAAGCTGTCGAGAGATCAAGTGAAATGCAAAGTATGTATTGTTAACAGACTTTTTTAGATGTGATCTACATGGGTTGGCCATAAAAAAATGGAACGTCAGATCTGCTGTCATATATATCTTTGTGGATAACTTTGTCGTTCACTGTGACACAGTCAGTGACAAATTTATCAACAAAGATATTCCAGCAGATCTGACGTCTTAATTTTATTAATAAAGTGGGGTCTAAAGACTAAGGCAAAAAAAAAACATTCTGTTCGATGCTCTGGAATGATCCTGTGAAACGTTACATACCAGTTATAGGCCTACGAGGAACCCTTGCCAAAGGCGTGGGATCCCTCATAGGGCTACACACTGGTACTTCATTTGAGATCGACTTTAATTCAATTCAATTTATATTTCATCAAATTCAATTTTGAGTAACGATTACTTCATACCTTCTTGAACAGATTTGTTAAATAAAGTGGTCTTAACTTTTAGATCCCTCAAAACCAAATGGCTTTGTCTAGAATAGATCATTTAATTTAGTCTTTTAGATGTTCAATTTGTAGATCTCTACCTACCACACCACAAGAAGAGAATAACACCGAGTAATGAAGATACTAACAAAGTTAGACCAAAATCGATCTAACTTACAAAATGGGTGGAGTTGCCTGCTCCAAATTATACGCACAATGCAAACTGCAAGTGCAACGTGTCTGACGTCTAGTATTACTCGATGGCTGCACCACAATTACCTGGACTGAGCTCGATGTGCTGCTATACCCTAGCTCTCGTGCTTTTGTGGGTCATATTCATGAATCGACCGCCCTCGACCTGGCCTGGAGTAGATCTCACTTTGCTCAGTCTCTCTCGCAGCACTCTCTAACTAACGACTATAAAGTTGGATCGAGTCACCCAGTTCACGAAGTCACAGGGATGATCAAAATTAGGCGCTAATGAAGAGATCGAACATGTCATTCGATTAATGTTTGGCGCTAATGTTTTCGTGGCACATCTCCCAGATGCAGAGCGTGTTTGTTTACAATGCTTCGTACCAAGTCAGGATCCCGCGTATTGCTGCTGTCTTGCCGCGCCTACTCAGCTCACTGATTTGTTACCAGCCGATGTGTATACAAAGAGATAGACGACGATACACACTCCAATACACACACGTACCGTAAGCATACACAGAGCGACACATACAAGTCACATGTACAAGAGCGCTAAAATAACGCGCCTTCAGTGTGACAACCAATGAGAACTCATTATTGAACTACGTCATGTCAAAATGGCTCAGTGGCCGAGTGGGGAAAGTCCCAAGCCACGTCATGTGCAGTGTAGTGCCGCAATCTCGTTTGCACGGGATGGTGCAATAACAATAACAACATATACCGTACCGTACGTACAAGTAGTGTACAGAAAGACGAGGCAAGATATTGCGGGTAGATTACAATACGTATAGATGTGCAGTTATACAGGGCTGATCTTATACTAGAAGTAGAACAAGGTCTCCGCTTGTCGCGTAACTGAGCTGAAGACGATTTCCACTATTCTGTCATGACGGTTGATCTGCTGGTCTGGTGAGCTACTTCCAAATCCAAGCTTCGTGGGATCAGGATAAGGATATATTGTCATTTACTGCGACCAGCCCGCTCACTGCTCCCGCTGCGCGGGAGCAGTCCCGGGGCTATATTGTCATTAACTTTAGTGTACCAATAACCATATATCCTTTGTCAAAGGCAAATCGAGCTGATTCCAAATCTGGTATTTGGAATTATTTTTAGTGATTATTTTTAGTGATAGAATTATTTTTAGTGATGGCATCAAACTCCAAGCAGCAAAATAAGGCCAAGGGTAAGGTGGGAAGGAAGATGAAATCTCAACCGACCCCGAAACGTGCTGATCTGAGCGAGAAACGTGAGTCGTCTCCGACAGAGGATGGTGGAGCTAGCAACACCAAACGACAAAAGTCTCAATTCACGTTTTTCTATGGGGCCAACACTCCCTTCAGCCAGTTCCATCCGGCAGATTTTGAAGTGGACGGCGTGAGGTACACCTGCGCAGAGATGTACATGATGCACCAGAAAGCAGGTGAGCACTTAAACAGGAATAGCCCTCTCATTCAGGGCATTCTTTAAAAGTTTAATCAGAATTACATTTTTTAACATACCCCCGAATCTAAGTAGGGCATTTCGAGGAGCAAGATGCAATCTCAGCAGATTCAACGACCCAGTACAGGGACTGAATTTTTGGTCCATATAATAGCAAATCTATAGATGCATAACCAATTTAGAAAAAAATGTATATATATGCGTAATTATACACACTGTACATGATGTTGTGCACCAAATTACAGTCTAACTATCAATTTCGCACTATATGAATGAATAAATGAAATTGAATGAAATATAGTGCTTAGTTCAACTCAAGAGAGGCTGATACATCGATCATATTCTATAATACTGAAAGCGATTATTTACCATTATATAACACAAAGATACATCCCTGTCATTTGATTGGTTGTTTGATATTGATCATTCAGTCCATTTACAATGACGTCATCAACTGTGCAATTTTAGATCCATACGATATTGTCCATTGCACACTGCGCGAGTTTTCCCCCAAATTTTACCCCATGCACCCGAGGGGTAAATTTGGGGGATGCAGTGGAGGGAAGCATTCAGTGGGTAGAGCGCGCGCAGTGTGTGGAGGAACAACAAATTCTGAAGGGCCAGCATAATTGTGTGTGCATATGAATATCAAGCTAATTTGCCTATTTACCTCTGACACAGTGCACTGGTGCACAGCATGAATCAACAAACGTAAACATAGCTGAGTTTGTTTTGATGATCTTCTGAATCTATGTTTTTTCATTTGTGCGATGGACAGAATATTTCATTCAGTGAGAGATGAAATATTCTGTCCATCGCACTCATAAGCATTCATTATTTGTATACTATAAAAGATAAATAAATGAAATTAAATGAAATATAGTGCTTCTTTCAATTCAAGATGAAGATACATCATATCCTATAAAACTGAGAGTGATTATTTCTCTGTCATGATGTAGTCTTGTTTGGAGACACTGAGATAGCGGCAGAGATCCTGGTGGCAGCCAAACCCGCTGCCATGAAGGCCCTCGGGAGGAAGGTGAGAGAATTCAATGAGGAGACGTGGAAGCAGAGTCGAAGAGAGATCGTCAAGAAGGGCAACACGGCCAAGGTACGGTAACACATTCAGGACCAAGGACTTTTAAGAGCAAAACTTATCACTGTTTGGCTTTTAAATTGGCAACACTATTTTTTTTTCAAATGAGAATTTTTGTGAAGAAGCGTAATGTAAATTCCATTAAAAATTAATAAAACATTCAAATCATTCAAGTTAGAGCAAAAGAGGGATTTCAATCTTTTCAGCAAGTTACCTGCTTAAATATTTAGCCCCCGATCTGCCCCTTATTTTGCTTTGAAAAAATATATATTACTAAATGCCAAAAATTGATTCATCTTGTGCAGAAATTTATGCTCTTTCATGTAATGCATCTTTTGATATTTCTAATAGTTGATGTCAATAGTTAATGACTACAGCCCAAACCACATATTTGTTGTACTTCATGCCGAATGGGTTGATAGAAGGGCAAGGCCATGTGTGAGGTGTACAACACTGATATCAGGATAGAACGATGTGGCACAGCAACATGTACACAACAGCTCAAAGGAATTGGCATAGGGAAAGAGAAAGGGAAGAAGGGGAAGGAGCCGAAGTTGTAAACCGCGGTATATTTTGTCCAGTTCAGCATGAAACATGATACTTCAGCCTAAAAAGCATCGTGTTTCACGCTGAACTGGACAAAATATACCGAGGTTTAAAACTGCGGGTCCTTCCTTTTCTTCCCTTTCCCTTTGCCAATTCCTTTGAGCTGTAGTGTAGGCCCCTTCTTCTAGCGAGTTGCGAATTTGAATCAATGGCTAGTCTATTCCCCTATCACCTATGTGTAGAGCTACGATTGATATCAATCGCAAGTCCAGGGCCCTGTCTTATAATGAATTTTGATTGATCGCATCTTGACTTGCAATGGACGTATCAATCATAACTCTGAACATCAGAGATAGGGGATTGGACTTGCAATAGTCTCAGATCGAGCAAATGCAACTCTTTATAAGATAAGGCCCAGATTCAATCAATCACAAATCTTTATAAGACAGCAAGGGACCAGGATTGGCAGACAACAGGCATAGATTAGGCAGATTGCAGAATATTGCAGAATCTTTGAGGGGCGATTCCAATTATAATTAACATTATCCCTTCAAACGAATTTAATCCCAGTATGGATAGAAATGTATATGATATCTCAAATTATTATTTTTTTTTTGCCCAGTTCTCCCAGAACCCTGACCTACTAGCAGTGGTAATGTCCATTGGTTCCAATGAATTAGAATTTCAATTGCCCTTTTAAACAAATTTATATACAATACCAGTATGTTTAGCTCAGATTATTATTTTTTTTGTGTGGTCCAGTTCTCGCAGAACCCTGAGCTGCTAGCAGTGGTAATGTCCATTGGTTCCAATGAATTAGAATTTCAATTGCCCTTTTAAACAAATTTATATACCAGTATGGATAGCTCAGATGATGATTTTTTTTTTGTGGTCCAGTTTTCACAGAACCCTGAGCTGCTAGCAGCGCTAATGGCCACCCGCGGGACCACCCTGGTGGAGGCCAGCCCGAGGGACCGGATCTGGGGCATTGGTCTCGGTGCAAACAACCCCAAGGCCCAGAGCAAGCATACATGGCGAGGACAGAACCTCCTGGGATATATCCTGACTGAAGTCAGGGACGAACTGGAATCACGGGGAGACGGACAGACGTAAAGAAGAGGAGCGATGGAGATTTGTGCTTTAAAGGGATGTTTCACCCTGAAGATCAGTTGGTTTCAATAAAAGCAGACATATGAAATAAACATATAAGTGAAGGTTTGACAAAAAAACATCAAAGGATAAGAAAGTTATGATCTTTTCATATTTCAATTTTTTGATGTCATGTGCTAGGTGCTCTCCCATATGTTGTGTACAATTTTTTTTTCAAAAATATGCATTTTCTAGAAAACATATGCATCCTTTTACCTGTGCATTTGATACATCATTAGAAATGTGTTTTTACACACATACCTGTATGGACACAAATCATTCCGATGTCAAACACAGAAAAAGAGCAATACTGCACACAAAATTTGTATACCGTATGTGTTATCAATATCATATCACTCATAGTAAAAAGTAAATCCCATTCTAATGTTTATAGATAAAATTAATGTACAGAATCTCCGTTACCAATTCTAATGTTTATTCATGTTTATAGATAATTATGTACAGTATACATTGTAAAGTCACACACAATTCAGCCTGCGAGCCGCGAAGTGTTTCTGTTTTGTACTGTTGTTGTTTTATCCCAATAAACCATCTATCGATCCTTCTATCTATCTATCTATCTGTCTATCTATCTATCTATCTATCTATCTATCTATTTACCTATCTATGTATTAGGGTATACTGACTGATCAATGCTGAGTTTCATGACTTTTGTTAAAGGACTACCTTGTCTTTAAAGAAAAGTCAAGTCAAGATTTCAATAACTTTAGGCTATAGTTATAGAGAAGCAAATGGGCAAAGCTTGCAATATTAGTATTTTAAATTTTGTAATAGTAATATTAATAAAGTTTTTAACCAATGATTATGATCTTAAATTACATATATATTCGTAAGAAAACATGACATGCATCTATGTGGATATTTAATGTCCCAATACCATTTTACCTCATGTAGTGAATCCACATCTTGTACATTTTTATTTGTACCCGAGTTACATGTTTATTTTGGTAATTTCAACTGAAGAGAATAGAACAAATGTATTTATATGTAGACAACATTATAAATTGATTTTTATCTTGCTGTATTCAATGCAATGTATTTATGTAATAATTTCTGTACTAAAATTGCATTTTGTACAGTTGATTGTGCAATAAGTTTTGATCTTTAAGGATTGTAGTGGTACATACAGTTATGGAAAATAACCTGTTACATACTTGAGTTTAAGAATGACAAGTTGATACATTTCTTATATAGTGCAACTTTTTGATGTAACAAATATATAAACTCTGTAACATATTTTAAATGTTTGTGAACTGGAGCCACATGTTAGTGATGTATGTATGTCTGTATGTCTGTTTGTATGTATGTATGTATGTATGTATGTATGTATGTATGTCTGTATGGTTTGCATGTATGGTTTGTATGTGTGTATGCTTCTATGTGTGTCTGAGTGTGTAAATGTTTTCATGTACTTAATAATAGGCCCTAGCTCTCACAACACAAGCACACATACACATAAACACACACATACACATATGCATCTGCACCAACACATCATGAACATTTACCAACATACCATATTTTTTAGTGAAAGGGCTTTCTGGGGTAATTTCAATTTACAAAGAAATTTTAGGCATACACCCAGTAGTAAGGATAGCGTGCTCCATCCTGTAAATGAACGAAAAACAAGTCAGACAAAAATCTTGGAACCAGACGGGATTTGAACCTGCAGTCTACTGCTTACCGGGCAGCGACTTAACAAATACCCGAACGAGTCTCATTTCATCTGACTCATTAATATTCATGAGTAGTCCGCCGTAGGGACAATTCGGCTAGATTTTAGTGAAAGGGCTTTCTGGGGTAATTTCAATTTACAAAGAAATTTTACAGGATGGAGCACGCTATCCTTACTACTGGGTGTATGCCTAAAATTTCTTTGTAAATACCATATTTTGTTTAAAGTATGGGTGAAGACCCCTGATATGTACTGCATCCTTGATACACACCACTAAGAGTCACATTCAGAGCTGTCAAAGTATTTTATTGAGGAAATCAGGTATGTCCCCAACTAATGAGAAACAGCTACACAAACATGATTGTTTTCTTTTTATGATTATTAAACAAGCTTTAGATTAACACTACTTATTCTTGGATTCCAGACTTGATAAGCATCCATGCTATTTTCTGGTTCCTTTCATCTTTTAAAAAATCAGTAAAGCAAAATTCTATTCATGGTCTTTACATGTAATTATTATATTATTTGTATATTTGTATGTTTTCTTATGTATTTTGTTTGTTCAATGAATGATAAAATATAAAAGTTCAAAGCCAACCGACAGTATTCAGGTTAGTTTACAGTACAAAATACTTTAAAAAAAAAAAATAAAAAAAACTTCCATACCATGAACATACACAAAAACAAAATATTTTCCAAACTTCATTTAGGGTAGAACTCTCCAAGCAAAATATTTATTCATCTCCACGATTCTACATAAAATAGTTGAAAGTGGCTAATTCAGTACCTGATTTTGCAAAATAGTCACATGTAAGTACAATAAATTTTCAACACAATGCAGTACAATAAAAGATTCCAATACTAAATCCCAGTGCATATTGCAATTTTCTTCATAAGAGTCTACTCAAAATATTGCCATTTTTTTGCATAAAATCTTGAACAAAAAACAAGATGCACTTATAAATTTGAAAATAAAACATTAATTGTTCACCAAATTGGTCAAAGGTAATGGGAGGAAGTGGCAATGATTACGGGCTGTAATTCTCATCAAACTGTTCTGCCATCACATTTTGTTTAATCACAACATTTCCAAGATTGGTATGATTCTTTCCTAGTTTCTTTAAATCAAACAATAATGGGATGCTTAGCATTGCAGAACTGCATTCAGTCTTTACCCCTTCTATCCCTTACTTTTAATCTCAAATTATACATTATGAGTGTAAATTGAACAGCAAAGTATTGGCTCCAATCTGTTTTATACATGGTTGGTCACATAAACTAGTGACAGACAACCAGATGCACACTCGAATGCATGACAGAGGTAGCACCATCCTTTCATCACAGCTTGTACAGATTGTGCTGTTAACATTATCATATCTATCAGGAGTGCACCAAATTGTCCACAGAAAACTGCATCAACAGATGGCTGCCCACATAGTTTCAGCGGGAATGGGGACGCTAGCACCAACAGCAAGATAACATTATTTCAACAAAATGCCTGTCCAAATTGTCCAATTATAACTGTATCATTGGATAAGTTTGCACTAGATAGCCACAGTGTTCTTCAAGCTATGCTCAGAATTTTAGTGCAAGTTGGGACACTAGTATTAAAAGCAAGAGATATTAAACAAAATGAAGATTAGAACGCCAGTCCAAATTGACCACTGATAACTGTAACATTAGATAAGTTTGCACCAGACAGCCACAGTGTTGTTCGAGCTTCACTCAGAATATTAGTGTTAGTTGGGACACTAGCACCAAAACCAACATATATTTCAAGAAAATGAAAACAGGAACGACTTTCAAATTGTTTAATGATATAGGCAACATGTGAAAGTTTGCACAAGACTTTCACATTGCCGTTCAAGCTACATTCAGAATTTCAGTGGCAGTAAGGACACTAAAACCAATATTAAGATACATGTATTAAAATAAATCAATGCAATAAAGACAAGCCTGATAGATAGCATATGCATCATTGTGTCATGAAAGTTCTCCACATGATTTCTGCCACAAGGTATTTTTTATGTGTACACGCTCAAAGTATTGACATCAAATTCCTAGGCTAGATGTACAGATTTAGGTTTGTTTCACAACATTTTTTAGACCACAAATAATGAATATTTGTCTCAAAGTGGGCACCAGGTATGGAAAGGTAGAATAACTGGGTGTTGTTTGTTAGATATAGTTTTGGGAAAAGGCTCTACAATACACAACTTTTTCAATTTGATATTTGTGTATGTTTTCATATTCATTTAAAGACAGAACATTTATTCCACAATTATTCACAAAAACGAGTTGTTCTGATGAGTTTTACTTCAAGTTTCCTTCTCATATCACGGAGAAAACTGATAATCCCTCTTATTCCAACAATCCTGTGTCTTTCCTACAATCATCATTTCATCTAAAAATCACTCAAACATTAAATAATTATTCCTCGAATAAACAAAGCTTATTCCATTATCACTACTTTATGACAACAGTTAAATATCTCAATATATATCTGACAAAAAATCGATAGAAACATTAGCTATATTAAATATAAAATATTTCTGACACACTAACCCTCATGTCAACATATATACATACTTCATAGAATCTCTATACACATTAATATAATCTCGCTTATACTTCAATCAATATATCATGTTCTAATAAATGGTTGTCTTTCTATTGATAATACCAACATTACTCTTCCTAGTGTGATGACATCTTTGGTGACTTTACTTGATAACATGATCCTGAAGGTGAAAATACTCACAAGTTGTACTATTCCATTAATCTAAAGTTGTTAAACAACTTTAAATGGCACACATCATGCAGATAATTGATACATATCAAAGTGTGATTCAATTTTAAACATACATATTTTGTATTAATTCATGTACATGTATTACAAAAACACTTTCACTAACTGCTTAATTAGAAAATTGCATCATTCCTGATTCAGCAAAATCTCAACAAACGCACAAGCCTGATCACTGCACACGTGATCTAGATAATCAAAAGTTACTGAATGATTACATTAAACTCCCAAGAATTACACGCTGGTTGAAGGTATTTTGGGGTAATGTCGGAGGTCATATGACAAAGGTGCAGAATTGTTCACATCATTTATCACACACACATGCATAGATAATAAATAGACATAGACCAGAATCAGGATTAAATCTTGATAAAGTACATGACAACTTGCACCCATAAGAGAATATAACATGTTACAGTTTCAAGCTAATGATAACCAAACAAATACATGTACATTGTAAAATGATACTTGATCAATGCACAGCAAATTTGTTGTGGATCATGCCCTTAACAGGTTAGATTTGTATCCCGCAAGATTACAACCACTTTGTGTTACCCAAAGTTTTACTGTTTTACCAAAATAGTATTCATTAGTACACTATCACCATGGAAAAACATAAAGAAACACAAAAAGGGTGTCTATTTAGTCGCCATTGACTTCAACATATTTTTGCATTATGGTTCTGCTTGGTTCAAGAAGAACAGTACCAGTACGCAAGAATGATATCATTACGATTGAATTTGATCTTTTGCTTCAGGAGTATCAAACATCTACGGTATTCAATAGTAATTATAGCATTTAGGTTACACATAATGGAAGTACAATGGGAAGCACAGTGACATTATACATTTCATACCTCAAATTGGCAGCGTTCATTTCTCATCATCAGACACAAGCCTAGACAGTGAATATGAAGCTGATATTGCCATAGAAAAAACTACTAAATTATCATATCATATACGATTTTAACTAGAGAAATACAACATGAATATCTCTGCACTGTAAATCAATTTGTCCTAGCCGATCACTCAACAAAAGATAGACTTATAACAATATCAAGGAAATTTGGAAGGTGCCTTTTCTGACAAATGCATATGAAAAAAAATAATCTTTAATGAGATGAAAAATCAAATTTGATTCAGTAAAAATGCTAGATGAGCTCAATGGAGTATTACCTTTTTTTCATTTTAAAATTCCCTTATTTATTAACTTGGAATACAAGTCAGACTTATATCATTAGACACAGACATATAACACTGAATCCCAATAGCATTTGCAGATGAGCGTGAAATTAACCAAACAGACAAATGCAATCAGCTTCATGGGTTTGTACACATTGATTGCAATCTTTGACTATGACCGATTGAAGTTGGTTGATTTCACAGCGTCCAAATGTACTCTATCTTCGATCGAGAACACATTATACTCCATGAAGTTAATGAGAGATATCTACTGCAACATGACTTAAAGTTGTCTCTAGATTCTGCTTATGAACTCGTCTTTGAGGGAAGGCTTGATCAAAGTCTTTTGTTCAAACATCCTGAAATTTGTTTGATTACAGACTCCTGTACTGCACCTCACACATTGAATAAACCCCATCTGGGCCCCGTTGCACAAAAAATTATGATTAATGGTAACTGTGATCAATGGTATCTACTATGGTAACATCGCTCAACAGCCAATCAAATTCAAGGTTTCCATAGAAGTTGCCATTGATAGCAAAGTTACTATCGATGATAAGTTTTATTCTGTTTAACCCTTTGTGCGCCCGACAAAACGGCACTCCATGGGATTTGTGTGTATTACTTTGTGTGTGTGTGGCATGCAAAGAGTTTGACCATGTGCTGCAAGTACCAATGAATGAATCAAAATGAATCAAAAACATGTATATCTTAGCAATGACATCATTACAATAGATTTGCCCTTGCTTTTTTTACGATCCATTCGTATGGCAATTTCTTTGTGATTTACAACTGAAATTTATCATACCATTGATAAATTGCACATTTTTTGATACAGTTTGCAGGCCTACACTTGAGGGCCGTTCTTGAAACTGGGAGTACTGCGGTCTATATGTGTGATCTCTTGACTCTTATATGATACATCCTTTGTTTAAAGACAGGGTAGACAAAGAATGCTATACTGCCCTACTTTGAAAAAAGGAAGCAACTAACAAAGGATACTTTTCTTGGAAATGAGCTAAATGTATCCGTCACTTGCATTGGCATCGGTGCAATACCACATCATGTTAGATTGAATATCTCGCAGCAAGATGGATATTTCTTCTCCAGATTTTGATTGCATGTGGGGAGTGCTGGGTATAATTTACGAGTTCCAACAACCCAAATTTGAGTGATTTGTCACTTGCTTCCTTCTGTCAAAGTAGGGCAGTATGGCAAGACCACCTGCCAATAAAAGAGGTAAAGACTGTTGTCAGCTTGATTCCGTCACTATGACTTCAGAGCCTGTTCCAGATCCCACAGTAGTTCCAGCAGACACCCCATAGACCAGGCCTGCGTCTGGCAGCTGTCCTTACAGGGGGCCCCGTCCTTATTGGTCAGCTCCGGCAGCCCTCGCCATGGCGACGCCATGACCTCCTCGTGGTGGCGGATGAGGGTCTTGCGGATGAAGTGGACGGTGGAGTCAAAGAGGTCGGAGGGGGAGGAAGACGGGGTAGAAGGGAGGAGCCGGCAGAAGTGAAGCTTGGCGCGGAGGAAGTATCCCAGGGGCCACACCCATTCCTACGGGGGAGGGAGAGAGGGGGGGGGGCGGGGCAGAATAGGAGACAAAGGGAGCATTAAAGAAATGTATTGATTAGTCAACAAAATTATGAATCAACGATTATATAACTACCATTTTTGCCCAATCAATTTTGGCATAACATCAATCACAAACTTTGAAATGCAATGTCACATTGATGGGCTATTAAAGACATGATAATTAAATGTATTTGCTTTCGTTTCCCTAACATGTTACCTATGTTATATGGGCTGCATGCTCACCACGGCAACATGGGGGGAATGGGTGCACACACTATAGTACATGCAACATCTCGCTCACATGGAAAGTTCCCAATTTCCACAGGGCATCGGGCCTTGACCGTTTAAGTCAGATGTGGCCTTTTTTTAAAAATCTGATATGACTCAGGCTTAGACCACTTCATGAGAACGTGGAGTCAACGTACAAGTACAAAATACTGATTTACAGTGACCCCAAAACAGATGAAGAAATAGGAACAAATTGTTTAAATCATTCAAATGAGTCATTGAAAAAAACAAATGTTCTAGTGATTCCGTTTTCTTTTACTTACTGGTCCCTGATGATAGTTCCAGCCTCTGGCAGTCTTCTTGTTAGGGCCATCGTAGCCGTTGTCGTACACGCCATCATAACCCCAGTCACTGCAAGGGGATTGGCATGTGAAAAAATATCAAATTCATTGAATTCAAATCAATTCAATTCAAAGCTTTATTTCAGTAACAACTTCACATGGCAGAGGTCCATAGAACAAACAATTACAAGATATGTATATATGTGTACACTCTACAATATTCTAACTTCTGACTATACAAGGAACAAACATAATATATAATGTGCACCATTAACCACATGAAAGTATAATGTTTCAAGTACTTCAAACTACAAATCGAATACCAATAACCAATGATAATAGCTTAAAGGCCTATCAAAACAATGTACTACAAGTAGCATATTAGCAAGCACAATACTAGCCTAAACTGTACCAAAGACCTTGGACATTGAGCAAGCAAGTGAGCAAAAATGGCGACAGCATCAGAAGCAAGAGAGAAAGGTTTATCCATGGAGGAGGAAAGACAAGGAGAAGGACTACTGCTATCATACACACCATCTTAACCCTTATCACTGCAAGAGGGTTGGCAACTTCATTGAGAGACTAAGGGGTTCCCAGCATTTCAGGGAAAGAAAATTCCCTGGTTTTTTCCCTACTTTTCCCTGATGAAGTCTCAAAATTCCATGATAATCATTTCCAGTTTCACATGTTTTCTATGTTGTCGCAGTGAGCTATTTGCCTTATAAAATGCAACCATATATAACAGCGTCTGACTGAACACATTCGATTATGGGGCCATTCAAATTCCCTGATTTTTTTCCTGATTTGAGACATTTTTATCAAATTCCCTGACTTTTCCCTGACTGGATAAAAGTAAAATATTTTCTCTGATTTCCCTGATGGGCTGAGAACCCTGTAGACAACAAGCAGATATGGTAACAGCTAAAGCTAACAACAGTCTTGTGTAAGTGTTATAGAAATGTAAAACCAACATCTCTCCTCTTTGTTCTTTTTCTGTTTCTTTCTTCACCCCATAAGTGGGTCAAATATTCTGAAAGAATACAACATAGTGTTACTAAAAGTTTAACTATTTTTCTATATCGTATTTATACGTTCAATATTGGTTTGATTTGGTGCATTCACAAACCCAACAGTAATTCACGAACGTAAAAAAAAAATCCTAGCTCATACACTATATGTTATGTAAGGCTATACGAGGAAGTTCCCTGACCCCAGGTCTGTACCCATTGACCGTCACCTGTCGGTCCCCTCTCACCTTGGGTCAAGTGTCTTCATCCCCAGCGGTCCCAGCAGGTGTTGCTGGACCATGTCCAGTGCTGTCCAAGCATTGGCAGGGGTGAACAGCTCTGGTGCCTACAAACAACAAGCAACAGATATGTGATGCAGTCCATCTTGTCCTCATGGCATTGGGGAGTAGTGATGTACTTCACATTTTGTAATTTGCAATTGTGATTTTTAATTTAATGTTTTCCACAACTCATATTAAATACAATACTACAAACACAACTTGATAAACATACATCAAAATAATACATGAAATAGTGCCAAAATAGATAAAAGATGATGCTGAGTCTGTGGAGGAGTCCAACAGCGCAGAGCTTGTCAGTGGGACCCCTTTGCAAAAGAAAAATATTGCAATGTCTATTGTCTTCTTTCTCAGTTGTTTGTCATTTACTTTTGTTTATTGTTCTGTGTGTGTGTGTGTGTGTGTGTGTGTGTGTGTGTCTCATGTGTCATGAAACAAAAAGAAGGGGAATGGAGGTAGAGGAAGGGGAAAAGAGGAAGGAGGGGGAGAAAAACAGGGGATGAAAATGAGGAACATGAGTAGAAATAGGAAAATAATTTGTAGTAGGGGAAAAAGGTGGAAGAACAGGAATAAAATAGAAGTATGAAGAAGGGGAGGATAAAGAGGATGAGAAGAGAAAGGAGGGAAAGGTGTGAAAGGAGGGAAAAGAAGACAAATGGAAGGAGTAGAGAAAAAACAATTTCACAACAAAGTTAGAGTGAACTTTTCATCCCTTATCAAAGTTTTTTCAAATCATATCAAAGTTTCTTCAAATCATATCAGCTTACCACCACCATGGCGATGGGGAAGTTGGGCCGTAGCTGATAATCAGCCCAAAACTGCGTTGCCCCGACGCTGTCCTTGTAGATGCCCCGTCTGTTGATGAGACCATTGGCTGACTTGTCTGCGTCAGCCGCAATCCAGAAATGCTTCTCAAAGTTAACCATTAGCTTGTGGTCCCATTCCCAGTACGTCCACTTGGACTGTTTGCCTACAGTAAAATAGAATCAATTTGATGGTAAGAATGTGTGCTCAAACTAAATATGATTACCCAGTGCGCCCAATACTGTCACACCAAATTAATTCTAAGGAATAGTTCATCCTGAAATTAATTTGATTTCAATAAAAGGAGACACATGAAAGAAACGTATAAGTGAAAGTTTGACAAAAAGCAGTCAAAGGAACTTTTTTAAAATCACATTGAAAGAAGTAAAAACTGCATAAGCTACCAGAGAAAGACCATATTTGGTCATGTAACATGAGTCATGTAACATGAGTAACCAAAGGTTCTTTATTTGATTGAAGAAGAAGTTTCTGTGCTGAGGATATGATTGAGTGTCATGGAAAGGTGGACTGTTTGCTTCCTAAATAATTATTTACATAATTTCTGCAAAACTATAACAGAATATAAAATAAAGAAGCATTGATTACTCAAGTTACATGACTTTAACCAAACCTGTGGAATTGCCCTAAAGCAAATACCTTGTCCAAGGGTGTACCCACCAGGATCTTACATATGGGGAGAAACTTGTTAATTACAGAAGTGGTGGAAGCCAAATATTGATGCAGAATTGGGACTCACCTTCTATCCTGACCGTCACTCCTTCATGTGGAAACTTTCCTTCCTTGTGGAGAGCTGCCAGCCATCGCACGGTAGCCTTGCACAGCCCAACAATCTCCACGGGAGACCCATCCCTGCCAAGCAAGACAACAAGATGACCTTAGTGTGATATTTGGTGTGTGACACTTGACCCTTGACCTCTAAGTTATATCAGCCGGCACAAAAAAAGTAAGATATGTGATCTATGTTGACTAGTTGACCCCTTAGGTTGTTTTTGTCAGCACAAATAAATAAGAATATGTGATCTAATGCTGATGACATTTGACTTTTAACCTCTGAGTTATATTTATAACCATGAAAATGTAGGCATATGTGATATACATCCTATGATATTTGACCACCAATCTCCTGGTCAAACCAACCCACAATAAATATAAAAGAATATGTGATCTATGTCCTATGACATTTGACATTAAATCTTGCTTAGAACAGCTGCTAATAAGAACATTAAGAACATGTGATTTATGGCCTATGACATGTGACCTTTGACCCCTAAGTAAGATCAGACTGCAATGTAAATAAAACATGTGATCTAAATCCTATGACATTCGACCTATGACCTGTAAATACATCAGCCTGCTCCTCCCTCTGGAAATGTAACTAGGATTCAAATTTTTCACACATGTTCATACCTTCAATAACTTGAGACTGAGTGTAAGTGACACAATTGAGATATGAAGATAAATTAAGACTTTATATCTGGCTAAGAAAGTTGGTTACCTGGGCGTGGCTGGGAGACCTTGATTGCCTCCGAGCTCCGACTCTCCCACCTTGTCCATCCACGTCCCACAATTCCACTCACTTCCTCCAAAGGGGAAGCCAGTGTTGTGGTCGACTCCGAGTGACACGTTGAAACCTGAACACAAAACATGCACATATACAGATACGATTCCCAATGAGCAAAAATAGAAACAGAAATTGTCAATTCTACAGGATTACTTTAGGTTATGTGCTCAACACATTTAATATCATTTGATGTTATAGTTCTGTACTCTTTCTTTTATTGACAATCCTTCTTACACTTTATTTGGTGTCATAGCTTTGCATGCATTATTGAATTGTTTATTAGGAAGCCTACATTCAACAGATTTCTGACACACAATTAAAAGATCTGTACATTGTATAATGTTTCTATAGAAAGGAAATATGTCTACTCATTACTTATCATCACCACCATTGTCATCATCCTCATCATCATCACCATCTTCATCATCCTCATCCTCACCATCATCATTATCTCCATCATCATCATCACCATTTTCATCCTCCTCCTCATCATCATCATCATCATCACCATCATCATCAACATCATCTCCATCATCATCATCATCATTATCTTCACCATTTTCATCCTCCTCCTCATCCTCCTCATCATCATCTCCATCATCATCATCACCATCATCTCATCATCATCATCATCATCATCATCATCATCGTCACCACTTTAATCATCCTCCTCCTCATCATCTTCATTATCATCACCACCTCCATTTCCACCACCATCATCATCATCATCATCATCATCATTATCATCACCATCATCTTCATCACCATCATCACCATGACCACCACCATCACCATCTGCATCTTCCCTTACCTCGATCTGTCATGTTCCTGTCCAATCCCTGTCCAGCGTGCCTCTCTCTGTAGCTCACTCCCTCCGCATGTCTCTGCATAGCTTCCTGAATCACGTCACTCAACGGCTGGTCCTGCAAAAAAATTCAAGGTAACCATGACAATTAACCAGCCACATTGAAAAGATACATCACCCTTTATACCAACCTGATGAAAAGTGGTTTAATTAACCCGCTCTTTACTGAGCACATATATTTGCAGGCTGTCTTTCCTCCACTCAGATACTACGCAGCGCAATTCCTGCTCTCATTCAGCACAAGAACAGGTAAGCGGTCATGCGTAAAGTTGTTCATAGATAAAGAACACCTTGGAGAAACACCCCCCCCCCCCCCCTCCACGGTCACTCACCACAAAGCCTGGAGGGTGTGGGTCAGCATCGTCGGCAGGGAAGATGCGGGAGACGGGCGCGGTCAGGATGGAGATGCCATCCTTGACCGTCTTGGTGTAGAGCTGGATGCAGTACAGCCAGAACCAGACCGCATCTCGGCAGTTGTACCGGGCATGATCACCACCCCCCAGCAGGTTTGGGATGACGCCGTGCCGCAGGGTGCCAGCGTACGCCAAGATGATGTGTCTAGGGGCGAGGGGGGAGAAGATAGGTTTGAAATCCTTCATTAATTGAATGTGGTAGAGAGAAAATTAGGTTCAAATCTTAACCATGTCCCGGCAATGGTAACTGGTATGAGCCCCACCTCCCGGTAGGTTTGGTATGATGCAGTGTCGCAGAGTAGGCTACAATGATGTGTCAGGGGGGGGGGGGGGGGGGGGGTGAGTGAGGGGGGAGTGACGGGGGAGTGACGGGGGTGAGGGGGTGGCAAGAAAGGTTGGTTTGAAATCCTTCATTCATTGAATGTGATAGAGATAAATTTAGGTCCCCAATGCAAGCTGGTTTGGTAAGACTCCATGTCGCAGGGTGCCAGCGTATGCTAGGATGATTCATCAGAGGGACAGGAAGGAATGGTTGGTTTGATATCTTTCATCACCCCGTCGTCAGTTAGATTTTCAGGCTTTGTGAACCCTGGTCCAGTTAGGATGTCAAAAATTGCGATGGAACTGCAGTAACGAAAGGGGTGTGGCTTCATTGCATCCCTTGAGGAATTTGCAGGTCACTGTCTATAAAGTATAAAGTCCACCTGTCTGTAGATACCACTCCTTATGTTTCCATTTACCTTAAGACAGGTTTGGGTTTAGTTCATATGGTGCGGGCATATGGAAGGATTCACCTCGCATACAAAGACCACTGGCTATAACGATCACCTCCGTGCAAATATCAATCAACTTGAATCCCCTTACAGGAGTTTTCAAATAATTGCAACTGTATTCAAAGACATCTACTTCCATTTCCCTTTGGATGGACTCTATAGACAGGTTTGACTGTAGTATGTATGGCAGGAGTGGATGAAAGATTTCATTTATCCTGCAAAGACCACCTCCAAAGACCGCTCTTCTCCCCTTTGGGTGGTCTCTAAAGACATAGTTGACAGTAGCATTCACAACTCACTTTATGGAAGAAAGCCAGCTCACAAGAGCACTGGTTCAGTAATGAACAGGCGAACTGACTGTGGTCGAGATAGATTGGGTTCTTTCAGAGAAGTTTTTTTATAGATATATCATCCATTTATTACAACTACTTTACATCTCTTTATACAAATGTCAACGGTTGGATTAAAACTACAAAGATAAGCATACCTATAATATCTAACACACAATAATGAAAATACAAACTATAATTAAAGCCAAATCACATCGTAGTTTACATGTAATTAGACTCACTTGGCCTCTTCCGCCCGGCCCGTCACCAGCAGCAGGCCGGGCAGGGCGATAAACGTGTCACGGCCCCAGTTGCGCATGAACCCGCTGGAGAAGTGAGGGAGCCCCGCGGACATGGTGGGGGCGCTCTGTAGCCGCTTACCCGTCTCCGCCTCCACGCTCGTCGGCACGCGCTCCAGGCTCGGGGAGAGGATAGGGAGCGGAGAGGTCCGCACCACCCCGCACATCTGGACTGACCCCATGGCTAGGGACCGCACGAAGGATGACCCGCTAAACACAAACCTGAGAGGGGGTACCAGTAGTTTGAGGAATAATTTTTATTTTGAAATTATTAGTATCATTTACAAAGGGTAGCCCCTTCTGTGGTTAAATACTGTTCTACTAGGGTGGCCCTGCTTTGACATTTAACACAACATGGTTTACATGAATAAAAACAATGAATGGGGATATTCATTAATTTCCACACCCTGACATAAGGACTGACTGACAGGGAGAAGGGTGGGCAGAGAGGAGAATTGATAGACAGAAGAGCCAAGGACAGCACGAAGGCGTTGGTTGACTTTTTTCTCCTAATAGTTCCCCTTCTTCCTACCTCGGGTAAGAAAGAACTATCAGATTGCAGAGGCCAGCCACAAACCTGAGAGGGGGAGTTTGAGAAAGAACAGGAATCCTGGATTTACACCAACCTGAGATGGGGACTGTTTGAAGTAAAACAGGGATGTCTTGGGGTTTTTTTCTCCAAATTATGAAAATGTGTATGAATTAACCCATTTTAGAGACAGATAGTATGATGGACAGACAAAATGATGGACAGAGAGAAGGATGGACAAAGAGAAGGACTGACAAATTCTGAAATTATGTAAAAGTCAACCCATTTTAGAGACAGATAGAATGATGGACAGACAGAATAATGGACGATGAGAAGGATGGACATAGAGAAGGACTGACAGAGAAGAAAATTGATAGACATAAGGATGACGAGGATATACAGATAGAAATATAATATATAATAATATGAGTCTTAAAATGAGAGGCTGAGGGTGAGGGGTGGACAGAAAGAACAGAGATTCTTATTCTTATTTTACTCCAGATCCTGAAATGAAAGAGAGAGACTGACAGAGAATAGGAAAGGTAGAGTGAAGGAGAGGCAGATAGAATGACAGACAGAGAAAATGATAGACGGAGAGAATGATAGACAGAGCAACAGACAGGCAAAGTGAACAAAAGGAAGAGAAAATGACAGACAGATAAAATGATAGGCAGAGTGAAGGACAAGCAGAGCAAAGGATAGGCAGAGTAAATGATAGGCCGAGAGAATGATAGACAGAGGGAATGATGGGCAGAATGGAGGATAGGCAGAGTGAAGGAAAGGAAGAGAAAAGTAGAAATGTAAACAAAGAGAATGATAGACAGAGCAAAGGATATGCGTGGTGAAGGAAAGACAAGCAGAGGGAGGGAAGGAGAGAAGGAAGGACTCACTGGCTCATTGTCTTCCAAGCCCGATCCTGCAGAGTGACGTAAGCCCCTACCATGATGGCATCGAAGTAGCAGGGGACGAGGTAGCGAGGGATCTGCATCAACGGAGCAAACGCCTTCTCAAACCACTGACCCAGCTGTCATGGGAAGGTCAAAGGTCAAAGGGTAATAAAAGCGTCTTTAATATGCATAAACTGAATGACAATGTACGACAGGCATATATCAGGGCACTGTTCATGACTACTTTACCACGACACCTCAACTAATATAGGATTTATAAATGCTCTGATACAAGACGGACAGGAGACGTACCGCTCTGGTCTTTGGGTTGAGTTTGAGTCGGTTGGCAACATAGCCCGGCATCCAGTCACCCTGCCTCAGGTTCTCACACATTGGGTGCCCTAGGTCGTTGTTTGACCGGATGTCAGCCAGCACCGACATGAAACCTGGAAGACACAACAAAAAATATGGCTGCTTTGGTGGGGGGGTTAAAAGCAATTTTAGACATACACCCAGTACTCAGGTGTGATTATGCAGGTTGACTTATTACATTGATTTCCTTCCTTGTTATTGTTTATTGTTGTTTATCACTTTGCATTCACTTTGATATGTTAAGGGCCCCACCCATAAGCAGGTTTGCATCTTAGGGGTCCATACCATTATGTTATGTTTGTAAATATGTTGTATTTTTGTTGTTTTGTTTTTATAATGGTTAAATAAATGACACGAATGAAATGAAAGGTCAGCATGCTGCATCCTGTAAATTAATGAAAAACAAGTCAGAAAAGCATCTTGGAACCAGAAGGTTTTGAAATTGGCAGTGACTTAACTGCCACGCCATTTCTGGTCGACGAATAAGACATGATAACATGGTTACAATTAACTAAGAGTCTCATTTAATCAGACTCATTAATATTCATGAGTAGTCAAGTAGTCAGCCATAAAAAAAACTGTGAGCTTGCATATACAACTTTCAAATAATTTTCCACTATTTGAATTACATTTAATACCTTGTTGATAAGAAAGAACATCAATTACAAACATGCATACATTTAAGAAGATATATGTATGTAAATAATACAAAAGAGATCAATATTACATTACGGCACACAATATATGTGGAGGATGAATTTGAACTTAACATGTGACAATCAACATATCGAGAGAGGGTTCAAAATCAATTCTAATAAAATCAAATTATTGTGACCTTTCATTAATCTCCAGACAATAGCAGGGTTATTTCTCACCTTGCAAACCACAGTACACCAGCTTGCCATGGTTGGGGATATCATAGGTTGCAGAGCCCTTCCCATCATCCTTCTCCTCATTGTCGCAGCGGTAGAGCACGTGGTTGAGGTCAGTCAGGGTCAGCTTCTCCGAGATGCTGCTGAAGTTTGCGGAGTTACCGGGGCTCATGGCGTTGCGTCCGCTCAGTGTGCGCACGCGGTAGCCGAACTGAGCAATGCAGGACCTCAGGGAGGAGAGAGCCGCCCTGGCCGTGGGGTGGGGCACCACTCTGAGGGGAGAGAGGGGGGAAAAGTTTAACCCTCAATTCTCCCTTGGCTACCACATATAGCTCTACGAATCTGACTGCCTGTGGCGCTCTAATTACATGTTTTCTACAGGTCTCTAATTCTTGGGGTGTAAACTTCTGGTTCTGAATGTGCGCTTTCTATCTGTATGCTTTCAGCACACTGAACTCCAAAGTCATACTATATATTGTGTCAAACTCTAGTTATTATCTCACACATAATGAAGTTATTTTCCAATCTATATCTTTTCATTTGATAAATGGGCCTCTACTGCAAAGCGGCCCAATGCTGGGCCAATGATGCCAAATGGCAATATTATGGAAAATATTAATGAATGAGGAACGTTACGTGGCTTAAGATTGCAAAAGTATAAGTCCCAAAAGCAGTCGATCAGAAATCAGTATCGCCAAGTGATATCGCTTGATATCGACTATAGGGAGAATTGGCATAGAGATGTGTGGTCAGCCAGTGTGGGTTTTCAGGGCCTGGTAATAAGACGACCCAATATTTGAATTTGGAGGGGAATATTGTGACTCACATAATACCCACAACACAAAACGTGATAGCCTGAATGAGTGTTAAATCAAACTACTAGTATAATTAGCATTTGATTTTTTTTTTATTACAAGTTTAGAAATAAACCGATGACAATTTCGGCATCTCTTCATATATCATACACTGAAATATTTTCCTTAAACGCAGTACATCTAATATAATATGATATAATAATAAATATGTTGTGCCTACTTGAATGCTATGACAATGCTGGGAGGGAAACTGATGACGAAGTACACATAATATAATATATATAATATAACCAGTACATATAATATAATATAATATAATATGATATAATAATAAATATGTCATGCCTACTTCAATGCTATGACGCTGCTGGGAGGGAAGCTGATGAAGTCAATCTCCTGGTCCAGGCCGGCGTTAGGCAGCAACTCACACATCTCGCTGTCAAACAGGTTGATGTGTGTGCGCAGGTGCACCGCATAGTTAGTCAGACCGGTCACATGGGTGGCAGAGGGCGGGGCGCTCTCCTCGCCCAGCTGGGCAAGCCTCGCCTCAAGGATGATCTCCTCCACAGAACCTAACAACGAGGAGAGGATGAAATGGTTGGGCCCGAGGAAGACAAAGCTTTAACCCTAAAAGAGCTGGGTTATTTGGACCCATCTCTCTAAAATTACGTATTAACCTCACAAAACCCAACCCTACCCTACTCCTATTCTAGTCTGGATCCTAACCAGAGCAATTTTGAGGCCCGAAAAATCACAAAAACTACCCTTTTTGATCATGCACCACAACTCTCACATACAACATAGCACTCATCTCTTCTACTCCTATCACCATGACAACCAATATCCTGAATGCCAGCATCAATCTTGCATCACTGGAGATGCCATGCCCCTCTACTGGATTAACCCTATTTACTGCCCGTGTCGCAGTTCCAAATGACATCATCAATGTCATCAATATCACCATAGCCATCATTTTCGTACTCCTATCACCATGACAACCAATACCCTCAATGCCAGCATCAATCACTGGAGACCCCATACCTTCCTCCCCTGGACTCACCTGGGATGCAGAGTGGTGGGATGTGGCCCACATAGCTCGGGTTGTGAGGGTGCTTGAAGGCTGTGCGGGCTACCAGGATGACCGAGACATGGGAGACTGGACAGTGGCGTGTCACCGCGACGATGTTCTCATCCACCTGGTCCACATATACCTAGGATGAAGATAGCATAAGATTGTTGATGTTGGAGTTTGTTCCATTTCTGTTAACACCAGCAGTGCCATCTTTATTAACAGCATTGTCCTCCTCCTCCTCCTCCTCCTCCTCCTCCTCCTCCTCCTCCTCCTCCTCCTCCTCCTCCTCCTCCTCCTCCTCCTCCTCCTCCTCCTCCTCCTCCTCCTCCTCCTCCTCCTCCTCCTCCTCCTCCTCCTCCTCCTCCTCCTCCTCCTCCTCCTCCTCCTCCTCCTCCTCCTCCTCCTCCTCCTCCTCCTCCTCCTCCTCCTCCTCCTCCTCCTCCTCCCCCCCCCCCCCCATCCTCCTCCTCTCCCCTCCACTCCTTCTTCTTCTTCTTCTCCTTCTCCTTCTTCTCCTTCTTCTTCTTCTTCTTCTTCTTCTTCTTCTTCTTCTTCTTCTTCTTCTTCTTCTCCTCCTCCTCCTCCTCCTCCTCCTCCTCCTCCTCCTCCTCCTCCTCCCTATCATTGTTAGCAGCTTTACCATCATCCTCATCATCATGAACGTGAACACGAAGAGCATCAAACTCCTCATTACTATCATCATCATCTTCTACCTCATCCCCATCCTCATGACCTCAATGATACTATCATCACCACCATCACTATCCTCATTCTCCTGGTCACCCTACCTGTGTGTAGCCCTGCTCGCCGAGTATCTTGTGGAGATCATTGAGGGCGCCCTTTGCAGACATTATACCAGTGCTGAGGTTTACCTCCGTTCCTACATCATTCGAGGCATTCTCCGTAAACTTGGTGTACAGCCGTTCCTCTTTCACGACATGGATCTTGGGGCAATCAAGAGGCAAAGAACCCACGTGTATCTATTTTGTCAATTTCTTATAAACTTCTGGGATTCCCATACTTCCAAGACAAGAACTATATGGCATAACACATTTGAAAGGCATAGTTACTATTTAAGACCCCATGTTTTTGTCTTGAGGGTGAGTGGACCTAAGAGAGAATAGAGAAATTGCATTTACATATTCGGTGAAGCAAGCAAATCTAAAGAAAATGTGTTTGTGTTGGCAGAAAATTTTGCTCAGCATTTTGATCATACCATCACACACACTGCTTCACATATGCACTAATATTCTGGAAGTGCTTGAGTCTTTAACGCTATCCCATAGTGCATTGCCACAATCCAGAGAAGCCTGCATCTTGATGCTCTGCCGTCAAGGTGAGAATCAAATGAGCAGCCTGGCAATCAAGATTGAAGTCATTTTTTTCAGATTAATTTAACTAACCACAATATCTTGGACATTATCATAACCTAGAGTCTCCTTTTAACATCAGTTTGAAAGAACGCAATTTAAAATGGGTTTTATCGTCAAATCATCTACATTCACAGGAGATTAAGTAATGAGATCTTCGGAAATAAAACTTCACATAAAAAGTCACATGGAACATACCTGCTCATAGACCAGTTCATCGTAGCCCCTGGTAGAACCTATTGCACAAGATGCCATGGAAACTAGCGCAGCACTTGGTAGAAGGTCGTAAACCGACCGCATCTATATCAGTACAATATTGATATCATACTGTGAGCTTGCTTTCTTCCATGACAACACATAATGAAGGGATGAATTCGAATTTTGACGAAAATTGTACGAATTTAAGAAAGTGTTCATATCATTAAAGAGGAACTCCACCGCCTAAATAAAAGATGTTGTAAACTTGCATTTATTCATGATTAATGATTTTAAAACTGCTTCCATTGTCATCATTATTCCACCTATTTTTGTTACCTATTTGACTTTATTCTACTGCATGTTAATATTAGCATGTCAAAAGATAATAACAAATACCATAACAAAATGCAATTTCAAATTGCACTGTTCTTTTTGTAAAGTGTGTATGAGAAATGTGCATTTCAATACATAAGCAATACCTCGGAACAATCTAGGACTCCTGACATCATCAATGCTTAAGAATAATTTACCACATATATACAGCACAAAACACAGCACAAACGCTTAACTCGCAGACTAGTAAGGAGAAATTTTCTGACGAAGCTGTATCATTAAGCAATTGTTTATGGAGCCTGTGATTTGGGGGACTGGCTTTTCTCCGCTGATGTATTGAGCGGCATGACTCCAGCATAATCTGATGTACACACAATTGAGGATAGGTCATGAATAAACTTCAAATTCCTCATACGGTGCAATTAAGCTACACCCCTTTGGTCACTGCAGACCCATAGGAAATGTTGATATCCTAACGGGACCAGGGCTCTCAAAGCCAGAAAATCTAACCATGAGTAACGGGTAAAAAGAGTCTCTAAGACATGAATGGAGGCATGTCTAATGGTGGTTGTTGCTTAGTTACCTGGATGGGCGAGGGGTTGTCATGGGTGACGTCCATGAAGATTGCGTGTGCTATACTGGGCTGTAGAGGGCGCACTGCTGGTTGGAGGAACGAGCCAACAGGCTCTCCCCCGTAACGGTACACCAGACGCCCCTCCTCATGCGAGTCGCCCGCGCTCATTGCCTCTAGGGAAAGCAAAAATAGATCACGTTATAAGGCCATGCTGATTTTAAAAAAATTGTAATTTGGTAACAAGATGGTTCGCGAATCACGAGTCTCGCCTGACTTCGCAATCAATAAACAGTGCTAATTGTTTTTCAAATATTTGCAATGGTGCCGAGATGAACTTTGACCTCATCATCCTCATCAACACACATGTGGTATTACCCAAGGATCATTTGTACCAAGTATGAACACAATTGAAGCAGAAATTAAGAAATGAGAGCAAGTTAAACCAACACTTTAAAATTTTTGTAACAGACTAACAGACTAACAGGAAAAATGATTACTAGGTCTCAGCCGAACTTCGTTCAGGCGAGACAAATATTGTAATTATGTAAAAATATTACAAATATTAGGCATGAATTACATTATGTTAGATTGGTGAAATAAAGGCAAGTATTCCTTATTTGATAATCTCGACATGTTTCGTTATTCTAGAGTTGCAGGATTGAGTGATGCTTCACTGTCTACGAGAACCTTGTGGTTGGATGCTTGAGTTTGACCCAATAAGGCCCTCCGTAAATGAAGAAGGGGCCCCAGGTGAACCAAGCTTGTGAAACTTGATTATTCCTTCCTATCTCCTAGGTCATGTTACATGCAAGTACACACTGACACCACTTCAACTCTGCCCTAATCTGACAAAAGGAAGCAAGTGACAAATCACTCAAATTTGGGTAATTGGTATTGTTATGTGTACCCAGCATTCCCTACATATTGCCAAAATCTGGACAAGAAATATTCATCTTGCTGCGAGATATTCAATCTAAAATGATGTGGTGTTGCACTGATGCCAATGCAAGTGACAGAAACATTTTGCTAATTTACAAGAAGAGTCTGTTTTGTTAGTTGCTTCCTTTTGTCAGATTAGGGCAGAACTTCTATTAGATATTCTAATGGATGTAGTTCCTACACTTACCTCGTATAAGGGAAGTGATCCCTAATCTGTTGATGAACATGTTATCTATGTGCTCCGATGCTGTGAACAGCTCAGCTATCACGTAGACGTCCGGTCGTATCTTTCTTGCCTCATCCAAGAAGTACTGCAATAAAATAAGACAATAACATGTACAAGTCTCATTAAATCTGTGTCTTTCCATTTATAAATATCACTTTTACACTCATGGACAGGTTTAGGGGTTAAAAACTAAACATATTGTCTGTAAAGTGGAGGTGTCTTGATAAAATGTGCAGTTGTATAATACATAATACTGAAGTAAACTTCACTATCACATGTCATTTTGAATTGCAAACCTCTTTGGCAATTAAGAACTCCTGCAATATTTTCCTTTGAGATACTGTCAACAAGAAACTAGAGCAATTCGACTGCCACGCAGTCGATAAATATGCCTCCGCCTCTTTGCTATTCTCAGAAAATGTGTATGTTTGGTGGGCAATGTACCATTGCTACTATGTGAAATGAAAATATCACATTCTGTTTTTTCAAGTTTAGCCAAGTTTGGCAATGTTCATTGACTTTTGACCTCTTACTTCTTTGACTTCCAATCTAACCAGTCTGTCTAAATCCATCCTTGTATCAAGTTTGTTTAAAATTAGCCAATTTTGGGTGAAGTTCATTGACCTTTCAGGAATTTTACCCAAACTTCACCAGTCTACCTCCATGAAGTGGTACATCTCTGTACTATGTTCGGTTTGAATTGAATCATAAGTATTAGATTCAATGTGAAAAATATCTATTTGGGGGCAATTTTTAGCCAATTTTGGCAAAGTTCATTGACCTTTCATCCCTGACCTTTGAGAAATTTCACCAAAAATGTCATCAGTCTAGTAGTGATCCATCTTTGCACCATGTTTGGCTGGTATTGCTCCATTGGATTTTGATATTTTTTTAAAATTATCACTTTGAGGGCAATTTTTAGCTAATTTTTGGCAAAGTTCATTGACCTTTGACCTTTGAACTCTCCAGCAATTTCACCAACAAGGTCACCAGTCTACCCAAAAGTAGTGATCCATAATTTCACTATGTTTGGTTGGAATTGCACCATTGGATTTGGATTTATTGTGAAAAATTAAGGGTTTGGGGCAATTTCTAGCCAATTTTGACAAAGTTCATTGAACTTTGACCTCTGAACTTTCAGGAATTTAAACAAAAATATCACCAGTCTATCCCCAAGTAGTGATCTATCTTTGTACCATGTTTAATGAGAATTGCATTCTTGGATTTGGATTTATTGTGAAAAAGGTCAATTTTTGGCAAATTTTCACAAATTTCATTAACCTTTGACCTCTGACCTTTCAGGAATTTTACCAAAAATGTCACCAGTCTATCCCCAAGTAGTGATCCATCTTTGTACCATGTTTAGTGAGAATAGCATCCTTGGATTTGGATTTATTGTGGAAAAGGTCATTTTTGGGCAATTTTTACAAATTTCATTGACCTTTGACCTTTGACCTAAATCAGATTTGACCCCAATTTTACACACTTCATTAGTTTTATGCAATACATACATGTACCAAGTTTGAAGCAAATCTGCTGAGCGGTTCTCAAGATATTGACTAAACGAATTCGGGACGGACGGACGGACGGACGGACGGACGTACAGACGGACGGACGTACGGACGGACAGACGGACGGACGGACAACCCGAAAACATAATGCCTCCGGCCACTTCGTGGCGGAGGCATAAAAAGAAACGAGTGTCCATGTACACGAGAAATAAAATTCTTGTGGAGATAAGTTTGAAATGATATACAGCTTTATTCTTCATGATAAATCATTCAATCCCTCTATCTCTCTCTTGTTGCCATATCCTGTGAGATGGTGATCATAGAAAGCTACAACTCTCGGTCCTGAGTTCTTTGTATCAGCTCCATGTCATGGTCCACAACCCCTTGGTCTGCTAATCAGTCAGTCAGGCTGCCTATCTAAATGATCCTCCTTCACTCCTTGCTTCTCTTCCATCTTTCCCTTCAATGCCACATCCTCCTATTCCCAATATTAACACGGTGGTTCACGAACCACGAGTCTCGCCTAATTTCGCAATCGATAAACAGTGCTAAGTTTTTTTTCAAATATTTTTTTCAAACCTTTTGACCCCTAGATGACCTTTGACCCCATCAGCCTCATGAAGAGACACATGTGGTATTACACAAGGATCTTGCTTGGTGAAAATATTAAATACTTGAATAGTAAATATATGATGGACCCTAGACAGATAATTAGGGGATGGAATAACGTACAGCTAATGTGGATCCCAAGCAATTGGGGAGCCCATTTCAATAAGGAATTAAAGGGATGTATCATTTCGAAATGAGAGGGAGTGTATGGAAATTATCAACATTCTGTGCCTGAGTTAACCCAGTTTTTGTGTAACTTTTAATTGTTTAATATTTTTTTGAAATGTTTGCTTTTTGTGATGTTTTCAGTGTACTTTTGATATATTGAATAATGACTATGCTGGTGTTTCTTTTATTTTTCTTGTTTGTTGTGTTAACAATATGTTTTGATTTTTGTATACATATGTGCCTTTTTTTAAGCGAATAAAGATGAAATTGAATTGAATTAGAGGTGAATGCACAGCAACACTGTAACACGTAAGAAAAAAATATTACAATGTCTTTACCACAGATCATCCGAAACACATTCATCAGAGATATTTATCGACACCTACACTTACTACACAAACCCACCTCTGCTACATGTATGGGAGTACTGTGACAGTTGTCAATGCGCACACCGTGGAAGATGGAAACTACCGTTCGGGTGTATTCCAGCATGTGTTGCCATAGATACGGGCAATCTTCAGGCCCCTTGCCGTAGCGTAGCTTGACGCTGTCGCCCCAGTTGATCAGTTCACGTCGCAAGTACACCTGTAGTAAATGCCAGCAATATAAATGCATTTCGTGTTACAAGAGTATAACAGAATAGAAAATCTTGGTATGTTTTTGAATAATAACAGCATGCAGACAAAATATTAAAGCAACAATTGATATCTTATGATTTAAACTATTGCATCTGTTACCTTAAATTTAATTGCTGAATTTTCCTATTCTATATTAATATCGTGCCAATGATAAATTGGGGTAAATAATTTCTTGTGTTTTGCATAAAACAAGATTGGGCCGTACCGAGGGACAACCTAGGAACATAATGCTATCTGTCAGCTTCATAGCGGTGGCATAAAAATAGGGCTAAAAAGCATCTAGCCTCGCTATGCAAAAACCAGCCCCCGTGAAAAGTATATCAGTCTCAGAATTCTCATATAGCTGACACAGAACAGTTTAGTGCACTTGTTACCTCGGTGTCAAAGTATATAAATGAAGGACTTTGAAGTTCATGTATTGCATTGCTCAGTAAATTTAAAAGTAAATTCAAGGAATTTCTTTTTAACAAAATAATATGTGCATCGTTCCACTTGACTTGATATAATGATAATCCGTAATGATGAACGTTTGTTTGTGTTTGAGTGCGTGTGTGTATGTGTGTGCGTTTATGTTCACGTACGCTACTGAGTTATATTTGTGTTATTTCCTTGTTGTTCCTTATTCACCTGTCATGATTATATATTTTTTTCAAATATACTGTATCATTGATGTTTTTGGAAATTATCATTCTGTAAAAGTGCCTCCGAACTTCTCAAGCTTTGGGCTTTTTCTTGGAGGAAACCTTCATCTTTTGATTTTATTTCAATATGTATATTGTACATTTTTAATGCATTTTATCTTGAAGAAAAGTACAAATTGAACTTGAACTTGTTTCACGACGTCAGGCTTGAACCGAATTCCCCACACAATGATTTTGATTTGTTTGCCCTGCCCACCTTTGAGGGGGCGTCTGCAAAGTTCTTGAGTGGGTCGTCGCCCATCACCCATCCGTTGGACACCATGAGCAGCGGAGCGTCGTCAGAGTCCATCAGCGATTCCTCCTTCCCAGGGTCCGTGTCCGCACCCACATGGAGGAAGTACCTACAGCAACAACAACAACAACAAATGTTTGAATCATGAGCTGATATGCTGGAACGGCTGCGATTGCACTACTTTTGCATATATCCTTTGGTACACGTTTTATTTTGTTTTGTGTGTGTGTGTGTGTGTGTGTTTGTGTGTCCGTGTGTGTGTGTATGTGCGCTTGTGTATGTGTGTGTGTGTGTATGTGCGCGTGTGTGTGTGTATGTGCGTATGTGTATGTGCGCGGGCGTATGTAGGTGCGTGTTTGTGTGGTGCGTGTGTGTGTGAAGGTGCGTATGTGTGTGAGTTTGGGTGTGTGGATGAAGATGTTGGGAGTATGTTCAAACGGGGGAGGGGATGGGAGAATAAATAGACAAAACTTTTCTCCCAAAATTCTTGATTGTATAATGTTTTGTAAACAATATATGAAAAATGTACTTTTTCTCTTTTTTTATAACTATTTCAATTTATGTTTAATTCAAAATATCAATGTACAAGTATCAAGTTTAATTAAGAATGATTTGTTCAAATGATTAGAGAGAAAATAATAAAAAAATAAAAAAATATGCAGGGTCAGAGTTCCATCATCATTGAACATTGCCATGAATTAAAAACCACAAATATGCATGGGTCCCACCCTTTAGAAATCACATCTTTTGCTTGGCCCTTGCTCACTGGAGAGTCCATTTTTTTTTTCTGTAATCCTTTCTGTTCTTTGAATCTAATTGGGTAGTTATCCACTTGTTATTCACGTCACAAATCCCTCTTACTTTATATTGCTGATAGAGTATCATTTTGCCCGACCAGCAAAGAAATAGAGGTAAGGGGCAGGATTGGTCAAGATTACGAGACCCATAATCAATGCAGTGCTGTACTCCTATGACCAGGTCCCATTTGTGTTTGATTGCAGAATATCAGGAAGAAATCATCTCAAAATGGTACCATTGTTTAAAATTTCGACCAAAATCATGACCACCCGGTGACGACGTCACAGTTTTGATGTAATTATGGGCTGTACACATGATCACTATTTTCCTTACCTTCATTTTTTTTCAAGATCACTTTATTAGACAGTCAGAAACAATGAAGGAAACTAAACATACAAAGCCCAGGTCACAGCTTAATTAATGCTAGTTAATACACAGTGATCCCACAAAGCAGCATAGTGCATAGCACACACAGGATAAACATATAAAGAGAACCCAGCCATGATGGAAAATAAAACATTGAAGAGAACTTTAAAGCAAACAATGTCCAGACTCACTTATTGACCAGTGGGTTTTCCCTGGTCACCTCCCCCAGCCGCGGACCGCCAGGGTCCAAGTGATGGTAGCGGACGTTGGAGATGAGGTTGTTCACGGCATGCCTGAGATCTTCCCCCATAGCGCCGGCCGCGGCGTTGTTGAGCCTGTGAAGGTGGGTGCGGAGTTCCTCGCAGCACTGCTGAATTCTGCTCTCCGTGTCAGCAATGTTGAACCTAGGAACAAAACAGGATCATTTCATTCTGTTTCATTTCATTTGTTCTGTGTGAAATTCTGCGACAGTAGACAAGCCAGTTCATAGCTTCACCATGGTCGGGCAATCCACTGAATCAAATACTTCTAGAATGCAGACTGGGAATTGTTCATGAAGCTGTTTTGAATGGTGGATGTAAAAAAAAAAAACATGTTTCGGCTTGCAAGCGGATGCATGTGCTGGACCATTCTTTCACTACCTTCTCAGAGCTGAACAGATATTCTTCTAACTGCATGGAAATGGGTATGAATATGGTCGACCATCTAATGCATTTCTCTCATGTGGGGAGTACCTCGCACGTGACGTCACAAAACTTAAAATTCAGAAGATCATAACTTTCTTATCCTCTGACAAATTTTCGTCAAACGTTCACTAATATGTTTCTTCATGTATCTGCTTTTATTGAAACCAACTTTATCTTCAGGGTGAACTATCCCTTTAAACCTGATTGTTTCTACAAAGCGAGCTTCCATCCCAACTAACCTTGTGGTGTTGAAGTTGTCTAGAGCCTTGTTCATATCTATACTGCTTCCCAGTCTCCTGTACTCTGGGTCCTGTATGATTGACACCTCCCATGGCTTGCTCCCGTGTTCTGGAGCAACTTCCTTGGACGCTGTAAACAGTGGACGATACAGCCAAGTTTTGGGTCACTGTCCATACTGATTGTAGTACCGTACTGACCGGCACATAGGCCGCATGTTTTTTTTTCTTAAAATTAATGTGGAAGTCGGGTTGTGGCTAATATGCAGCATTAGCATAAATCAGGTCTTTTACACATATGGGACTTTGCATTGTGTGATGACACTCAACGGAAAAAACAGATGGTTTTGATAGGCATCCAGGGTGACACAATTGATGTTCATTCATTCATTTGATATGTACAATTAAAAATATATATACAACATTGAAACATGTATAACATCAGCATATGAATTAACATAGGAAAATATCAATGAATAGTGACTGATCGTCAATAGTGACGGTTAATAAAAATCGGAAAAAACATGAGTGTTTAGAGTGAATTCATATTTAAGTATAGACAATGAAGAAAAAGGTTTACCCGTAAAAGCCTCAGAGGCTTGATAAATTGGGTACACCCGATGTACTGATGTACTGATAATACAATCGCAATCACATCTCCAGCCTAATTAAAGCACCAGGAGAAGTATTTGTCCAAGACAACTCAAAGATTCCGCTAATGAAACTTACCATTCAACTCGGCTATACCTCGTTGACTGGATCTTTTCATCTTTTCATTCTGTCCATTGCACTCATAAATATTTGTATTGTTTAATTGGTACCTCAAAAAGGGGATCAGTTTTGGTTAGTTTAGTTTATTCACCAACAAAAACATTTACCAGTATACAAATTGCTTACAATGGGTAAATAGGCAAGTTTCATTTAAATTTCATATGCATCATTTTGGGCTGCCAGGCAAGAGACAATTTACAAAATTGTCAGTCCCGCGATCTTAATATGTACAGAGCACTATCCAATGGCATGGTTCCTTGAATGCCTTTACAAATCACAGTATGTTGTTTATGGCTAAATTTAGTGATTTCAGCAACAGAAACATGTAAACATATCATTAACAATGGCCAAATGGGCATTTTTGTATCCTATGAACTCTTTATGCACCATTGATGCTTTTTACATAGACAATACGCCGAAATCTGAAAGAGAAATCTGGTACAGAAAGAGTTAAACAAAGCTCTTGGCCCCCAAAGAAATAGATACGTTAACCCACTCGGTATACTGAGCTACGAAAAACCCATTGACATAATGCCAGTATGGTATTGAAATGGTTAAGAAGAAAAGAATAGCTTACCTTTGCAGCGTTCCTTGAATTCCTCTACAACACTCTCCACGTTGACCTGGTAGAACTCCTCCAGCTTGTACTGAGGGAACACATTATGCGTCAGTACATGCTGTAAGGTCTGTGAGAAAAACAAAAGAGAAGTTGTTTCTTGGTCGAACTAGTGCAATTTGTCATCCATCTTGAATTACGTCTTTAGAAGGAAGCTCACATACAAAGCATTAAAGACAGCCAGTCCCTTTTTCAGATCACCACAAAACCATCGAAACATTGGCAAAACATATAGAGAAGTGTAAGCAAGCTCTATATTCACAATTTGAAACTGATACGTAGTGTAAAATTCAAATAATGCACGTAAACAACGTCTGATTAATAGTCTTTACCTCAGGCTCTTAGCAGTTTGTGTTGGAATATCTGCTTTATTGATTAATGTGTTTATTAAATTATAAAACGCATTATGAAAAACATTGTTCTATGGAAGGAATCATCTCCAAAATTTGGTAGTTACTCATAAAATTAGGATTTCACACACGCATAATAACCACATAGATACTGTAACAAAGACTAATACTTTTTTCGTGGTACGAAAAAAGTCGGTTTGAAATTTAACGGCTGAAATTTTTTACATATAAAGAAAGCTGTAACATGCTATATTCTTAGAAATGGTCTTGAATCACACTTTGTTCAATTTACGATCGTGATAGACGATTTCAAATTTTAAGCTTGCAAAAGGGACGGACAATCTTTAAAGACAGGGTGGCCCATTTGCAAAAGTCATGAAACTAGGGCAAGAATCAGCAGTATACCTTAACAATAACTTGTATGAAGTCTCACATTTACAAACCTTTTAATAATAGATTCTGCTTATATAGCGCATTATATGTATAGTGACATCTCTATGCGCTTTACATGTGAATACATCATTAAATATATTACTACAAGAAAAATTACGCACTACAGGAACTATTGTTAAGCATGGTATACATAGAACATATTACTAGGGACATATTACGAATAAATCATACAATTAAGTACCAGTACAACATAACTATATAACTTAAAAACAATCAAAATAGTTATTTCAGGAAAAGTGAAAAACTATCCTTGTTTACATTTGAGAGTGTCCAACCATGGTCTATGTTCATATACTTTATTGCAACGCATCACAGTACAGTGCAAAAAGCCGTGATGTGCTCTAATGCATATTGTGGTCTTTGGTATCTAGGCTATAGGTTTCTGACGACCCATTCAAAACCTCTGCAAAATCTAGCGATCACTGGAATTCTACTTAGAGTCAGTTTCCAGTTCTATCATTGGGAGGGAAGCGCTAGTGCAGTATTTTCTTCCATTTTCTAGGGTTTTTAAAAAATCATATTTTTTTGACCGGCAAAAGATCTACCCTGTATTAAATATCTTCTTTTTCTCTGTTAAAACTCGTCCAGTTTGGAAACATGGTGTGCCAGTCCATCCTTTTATGTCTATGAGAAAAGAGCTCAAATAGTGTTACATTTCCTACAAAATTGATTTTTTTTTTTCATTTAATTTCATTCATTTGACCAAAATCACTTGCAACAAGCTAAACATACTAGCATTCTACAACTTTGTTTTTCCTATGTAAAACAGAATTGATCATTGATCCATAAATATTTTAACAGCAATAATAATGAAACACCAACATTTTTTGTTAACTTACATGCAATTGGTCCTCTCTGTTGATGACCTTGGAGATGCCATGCCCCTCCCACTTGCCTGCCATGACACCAAGGGTGAAGTGCCACATAATGCGGTCCACCACATAAGCAGGCCGCAGGTGTCGGGTGTTGCTGACGTTGTAGGCGCACTCCGGGTGTGTCTTCAACCAAGGGCTGTCAAAGGAGGTATGGTTCCAGACGACATCACAGATACTCAGCACGCCCCATTCCCGCTGCATCTTGGCCACCAGCTCCCGGACCTGCTCCAAGCTAGCTCGGTTCCCCCCGGCGCCAGCGTCGTCGTCCAGCGTGGGGTTGAGGGCGTGCTGGTTGCGGATGGAGTAGGAGGAGTTGGAGGCCCCCAGCTCCTGGATCGGGGTGAAGTGGATCACGTTGTAGCCCGTCTCCTGGGCAACCCGCAGCCGCGCTTCCCAGGAGGACACCGGACCCAGGGACTTGGTGAGGACCGTCTGGAGGGTCACGCAGTCCAGCGGGAGGATGTCCGTTTCCGAGGCAACGCAGAGGATGGGGTCCACTGTGAAGTAGCCAGACCCATCTTCCTTGGAGCTGCAACAAGAGCATGGTTTGTCATGAATTTGATATCTTTGGGTACCAACACCACACTGGCCATAAGCAAATATGAATAACAGTCACAAGTTTGCCAGACATGACATGGACATTTGTGAACATCAATTACAAATCGCTAATATGAAAAGCAAACTGAATAGACCATTTTCGTAATGAATTCACAACTTTCCCCTTAACTGCCTGGTGGCTAGTTATTATATTCACCTGTATAATTCGTTATTCAGTTTTAATGGATGGAATGCACTCTGAATCGAATAGTTGTTGCTACTCAGACATAGCAAAAATGGTATATTCGCTTTATACTTTTGAGATTCCCACACAAATCATCAAACATCCTTTAACTGTGGAAAATGTACATGTGACAATGTATACCCTACTGCAAATCACGCCCAAATTCTCGATTTCCTCTAAAACCTGTTGTACAAAAGAACTGACATGTGCCAGCAAGACAGATCAAACTGTACAGCACCTGTTGACAACTCTGATCATCTTCTCTCCATCCTTCACCGCTAAAAAAACACTTGTATGAAACCTGTTGTCAAAAGTGCAGTTGTACTGTATTGTGCCAGCAAGACGGTGCAAATCATACAAAAAAGTACTGCCTGGCCAGTCGGATCAATTTCCTTGTATCATTCAACGATAAATACATGTAACAAGACTTAAATGACAACTTAGGGGGTGTTTCACCAAGCTGTTCTTAAGACAAGCTTAGAAGTTAGAACAACTTAAAGCATGACTGGTGAGCCTTTCATGTGCTAAATGATAAACCCCAATTTGTTCCTGGTTTAACATAGTAGGAGTTAATTTCCAACAATCTTAATCAAATTTGACAAATCATAAACTTTGTATTCAGACGCTTGTTAAGAGCAGGAATTTTAACTTCCAAAGATCAGACTTCAACTTTTGCTGATGGGAACAGCTTAAGAACAGCTTGGTGAAACACCCCCTTGTTGTCATGAGTGCAGTTGTACTGAAATGTGCCAGGAAGGCCGTGAGAAATTTGCAGTACTTCCTGCAACTGTGATCAATTTCTCTCTCTTCGTCAACCCTGAATTAAACTACTTGAATGGAAACCCATTGTCAAGAGTGCAGTAGAACTGCACTGTACTAGCAAGACAGTGCATATTGTACAAAAAGCTACTGCAACTCTGATTAGATCCTCTCTACGGTATCTCTCAACCCAAATAAAACTACATGTACTCAAATGGAAACCCATTGTTAAAAGTGCACTAGGACTGTATTGTGCCAGCAAAACAGTGCATATTATACCGGGAGCTATCTGCAATTCAGATGAATTTTTCTCTATCCTTCAACCTTCCAAAACAACACTTGAATGGAACCTGTTCTCTGAAGGGCAGTAGTACTGTATAGTGCCAGCAAGGCAGTGCAAATCATACAAAAAAAGCTACTGCAACTGTGATCAACTTCTGTCTATCCTTCAAACTTACATGAAAACACTTGAATGGAAAGCTGTTGTCTAAAGATCAGTTGAATTGAAATGAGCCTGCAAAGCAGCATAAACTGAACTATTCACAGTCAACTTTCAATTTTCTCTCAACTCTAAGCAACAACACCACACTGAGAAGTGAGTACCTGTTATCGACAGTGAAGTAGTACTGAAACATATCTGCACAACTGTGTTAAACATAACTACCGCAGTCATCCTGCATTTGAGAGGTGATTATATTTAAGAATATTACATATATCATGGACACAACATACATGTAAAACAAACAAAGAAATCTTAAAACTGATGAAGACTAAAAACCAATTACTGAATACAATTAAAAAAAAAGAAATGCAAATTCTTTTGGTATATTATACGAAAGAATGATTTTCAAAGCATGCAGTTGGAAGGAAGGTTTAATGGAAAGAGAGGATGAGAGTGGCCATGTACTCAGTGGATGGACAACATTAAGGAGTGGATGAGGCTGAGTTATGGAGAATGTGTCACAAAGGCACAGGAAATGTGGTAGTCCCAGGTAGCCGAACTGCTGAGAGCAGGGCCCCATTGCATAAAACTTACCATTAATGGTAACTTTGTCATCAATGGTAACTACTATGGTAACACTGCTCAACAGCCAATCAAATTCAAGGTTTCCATAGGAATTACCATTGATTGCAAAGTTACTATCAATGGTAAGTTTTATGCAACAGTGCCCAGATGGCACTTGAAGAAGTAGTCAACCTTCCCTTTCCTCAACCCTCTAATCAACAACGCCACACTGCGCATACCTGTTATCGATAGTGAAGTAGTACTGGAACGCCCCAGCGAGATGTAGGTCCACCTTGCAGTATCTCTCTGAGGTGTCGCACTGCGACTTGGCGTCCATCTCCCACTTGAGCTGGTAGAACTCCTTGCGGCCGAAGGGACGTCCAGAGCCGGCCGGAGGGTGGTTGGTGAAGACGTTGACCTGTCTGGCCTGCAGGGACGGCCCAAGCTGGAAGTGCAGCGTCCATCCTGGTACCAGGATTTTAAAATAGGAAGGGTAGTATAGTCACTATTTAATACAAAAGAATATACATGAAACAGCATAAAATTTGCATAAAATGGTAAATTGAAGCCTTTCTCTTAAAGCTGTTAAAACAAGTATCCAACATCCCTCTTATCATACTACTAACCTATCTTAAGCTTGTAGAGAGTGGCATTCTTGTGCTTCCCCTTTTTTCAGAATTAGCATAATTTTTTTTTTAAACGGTATAGAGGGTCTTTCCCTCACAGCCCAGAGACTAACTTAAGAGGAATCAATTAGAGCCCTGGTCGCTGGATACAAACTTGTACTTATCATATACACATATGTGCACCATCTCCACTCCCTGAGAAGTATTCCTTGCCCGCTGCACGATATCAGCACTTAGTCAAGATCATTCACATAATTGCCCACCTCCTACCTGTACCCACTTATACCCACTTATACTCCTGGGTGGAGAGCAGCAATGTGGATAAAGTGTTTTGCTGAAGGACACAAGTGCAATGGGTGGGATTGAACCTGGGACCTTGGGATCTTCAGTCACAGTTCACAACCACCACACCACGACACCTCCACTCAATTTGCATAAAATGGTAAATTGAAGCCTCTCTCTAAAATTTGTGAAAACTGAGTATCTGACACCCCTCTGATCAAACTACTTACCTTTCTTCAGCCTGTAGAGAATGGTAGTTCTGTGCTCCCCTTCTTAAAATTCAGCACAAACTTGCATTAAGTGGTTTATTCAAGCTCTTGCCTGAAAACTAAAATCTCTGTGAAACTTCTAACCTTTCTCAAGTCAGTAGAGAGTGGTGTTCATGTACTATCACTTCATTAGAATCAGGAAAAAAATTGTACACTCCAGCTCAAAGGAATTGGCATAGGGGAAGGAAAAGGGAAGGAAGGAAAAGGGAAGAAAGGGAAGGAGCCGCAGTTTTAAACCGCGGTATATTTTGTCCAGTTCAGCATGAACCGTATTGTTTTTTAGGCTAAAGCATCGTACTTCATGCTGAAGTGGACAAAATTTACCACGGTTTAAAACTGCAGCTCCTTCCCTTTCTTCCTGTCCCTTTCCCTATGCCAATTCCTTTGAGCTGGAGTGTACATTCAAGCTTTACCCCAAAGGCCAACATCCCTGGCAATACTTCTAACCTTTCTTGAGTCTATAGAGAGTGGTATTCTTGTGCTCCCCTTTCTTCAGAATCAGCATTCTGATCTGACTCGCCATGATGAAAGTGGAGCCTTGCTCTGAGAGATTACTCTGTGGACAAACATGTGAGAAAGGAGATGAAAACTGATATTAATATTAGTAATTTCAATAACACACTTTCCTACTTTCACAAGATGGTATAATTGAGCATAATATCAAAACTTTGTAATAAAAATGATAAAAGTCGATCCCTGCTCCGAGGGAATCATCTTTTGAAAAAATTGTGAACACAAATATACATACATGTGTATTGATACACTTTCATGCTTTCTCAAAATAACATGATTGAAAAAAACATTCTTATGTAAACATTGGATCACCGCAACTGTACATATTATGATAGAGCACAAAGCACAATTATATCCACAGTTGGCAGCACCTCACGGGGAATAAAATGCATGGGGGCTCGGGGCAATTTTGCCCCCCCGAAATGCTTAAAAGAGCCCCCCAAATTCCCATAGATACAATGTCAACTTGTAGCCAAATGGCCAATGTGCTCAAAAAGTAGCCCAAAAAAACTTTTAATGATTTTTTTTCCCTGGCACCTCACATGGAAGCCAGTGTCTAGATGAGAAATAGCTGAGTAGTGAAGTAGCAAAATATAACTGACTCTACAATCAAAACTTGTGCACACTTCTAAGTTTATGACGAGAGCCAGATTTCTCTGTCCACTGTCCAGATGACTGTCCTCTACTGGCTCCTGTACTGACCACCGTTCATGTTTTATAACACAAGCCTTGGCACAAACACAAGTGAAGATGAGGGTACTTGGACCAATAATGTATATGCCTCACATGGGGTATGTGCAAATCACTGCTCAGACTGGATTAATTCAACGATGTACATGTAATCTATGAAGCGACTTCCATAATATCCTTGATTGGATTTTAAAGTAGAAGGGGAGGGAGGGGCTTGAACAGGCACTTCCAATTTGCATCACTTAAATACCCCCCCCCCCCCCCCCCCCACGACACTAAACAGAGTTTACTTGTTTTTTTCTACTGGTATAAGACAACATTACCTGGTTACAGTACAGTACACTTTATTTTCGGCGAGCTACTTACATGTACACAATACTACAGTAGTATTAACACAGGGCTCAGTGGTATTGTATGCAGAGGAACTTTTAGCTACCAAGACGCTAAATACCTGGGCTGGGTGATTAGGAGGAAATGGTCTGTAAAGACTGTAATACACACGTACCGGTACATTAAGTAGCTGAGCCTACCACCAAGCGTGACTTCTGACTGGAATGCACTATTTATAAACAAGGCTCTGAGAAGATTGCATAGTTTTTACTATTGTAATGTACAGTAGTACCCTTTTCACACTGGCGAAAATGTCCTTAGCCCCGTACTATATGTGGGGCTGAGGGGGGGGGGGGGGGGGGGGGGGGGGTCTAAGCCCTACCATTAGTACGGGCCTAAGCTTGGACTACTTCCTGTTCACACTGGTTTTTTACCAAAGTGGGCTAGACCCATCGATACTACAGGATAATTTGGCTCTGCAAAAAGCAGGGCTCACCCTTCAATTGCGATGCCAAGTCATAGAATCTGGGGTTAATGTCTATAAGAACTCCAGTGTAAACACAAACAACAAAAAAAGGCCGGGGCTAAGGAAAAGCCGTGCTAAGCTCACAAAGTGGTGACCAATCAGATAATGCATTACGAGCAAGTGACCTAGATGCGCATTAGTAAAGAGCATATTTATGCGCAAGACGTACACTAGTAATCATTCATATGGTATCGAGAAAGTCCTGCGCTAACGATTTTTAATGTGAAAATCGTGGACTTCCTAAGCCGGGTTTAAGCAAATAGTACGAGGCTAAAAATGCCAAAGTAAAAAGCCTCAAAAAATTGTATGGGGTAAAGAAAAGTATGGGGCTGATAAAATTCAATGTACATAAAGGGTACAGGTATCTCCAATCTCAAATCACTTTATCCATGTTATGAACTTGTAATGTTTATTAATGGTAACAGAACATGGAACATGACATTGCACTATTATTGCACCATGCACAAAATACCTGGTTCAAAGTTCATGTACAGTAATGTCAACATTTACTTTACTTTTCAGCGATCAACATGAAATTTCACACTATCATGCTTACTTCATTTTTTTCCAATCATGCCATGATACGAGCAGGTAACTTTTACATAAAATAGCAGCTTTGTATCAACAATGCATAATTATACAATGATACATTGATTACGCATCTCATAGTTGTTGCAGGTACTCTCATAGCATTATACCAGCATGTACCTTTTACATAAAATAGCAGCTCTGTGTCAATGATAATAAAGTGTACATTGCTACACTTGTAATTACAGGTCTCATAGTCATTACAGCTACGGTCAATGATTTTGCGTCAATGCTAATTAAGTAATAAAATATACATTGATTGTAATTTGTAATTACAGGTCTCATGGTCATTACAGCTACTATCGCCATTACATTTGTAATTACAGGTCTCATAGTCATTACAGCTACTATCTCCATTAATTTGTAATTACAGGTCTCATAGTCATTACAGCTACAATCTCCATTACATTTGTAATTACAGGTCTCATAGTCATTACAGCATACAGCTACTATCTCCAAGGTTATATACATAAGTATGACAGATGTAGTACTCACAATATACATTGCAGGAAGTTATAGGTCGTTGTCCATTGTGTGTGAGAACACTTGGCTGGAATTTGACAATCATGAATACTAGCACAACATACAGAAGAGCAAGGAAATACAACATGTGTGCAGTTTATGCACACAATCCAGACTACACTAGGTCAGGTACATCAGCTCTGAGATTAGTACTTGTTTACTCTAATAGTGTATACAGGTACTGTACTACTTGCATAAAATCCTGTGACTGTACATGTGTGGATGTTTGTTTTGGAGGAGGACTCGTGGGTGTGTCAACAGACAGCCAATCAGAACGCTCCACTAGCTACAACAGCTGACAGATTTTTACTACCTTGTATGACTAGTGCCAACATCCTGGTTCTGTGCAATTGCCAACAATTGTGTTTGTTCATTTTACTGGGAAGTCTGCGCTTGCACAGATGTATTAGGAACAATTTGGAAATTTTGTAGTACCAGTAAATTGTTTGTGAACAATGACTTGCTCGCTTTAACTTTGCAGATGGAATATGATACACAAAATTGCAAATAATAGGGCTGACTGATAAATGAGAATGATAAAAGCTGCAAGTCATCATTCTTGTAGCTTTCAAATGGAAGATTAGTGTATATTTCAAGGATATTGCAGACACAAAACTGCAATGTCATGTTTGTGTAGGTTATGTTTCAAAACTCTTTTTTTAATGCCTTGACAATCTCCGAGTATTCCACCTTTTTATACTCTGTGTACTACATTCGTATGTATTGTATGACATCATGGGAGCACTTCAGTTTAGACAGAAATTTTGATTTCCCCTCCAGCACAGTTTTAATAGCCCATATTCTGAACAGATGTTTAACGTAAATGGTGTATTAAAATCTAACTTATGTTATGGGGCTCAAAATAAATCATCAAATGCTGTCACAAAATCATTAATTTTCATCTCAGAACCACAACAGTGGGTGATTTCAATTCACCATAATAGTTATGCAGACAAACTCAATATACCACAGTGATTCCTAATACAAAATCAATTATATTGAATCAATAATGATATTTCATGTGCATTAATTTGGCGTCTTATGAAGTAAATCCAGGTTTACTACACCGTTTGTGTTAAAACTCTGTTCAGAATAGCCTACAGGCCAATGAGAAGAACATTATCGTTGATAGTAAAACCATGCCTCTCACTATTGCGTGTGTGCACACTCAACAACACACACACACATACACCTACACACATACATACAGTTGAGGCCAGAAGTTTACATACACCCAGGAAATTCGAAGGAAAGTTGACACTTGCCAAACATCACAAAATATTTGTGCTATCATGATGAATATGACATCAAACAAATGAGTATATCATGCCCCTTCATCACATTGCTTTCATCAGGAGCTAAAAAATATTGAGGTGTCATTTTTCCCAAAAATTTTTATATATTTTTTTTATATTTTTATTCAAAAAAAAAAGCTTGACAAAAACAATTCATATTTGTGCTAGTTACTTCTCAACACAAACATTTCAGATTACACTTTTTTGTTCATTGGTGACATATCATGATAGAAAATGTAATATAAATCATAGATTTGGCATTTTTACTTTTATTTCTATGAAACAATGTTTGAAAACATGAAAGCAAACAATACATTTTGCACAAAAATCACTTTCTTTTTTCAAAGAAAATTCCACCTGATATATAATTTAATCCCAACGGCACCCCAATCATGTGAAAGAAATTAACACGCTCTTTCATTTGATACCAAATTCGTCATGGGAGTATTTATATTCCTGAAGATATAATAAATTTTACGATGTTTGGAGAGCGAACGCATTTCACTGAATCCCATGGGTGTCTGTAAACTTTTGACCTCAACACAACTGTACATGTACACATATTTTACCAGACAACACAGGGGAGAGAACATCCAAATCTTTTAAATGTGCACTCATAATGGCAATTTGAGTAAAGGAGTTTGGTCAGTGTGTTGGAAGTCCTTAGTCCACTTGCTCTCACATTTACTATAACCCTGTTCATATACACCCCCTATTCCCAAAATAAGCACACTTGTGGCAATTTTGCTGATGCATTACCGATAGCTGCTGCGTAGAAGAATGTGAATCGCTCAAATAATTCAGCATTTGCTTCCTTCTTTTTTCCGCTATTTTGCAGCTAGTTTGCAGATTCGGGACCTAAACGATACTGCAACATTGCAGCAAGCAAATCTTATACTGTAAACTACTGCACAAAGTAGCCAGAAATGTTGCACTTCATGTATCGTGCTCTGGCTAATTGCATCGCTCATATGGCTCTTAGCAGAACATGTCACCATCTAGTTAGGGGTGTGGAAAAGTCCAGCTGTTCAAAACACCACAATATTACTTCTTTTTTTGTGTGTGTGTGTGTACACTCCAGCTCAAACGAATTGGCATAGGGAAAGGGAAAGGGAAGAAAGGGAAGGAGCTACAGTTTTAAACTGCGGTATATTTTGTCCAGTTCAGCATGAAACACAATGATTTTAGGCTAATGCATCATGTTTCATGCTGAACTGGACAAAACATACCGCGGTTTAAAATGGCAGCTCCTTCCCTTCCTCCCATTTCCCTATGCCAATTCCTTTGAGCTGTAGTGTATGTGGGCAGCTTCATTTCATCAACATCACATTCAGAAATAATGGATAAATGAGGATGTGTGGGTGCAGGTGTAGAAGCTATACTCTCATAAATAACGGGTAAATGAGGTTCTGGTGGGAAAAAAAGGAAATACTATCTGCAACAATTGGTAAATCAGGCCGAGGGTTTACATTTTCATGGGGATGGGGGGGGGGGGGGGGGGGGGGGGGCTGGGGCTGGGGAACTACACTTGTATTTGTTGTTTACATTTATTGTACCAGGGGGTGTTTCACCACGCTGTTGTTCACCTAAGAACAACGTAAGTCCACGACTAGTGACCCTTTCTTTCTTGACTTGTGCTAAATCAATTGGCTATACAGTACGCCTATTAGTTCAAGTCAAAATCTGATGTTTATAAATTCAATTAACAATAAATGTCTGAACACAAAGTTCATGATTTGTCAAATTTGATTAGGATTGTTGGAAATTAACTCCCACTATGTTAAAAAGAGGAACAAATTGTGGTAAGACGTATCTCATTTATCTAGCAGAAGAAAGGGTCACCAGTCATGCGTAAAGTCGTTTTTAGCCTAGGCCTATATAAACAACCCCCTAGATGGATTATTACACTTGTATGGTTGTCTTTGTTGTTTTTCCTGGGAAAATACAATTCAATCTTGAATTTCGAATCATAAATGGAAAATTAATGCTTTGAAATGGAATAGAACAAATCTTCAAATAAATCCTAGATCTCAACTCATTCAAGGTCTGAATGTTTTCTTTGCTCCTTTGACTATGAACCAGACTGGATCTTTTGCCTGTATCTGAGTCACAGATGAGCTACATGATGTACTAGTTGATCTAACTCAGTATCAGGGACTGTAACCACACTTTTGAAATTAGGCCGCCTGGCCTACAGCGTACATGTATGATGCGGGTGCCTCAAACCGGCCCCCTTGTTTTCTTTTGAATATTTTCATTCCAAGATAACCAAATAAAATTCTAAAATTTCACACACAAATCAGCAAAATAATGCTCTTTCAAAAACTATTTTTGGATTGAAGATTAACGATAAAATTTCGGAGAAATTGCGCTTCGAATATCGCTCAATAAATCGTTGCACATTCACATCACTGAACCTTGAAACCGGCCCCTACCGATAATGTGCGATATCTCCGTCAATCCGACGAGTACAGTGCCGACATTTCACCAGTATTGCGTCTCGATCATGCTCGTTCCAGTGCAGTGAAAAAATAACGGGAAAGTTTCGGCGATCGACGAGAAAATCACGGAAGTACGAACGCAAGTTGAAAAACGGAGATGTTTCGAACGAAAATGTGCAATTGCCAAATAAGTGCACATTCTGTCTAATTTTGCTTCCGAAAATCTTGCATTTGGTTTACTAATGCGTAAATACATAATAAATCGCGCATCCAACCTGATCGATAACGCGCACTGCGAAGAAATACGCGGGGGCCGGTTTCAAGGGTAGGGGCCGGTTTGTGGCACTTATGATACAGTATGTAGGCAAAGCCAAGGCCAGGGTTTCTAAATTCAAATGTTACTATACTCTATAGTATGTGATTTACATAAGCGATAGGTTAACGCTTCGGCGTATTTACCACAAATTTCGGCTATTCATTTGTTTGATTATCTTCTTGCTTATAATTCTGTGCTCATACCAATGTCAAGCCGCTTGTTCCGTGACCCCTAGTGCGGTTTATTGTCGAAATACTCGCCAATTTCGAGGGCTTTTACACGTTCTCAATTGCAATTAAAACAGCTGGCGTCAACAATTTGACAGAGTAAATTACCTCATCAATTTTTCCATTATCATTACAGCATATAAAATGAAACTCGGCAATATGATACATAATTAGAACCTGATCTAAATATAAACGTTTTGCTGCGATAAAATTGTGTTATAACACCAAATGTCGATATTGACATTGCCTGCCTCAATCGGGGCACTGTCGCCACTGACACTGTACATAAATGTGGATTGCGGTCATTGGCAATGAAACGTGAACTTCGTAGCAAGTTACAAATACTGCATTGATTGAGCCGACAGTATAGCGCCGGTGTTAACAAATTGTGGAAAGAGCTGGTGCTTACCGTAAAGAATATTCCTTAGTGTCTCGTTGTCGTAACCCTATCGCGTAAACATATCGTATTCGTAAAGTAAGATTTCCACCATCGGTTGATTCCGCGCGCGCTGAATACTGCTGCAGCCTTGTATGAGCGGTACGGTAGTGAGCTGAGCTAGGTGCCCGACGCGCCCCTGCACGATTCGTGTGCTTGGGCATGATTTCGCATTATCATGGGCCAACCAACTTCCAGGGTCGTTCAGACGTAGTCTACGTCAATAGACTGTATTGCATCACCGTCAATATCGTGTATGTCGATCACATTGTGCATACAAACTGTTTAGTATAGGTCCATATAGGCCTATAAGCAGAAAAAATATACATTTAAATTATTTACAACATTTCAATTAGATAAAAGAAATTCAGTGTTAAGTCAGTTAAACAAAAGCAATCAAAGCTCGCTCCCAGACTGTGAGTATTTTTTCTTGACTGGCAATAATTGTACTTTTCAAAACAGTGTCTGGATTTTTTTTGGATACATCAGATGTTTTTGCAAAATGTAACAAATATATGTGACTTAAATAGGGCCTAAATAGATGAGCTCTTTTGAGCTTATTGGTGAAATTAAATAACCTATAATCTTGCAACTTTTAATTCATAAACAATACATAATCACAAAATACAATCTCCATTTAGTGAATGGGGAGTACATTATAGAAAAATAATGGTGATTTCCATGTGTCAATTAAAAAAAAATCTCTACCGTGGTATTGGGACGCCCCCTCCCGCACGCTCCCCACCACCAAGAAATCGGTGCCTCAGGCGTGCATGTGCTCGTTAATCACATGTGATTGCTTGACACGGGTTTGAGCATGCAAATGTGATGTTGGCATAATAGGTTATACCAATATACGGTCATATATGTCATATCATATATATCAGTCATTCATTCAGTGATAATGCATGATGAATCAATGTCTGGAACTATAGCTCCGACGTATTTGGCATGCATTGAGGGTAAAATAGTCAATATGGGCTGACAGGGTGGGGTTGTCATAGTGATATCAACCTGGAATGTTTGGCGAAAGCTACTGGCAGTCTGTAGCTGCAGGCTAACTAGATCTGCTACAGCGCTCCTGCTCTGCTACTGTTCAAATTTCATCAACCCGGAAATGTTTTTCCTGTGTTACACGCCTTTTTGTCACGATGTTACGACATTCCGCCAGATCGCCAGATAAGATAGATAGATAATGATTTATGAGGACTAAAAAAAACAGTAATGTGTACGACACAGAAACACTTCGCGGCTCGCAGGCCGAAGTGCGTGTGACTTAACAATATTACGCAGATTATGTACTGTATTACGAAGAGTTACTGTAATAAGCACTATAGTAATCATTTACATTATATCAAGTTGTTGAGGTTACCGTTGATTTAACTGTGTTATTTCTTGTCCATTGAATTTGTTAAAAATGTTGATATGTTTTGTATTGATCTATTACTGTTGTTGTTATGTATTGCAATTTGTCATCCATCATAGGACCCTCGGTGACTGCGGTTTTATAACTGAAGAGGCCACCCTGCTTAAATAAAACTGGAAATAGATAATAAATAAATAAATAAATAAATAAATATACAAGCACTCATCTAAAATCGTCAATGGGTATCCAAATGGTAGGTGATAAACGCCGGGCAATGACACTTTCTTAACACACACCCACAAGGGCGCAGTGTACATCACCACCACCACCTCGAGCTCTATACCACCACACAGCCACCAAGCATGCGAACAAGTACACCGCCAACACTGAGATGGATACTAGGCAAGGCTACCTATAGCATCTCTTTGCAAATGACACCTTTTTTTTTACCAGCGGTCGAATATAGCTGTATATCTGACCATCTCTGTCTCCGTCTCTGTCTCTGTCACTAGTCTCCGTCTTTCTCCTTTTCTCTCTCTCTCTCTCTCTCTCTCTCTCTCTCTCTCCCTCTCCCTCTCTGTCTCTCCCTTCCTCGACGCCCATTCATATAGTTACCTTCTCGGGCTCGATCATAATCATAATCATCCACCAATACAAACCAGTTTTAGCAATTTGTAAGCACTTTTATTACGACAATTACAACATACTGATTGTCCCTGTTTTATGGCATTTCAAGCAACCATTATTCTTTAAAATTTGAAAGCTTAACATTATTAAGTATTATGCGAAAAAATAAAACTATGATAAACATTATTACGCGGAACATAGATGATGAAATACAAAGCAATATAACACATAATGATAAGACATGCCTCATTCGCACATTGATTATTGTGGAAATGATGATGATTCTGTAATGATAGTAAGTCTTGAGACAAGACTAGAGCACTTCTCAAGATGGCAACTGTATCAACACACACACGTATAGTCTGCTGCATTAAAGTTACTACAACGTAGAAGCCTTGTTCGAGTCATCCTATCTGAGTCTACACAAGATCACAACATGGTGTCAGAAGTCCAAGAACCAGCTCAGAAAATGTCCATTTCCGAGGATCAAGGCCCCAAACAGGTGCAGACATTCCGATATTGAGTGTGAATTACGTGTGTATTAGACTGGCTAGCCAGTGCATTGATATATGTATGGTGCATCGAATGTACAGCACACAGTGCACTCTACTGTGTACATGTTATGGCTATGTGCGTGTAGAGACATCGCATAGTGCGTACGTCATACTGCTCAATGAAATTGTTTATCTCGTTGTTCTGACGGGTTGAAAAGATACCACTAGAGTAGAATAAGAGATTAAAGCTTTGTTCAGAGAGCGATTTACTGAAAAAAAGATTGCAAATATGGCAACCTATCTAAGCCAGCCAGCGCCATTAGACTTGACAGGAAATGTAGCAGAAAACTGGAAACGTTTCAAACAGAGGTTTGAACTGTACAATGTAGCTAGTGGTCTGTCGAAGAAAGATGAAAAAACACAGACATCCATGCTTCTGCATGTCATAGGAGACAAAGCTCTTGACATATACAATACATTCACATTTGCCGCTTCGGGTGATGAGATGAGACTTGAGAAAGTGATGGAAAAATTTGAGAGCTATTGCATGCCAAAACGAAATGTGACGTATGAGAGGCACAAATTTTTCACAAGGTCACAAGAGGTCGGTGAGAATATTGATCACTATGCAACAGAATTGCGCAATCGCGCACAGTCGTGTGAGTTCGGAGAGTTGACTAACAGTCTGATACGGGACAGAATCATCTGTGGTATTTTGGACAATGGTGTTCGTGAACGTTTGCTGAGGCAGGATGATTTGACGCTAGAGAAGGCGTTGCAGCTTTGTCGTGCTGCTGAAACCACTCGAGCTCAGGCCCACGAGCTGAGTTCCACCGGTGAGAGAGTCTCAGTTGATGCTCTAGGGAGTAAGAAACAGTCGTTCAATTCAACATCACACAAAGGTCCAAAACAACAAAGTCAGAAATCAAAATATGCTTGTGGTAGATGCGGATATAGGCACAGTAGAAATGCATGTCCAGCACAAGGTCAAATCTGCAAGAAATGCGGTAGAGAGAATCATTTTGCAAAGTGTTGTCGGACTCCAGTTGCTAAAGTAGTGAACGAACTGCAACATATGGAGTCTGAAGGGAATGACGGTTTTGTGGTTGATGTTGTTGAGTCAGCAGATTCTCCTGATGAATGGATGGTCAATCTTGTGGTGAATGAAAGGCCAGTGGATTTCAAGTTAGATACTGGTGCTCAGACTAACCTCCTTCCAGAGTCGGTGTATCAGATGTTGAAACCCAAACCAAAGCTGCATTCAGCTAAAGTGAAGTTGACAGGCTATAGTGGGGTAGCCATCCCGGTGAAGGGTCGTTGCTTTGTACAGGTCAAGTACAAGGGGTCAACTCACAACATGACGTTTCTAGTCACTCCAGGTAAACGCCAACCATTGCTAGGGTTACAAGCATGTGACAAATTGAAGCTTGTAAAAAGAGTGTTGAATGTCAAAGAAACAAACAAGCGAGTAGCAGACAGCTACCCAGACGTGTTCGAAGGGTTAGGATGTGTTCCAGGGAAACATCACATCACACTGAAAGATAATGCCCAACCTGTACAACACGCATGCCGGAAAGTTCCATTTGCACTTCGAGGTCAGCTCAAAGATGAATTAGACAAAATGGAACGCATGAAAGTCATCACACCAGTGGATGAACCAACTGATTGGGTATCATCGCTCGTGGTTGTGAAAAAGAAAAACGGTCAACTCCGCGTGTGCCTAGATCCAAGAGATCTAAACAGAGCGGTCAAAAGAGAGCACTATCAACTGCCATCCAGGGAGGAAATCACAGCGCATTTTGCTGGAGCAAAACATTTCAGCAAACTCGATGCGTCCAGTGGATTTTGGCAGATCGAACTAGATGAAGAAAGCTCAAAGCTATGCACTTTCATCACTCCGTACGGACGGTACAGATTTCTGAGACTCCCATTTGGCGTTTGCAGTGCTCCAGAAGTGTTTCACAAGATAGTGCATAATCTGTTTGCACACATTCCCGGTGTCAACACAATGATGGATGACATAGTCGTATGGGGAAACACACAAGAAGAGCATGACGCAAGGCTGACACAGGTCCTTGACATAGCCCGGAAAGTGAACCTGAAACTCAACAAAGACAAGTGTGAGTTTGACGTTGGAAAGCTGACATTCATCGGCGACTTGATCAGCGAACAGGGAGTCCAGCCGGACCCGAAGAAGGTGGCAGCCATCAGAAACATGGAAAGGCCACAATGCAAACAAGACGTCCAAAGGTTCTTGGGTATGGTCAACTACCAAGGGAAGTTCATACCAGACTTAGCCACGAAGTCAGCCCCTCTCAGAAGTCTACTTGACAAGAAAAATGAGTGGATGTGGCAAGACGCACAAGAGAAAGCCTGGCATCAACTCAAAGAAGCTCTGACAGAGCAACCAGTGCTACACTTCTATGACTGCGCAAAACCAACAAAAGTATCAGCAGATGCTTCAAAGAATGGCCTCGGTGCAGTGCTACTGCAGCAACATGATCACGAATGGGTTCCCGTAGCATATGCATCAAGAGCAATGACCGATGCAGAGACACGCTATGCACAAATAGAAAAAGAACTGCTGGCAATAACGTACGCATGCGAACGATTTCACCAGTACATCTATGGACAACAGGTTGAAGTGGAGACTGACCACAAACCACTCATACCGTTGTTCATCAAACCACTCTGCGACTGTCCTCTTCGTATTCAACGCCTACTCATCAGGGTGCAGCGATATGATTTGAAAGTGTCATACACACCTGGCAAGTACATGCACACTGCAGATGCATTGTCTAGAGCGGTAGATCCAGAGGCCGAGATGAATGTTGACAGAGAAGAAGACATCAAAGTCCATGTCGATGCTGTGATGATGAATCTACCAGTTACGTCCAACAGACGCAGCCAGTTTGTCGAAGAGACAAAGAAAGACAACACGCTACAAGAGCTATTAGGCATCATCAGAGATGGATGGCCTAATACAAAACAGCAGTGTCCAGTAGCAGTCAGAGAATACTGGAACATCAGAAGCGAGCTGTCAGAAGCTGAAGGCATGATCCTGAAAGGCAGCAAGATAGTAGTACCAGCTACAATGAGACCGTTGATGTTGCGCAAAATCCATGAAGGACACCTGGGCATAGAAAAGTGCAAGAAACGTGCACGTGAAGTCTTGTACTGGCCCAGGATCAATCAAGACATAGCTGCAATGGTACAAGACTGCAACTCATGCCTGATGTACAAGCCTAGACAGCAGACGGAGAGTCTACAACCCCATGCAGTACCGAACAGACCATGGGAAAAGATCGCTGCAGATTTGTTCACGTTGAACAACAAGGAGTACATGGTGATCGTTGACTACTATTCGCAGTTTGTTGAAGTCTGTAACATGACTACAACTACAAGCAAAGCAGTGATCAAACACATGAAAGCGGTATTCTCCCGTCAAGGCACTCCATGCGAGCTTGTAACTGACAACGGTCCACAGTTTGCAAGTCAAGAATTCAAGAGCTTTGCAAGTGAATGGGACTTTGGTCACACAACAACAAGCCCGTATCACCCACAGTCCAATGGACTAGCGGAAACTGCGGTGAAGATCGTCAAGAATCTCATCCGCAAGTGTGAACACAGTGGGCAAGATGTCTACAGAGCTTTGCAAGTGTACAGAAGCTCACCACTGGAATGTGGAAAATCGCCTGCAGAACTGCTGTACAATCGGCGCATGAGATCAAACCTGCCCATGGTAGACAAACTACTAGATCCCCAGCACATCGATCCTCGTTCGGTGAAAGAGAGGAAGGAAAGGCAGAAAGTGAAGCAGAAAGAGCGTTACGACAAACACGCTCAAGACCTACCAGAGTTCAACGTAGGTGACCATGTCAGACTCCAAGACATGCACAACAACCGATGGGCTCAACGCGGTACCATCACGTCGAAGCTACCAAACAGATCATACTTGGTAGAGACTGACAGGGGTGAGATCCGTCGCAGAAATAGACGCCATCTCAGACCTGCACCACCGACACAACGAGCCGAGCACATCCAACATCCTACGCAGATGGACAGCGATCTGGATGACGACGCAGAATTCCCAGCGCAACCAGCTGAAGCTGCAGAGCAATCCGCGTCCTCGTTCAGAACAACCCGACATGGAAGAATTAGCAAACCACCCGAACGCATGGACTTGTAAAGCGAATACTAAAAGAACTTTTGCGCTTTTATGTAGAATTAGTCGCGTTTTATGTAGAATTAGTAAAGAGATCAAGTTGAAGTAATCTAGAAAAACTTGATAGCATGAATGTAACTATGTTTTATGTTTCATCAGCAAGATTTGGATAAGCAGCTGATTATCTTCAACGCGAACCAGTGATGGAACTGAACTCTTAATACAAAGGACTGGATAAATATTCTTTATAGATCTGCAACCGGATCCACAATATACGTTGACTATTATAAGATACATGTACTAGTTATAGTACAGTTAGTGTTTCAAAGAAAAGTATATAAATTGACTGTCTGACATATTTGGAAACTAATACAAAGGATGTGATGAAAATAAGTTTACTTTAATGGAAAGAATGTAAACCTTCTTTTTAAAGAAAGGGAGGTGTAATGATAGTAAGTCTTGAGACAAGACTAGAGCACTTCTCAAGATGGCAACTGTATCAACACACACACGTATAGTCTGCTGCATTAAAGTTACTACAACGTAGAAGCCTTGTTCGAGTCATCCTATCTGAGTCTACACAAGATCACAACAGATTCGTTCAACATTTGTTTTTCCATCATAACAGAAATAGTATACAATGACATATCTGGGCTAATATAGGTTTTCCCGACCGAATTCATCAAAACAGCAATCAATTTCATCAACATGCATTCATGTTCGGTAAATTTTGGCCCACTTGTCATTCCCGCGCTTCAATTTCAGACTTTTTTCATTCATTTTCATTTTTGTTTCACTTAATTTTCTAGTTTTTACATTCAAATAAGAGCGAGTTTCATTCAATTTCGAAATTCGTAATTGTCATTCAATTTCACCAAGTTTTACTAGAAGGGGAATTATCGCCGAATTGCGTATTCATTTTCACCTATGGGCAACCTCTTTCGCATTTTGGTCATTCAATTAAAAAAAAAAATCACATCCTTTCTTTTTGGACCCGTGAGGCTTTTTTTTTTTTTCTTTGGGGGGGGGGGGGGGGGGGACGTCGATCCTTTTCTGTAATTTCACATCATATGTTATTATTTTTCTCTTAAATGTTATTTCATTCCTTTTTCGTTTTCTTTAGATGTGTTTCATCTTTAATTTCATAGTCTTTATTTCATGTTCATTCATATTTTCTTTTGATATTCTTTGTATTTCATTTTATATACGTTGCTTCATACAGTTTATTTTCGGGGGTTTATATGATTGATATCATTGTTTTCATTTGATCTTTAAGAATAAGTGTATTGTCTTTTTTATCTGTTTTGTTACATTTTCATCTTTTTCATCACTCTTCATATACTCTCTTGCTTTCATCATGGTAAATATTGTGCACTGCTTCATCCGTCGATTTCCTGGCGATTCAGGCATCTAGGCATATATGTTTGAGAATTTTTGTACTACTGTGTGCATTTGCAGGGGTTATGGTGTCGATGCACTGCACTGCAACCTCTCTCAGGATGGTGCAGGCCGTGTATGTAGCTTGCGGTTGAACTTATAGGAAAAGTCAGAAATAGCCCACCTTCTCTGACGACTGTTATCGGTGTATTGAGAGCTACAAGCTAATGAATCACATCACCTTTCTTCATGCGAAACTGTGCATATAATTATTCTAACAGAAATACACAAATTGAAAAATTAGCGTAAGATGAAAACCACTGCACAAATGTCAAAAATGTATGCCTGTTCACTAAATTGAATAACCGAATTCTTACTGCAGACTGTCCGGCGCGAATGTGAATGCTCCTTGCACGTTTTTGGAATTGAAAGCCCGTTCTACATTTTGTATGACAAAAGTACGAAATCGCATGCTCCTAAAATTAAATTGAACGACAAATTTTGCTTTTTGAATGATGATCTACACCGTCATTCAATTTCGTTCTAAATTGAATGAACCTATAGGTAATTCGGCTGCTGAGTTTACGAAATTGGGCGGGAAAACCTATACTAATAAGTATCATTAGCCCAGAAAACGTATATCAATATTAACAAAACGAATGATAATGATACAAAACCTCATTCAAATTTTGCCAACGATGCACGATTAAAGAAAGTTGTTTTGTATAGGGAAACGTAATTTACATATATATAAGTCTATCGTTATACTTTCATTGTGATTTTCATCCGAAAAACAGCAAATACGGCAGGTAAGCGAAGCAAAGTTTCAAACGCAATGGACAGAATTAACATATAGGCTACTTCAGGCTATATAGTCGATAATAGCCGAGATCCTACATGACCCCCCTCAGACATGGAGTTATCATAATTGCTGACATTTACATCGTTTAAAGCACGTCCCTAGACAACACAGGTAAATATGTGTATGTGTGTATAATGGGAGGGGGGGGGGGGGGAAGCTGCCTAATTTGGCTGACGGAAACGGCAGATCCACAAAAACAACCGTGATCCGGGGTTTCAAGTTCCGTTCCTAAATGACGTCACCATCAGAGCACGAGCCGCAATAATGAATCTGAGTGTGCGTTAACACATGCTCTGGTATAGAACAGCAATTTACTGACACGTCGAACCAGACACGTCGAACCAGTCGAAACAACAAAAACAGAAAGTGTTTGACGTGCTTCTAACTGATGCTGCAGTGCATGTGACATTTACTTTTCAAAATGGCGCTTTCGAAGAGTAACCCCCTGGGTTTGACGGACGACCTAACCTGTGGTTTGTGCGAGGGTAAGCTGAAGAATGGACAATTCCTGAAATGTTTTCACTCATTCTGTGATCAGTGCTTGAGGCAGGAGCAGAGAAAGCTAACGGGGAGACCCAAATCGGAGAGTTTTAATGGCATCGGGAACAGCGCAATCAGTGTGGCGCAGGGAATGTTTCGCGTCGCGGCAAACCTGTTTGCACTAGACCCCGACAACGATGAGATTCGGGAACTAAAGCTGCCGTCTTGCCCGACGTGTAAGCGAAACGGGAAAGTAGAACCACACGGTGCCCGTCAGTACATCTTCCCCAACCTGTTCGCCAAAATGAAAATCGGGAGCGTCGACTTCACGGACAAGTTGCGAGGGAAGGCAGCGTCCAGCGAAACCTTAAACTGTGAATCGTGCCAAGAAAACTGCAGTAGGGTGACCTCCTTCTGCAGTAACTGCAAACAGTTTATCTGCGCAACGTGCGTCGTCGCGCATAAGAAACTTTCAGTCACTCGCAACCATTCCATCGTGTCCACTGTGGATATCAAGAACGGGAAGAACCTCGTAACGGTTGACGAAGGCCAGCACGAGTACCCGTCGTGCGACACCCACCCGACCTCTGTCTCCACCAAGATCTGTACCCCTTGTCAGAAGATCATGTGCGAGGAGTGCGCCTCGTCCGAGGAGCACCGAACCCACCCGTGTGTGGACATCCGAGAAGGCATCAGACCGTTCTTGGAGGACGCGTCAAGGATCGTCAGAAACTTCACCCAGGCCAGGTTCGACAAGATCGTCGCGGGCCACCTCGAGCATAAGAAGGAGATCGCCGACAAGGCCGAGGAGCTTCGGAAGCAGCTCAACGAGGACGCGGACATCGCCCGGGCTGAGCTCCTGCAGCAACTGGAAGACAAGCGGATGGTCATGCTGTCCAGGGTCTCCCGCATCGAGAGTGACTCGACCAAAGCGACCAACGAGCTTATCAAGGCCCTAGAGGACCTCCGCATCAGGGCCAACACCGCTGAGTCCTACGTGGACGTCCTCAAGCGCAGGGGAACCGTGAGTGATATCCTCATGGCGAGGAGAGGTGGGTTCCTAGACCTCCTGAAGGACTTGACCGCCGAAATGGGAAGCAAGGAGTCTTCGAAGCCGCAGGCTGTTCTAAAGTTACACACGACGTCATTCCCATTCCCGCGCTATCAGTTGAAGTGGTACTCGCCTGTATATTGTGACTGAACGTACGGTACAACGAAATATACTTTGAATAGTTTGTCATTCTATTTTCCAAAATGTATGCTAATTCAGATTGAAGTTTATTTTGATATTTGTGTTTTATATTGAGTTTATTAATGATGATGACGATGATGGCGATGAAAAACTATGGTAAGGAGAACTTAATACATGAAGAAAGTTGAGAACGATCAGTAAAGGTCCGTGAAATAATTTTCTATTGTATTATTGCTTTAGTGGTTATAACTATTTACCATCTTTATAATTGAACTTATTTTCGTTGTTGGTGTTTGTACTGGTACAATTTTAACTGAATTAAATTGTAACGTGTTAACTGTTATATCCTGCAATCAACTAAATTCGCATACATTGGAGTTATGGCAATAACTGATTTACGTTGTTGTTTTGAAATAGAACTTAAATAGAATGAAAACTCATTTTGAAAATGCACTTATGAGACCAAATGTAATATTACTTAGGAGCTCTCTTTTTACAAAATCATCAAGCACCCTCGACACGAGATACTCCTTTTACAATGGCGTGAATCGCAGTGTATCGCTTCACGATTAAGAACACTATATAGGGCTTACTATTATATAATGGATGTTGTTCACTAGTATATAATTTATATGGTTACAATGTGTTCATAGTACGTGTATTTCCTACCTGAGTAGGTAAATATGTACAAACATGTCCAATGCTGCAGTGTAAATATCCCATATTATCTTCATGACATACTTAATGTTTGTAATAATGTTGTCACATCTAGTTTATATCACGGCCTATGATAATCATCCTCATTTTCTAATTTCCCTGTTAGCTATCTTTTTTAACTGAGGCTCCTGGAGTTCGATATCGTTTGTTCCTCTTTTATTTTATTTTGTTTTTCAATAGGCGAATTAGGCGTTCACAATAACACGTGACATATTGGATGAGTGTACAATAACAACTCAAAGCAAAGTAGGTAACACTCATTAAACGCATTCATACTATGTTCGTTGGCACCATCATGATTGTGATTAAAGTCTTATTTTTCGAAACATGTTTTTTCAAGCAATTGGTTCGATAATTTAAGGACATAAATATTAATTAGTCCAAAGAACAAATGAGGACAATTTTACGATGTTCCGCATAGTATAACATAACCATTAAATTTATTCCTGTTGAGAAATGTTTTCGTTATTGCCATCATGACTGTGACTTTATTCTTTTTTACGTAAAATTACTGGAAAGTGGAAATTAATTCCCAGCTGTAGGCCAATTTCGATTCCCTTTTTAAAGCAAACGTGTCGGTCAGTTAGGAATGTTCACTTCTTTAATTCTTAAATTTGGATATTGGATGATCGGGGCAATCAACTTAATCATGTCGGCAATGAGAACCTAGCTAGCATAATTGAAATGTTCACGTTTTTGTATGAGAAATATTGTATTAATTCAGTTATGGTCATGCGAAATGACTTATCAGCAACAACTGGATTGAATGTGTATGATGGTTTCGTCCGGAATCAATAGGGTACCCGGATTTTGAAATGGAGGAGTGGGGAAGCGGGGGTTGCCACCGTTAAAAAAAATAAATGGCGTAGGCAAGTTTAACAATATGTATGTGCATAGGTGGAAATCCCGGGGGGGGGGGGGGACGTCCCCCCCCCCAATAATTATTTTCGTTCCTGTACGCCCACAAGATAAAGTGTACCGCCCACCCCCCCCCCCCCCCTCCACTGGTTTCGGCCCTGCCAACCCCCCCCCCCCCCACACACACCATACTAAATGTCCCCCACCCACTACCCCCACAATATCAAATGTCCCCTCCCCCCCCCCCCCGCACTGAAAGCACTTTTAGACATAAGGCGGGATAAAACAAAATATGTAACACCCCCCCCCCCCCCCCCCCCCGCCCCCCGCTCAGCGGTTACTTCGAAAAACATGCCCCCCCACCTTCGGGGAGCGATTTCTGCCCATGTGTATGTGTGTATAGCACAGGTTACAACTCAGACTTTCTCAGTTAGCAAACTTAGATGACGTGGTTTAGGGCTCTCTGCGTCTATACCCCCCCCCCCCCTCCCTCCACACACGCACACACACACACGCACACACACACACACACACACACACACACACACACACACAGACACACCCGACCTAACCCGACCCGACCCCGAATCCATCAATACAAGCAAGATGTGGAATAATTTATGAGAGTGAAGTTTACATAAATCGGATGAAGATCGGATGTGTCGAATGAGGTATATCGCTATAATTTCTGACAAAGCCTGACAACTTGGCTGTAAAAAAAATGTACCAATCCTTTGTATTATGATTTTTGAGACCTGAAGCTAAATCTTGGGATAGACGCTATCTACGCAAGGAGTATGCCTACATCTTGCAACAACATAACGCTTTCTCAAACACGAAAGTGAGACCCATTGTGCCACCCCCCCCCCCCCCCCTTTCTCTCTGACTCTCTGTCTCTGTCTGTCTGTCTGTCTGTCTCTCTCTCTCTCTCTCTCTCTCTCTCTCTCTCTCTCTGTCTGCCCCCCCCCCCCCCGCATCTATGTCTCTCTCTGTCCCTCTCTTACTCTCGCCTCTCTCTACCTCTCTCCCTCCTTCTAATCTCTCTTTCTCTCTCTCTCTCTCTCTCTCTCTCTCTCTCTCTCTCTCTCTCTCTTTCTGTCCACCCCTATGTCTTATAATTACTCGCTCTCTCTCTCTCTCTCTCTCTTTCTGTCCACCCCTATGTCTTGTATATTACTCTCTCTCTCTCTCTCTCTCTCTCTCTCTCTCTCTCTCTCTCATTCTCTCTCGCTCTTTGACTTGCTTTGGCCCCCTGTCCCCTCTCCCACCCGACCTTCTCTCTCCCCTTTTCTCCTTTCCCCCTCTTGCTTACACAATACAGGTGCATATAAACACACACACGCACAACAGCCCGTTCTTGCGTCACAGGCCAGAAGTTCATTATTCAAGCGAAAAAGAAGAGGGATAGAAAGCAAAACGAGTGAAACGATTGAGGGGGAATTAAGAAATGATTGCGAAGTGGAGTAGATCATTAAGAAACGTGTCACTTATTGCTGTGCTCGCATATCACTGATCATTCTACATGCTCATTATAGATTATACCAGTGTAAATAGTATACAAATATACCAAGCTGTGAGATTGTATAGTGGAAATTATCTATCTGAGGAGGGAGTGGCATAGAACTATTTTTTCCGAGGGGCGAAGCCCCCGAGGAAAAAATAGTAACTTATGCCAGTCCCTCCGAAGATGGATAATTTTCACTATACTTTCGAACTCAATGCTTGGTATATTTGTTTTATATCCCTTTTGTAAAACAATAACTAATAAATACTATTTAGAAAATAGTAAAACTTTCGGTAACACCATGTGGTTGTATGTCGCCTTTTTTTTTCTCTCTGTCTCGATATCGGTTCATCCCAGGGGGGCATTTCATCAAAGGACTTGTCGGATATTTTATCCGACAAGTTTGCTCTCGGCCAATAAGATGCAAGCATTTCAGTAGCTTATAACAGTTTGTCGGATAAAACGTCCGACAAGTCCTTTGATGAAATGCCCCCCAGGTATATGCGCAACACACCGCGCACTGCATTCATGCGCGCACTAATTTACGCCCGCTCAGGTAGAGAGCATGCGCAGTAGTGCCAAGGAAGAAAATAGTAAACAGAGCATGCGCAGTCCTCCCCATGAAAAAATAGTGAAAAATATCCGGAGCTGAGGCAGATATAGTCAAATTATTTTGTAGTCTGCGATCATCAATTGACCAATCACGTTCCCAGAATACTCATGAATATTCATAGAAGGGATATAATGATAAATGGCCCTCTACGAGAAATATAAAAAAAAAATCCTTGATGGATGGAATCAATCGATCGCAGCCCCCCCCCCCCCCCCCCCCCCACCACCACTCCTCCCGACAAAACTGTCTTCATCCCAAGTACCACACAGTGCATGTCTGAGATCTCACTGCGACTATTAATATAAGGCTTGACAACCTACATGGTCATACCAGTGTGTGTGTGTTGTGATGCGGTTTACTCTTTTTTCGTACATAAAAATATAGACAAACCACGGGCCTAGTCAACTAATACATTTGGCGTAGGCCTCAATCATTATTGCTAAATGTATTACTTAATGTACGCTGAGACGATGGTACTGCCATTGGATGGAAGTACGATAAAATATAATTTTCGTGAATCTATTCAAA
>OZ022580.1:9078161-9215661 GCA_963669155.1 Arbacia lixula
CAGCAGTGCGCTGGCTGCTTTAGAGAATATATCAAAAAAAAAAATGATGGTTGGAAAAAACAGACGACGTCGCAACATGATGTCCGCGTTGATTATTAACTTGCATTCGGGAACTTGCTTTCAAAATTGGCGCCCATGTCGTACTACAGCTTTTTCAGAGAGTAATCCATCTTGCGCTGCTTCGCAGCGCTCTAAGGTCTTTGATGTACACTCACATATGATCAAAGACCTTAGAGACGGATTACTCTCCGAAAAAGCTGTAGTACGACATATGGGCCGGAGTAGCGGCGCCATTGCAAATTTTAGGAAGCAAGTTCATTTTATTGTTATTCTCTTTAATTCCCTATTATTAAAAATAATACGCGCAGTGCATGTGGCAATGCATCCACCCCACTGTCATCCTACAATGGCAGCTGTTTGGCCCCACGGCGTATTACACCTTCCTTTTTTGCGTGTGCGTTGCATCCGACAGACATTTAGCCTTCCGACAATGTATAAGCCCTTGTAGTTTGGTCAATTCAACCTCAGCATATTTAGTAGTACATAATAATTCAGAATTGCCGTCGCTGCTAAAAAAAAAATAAAAAAAAAATAAACAAGAACCGTGGGATTGGAAATATAGTACAGAGGCCATCTAGATTAAATTATGCACTATAGTTTGATCGATTCAATCATTTGTGACAAGACTAGTTTGGACTACGCCGATATTTGTCACTGATATTTCTTTGCATTTCATTTATATAGGCTATTAAATTGTTAACTTTTAAATATTTATAAAAAACATTTAGCCAGCTGGATTTAATTTCAATAGAAACGCTAATACTGTCCACATTTCCTTGGTAGTTATTTGTAAAACCAATGTAAATTATATCTACGAGGTCTATTGAGACCTCTTCCAATCCAAGGCGAAGAAACTAATATTTGAACAGAAATGATCCATATTCTGGAAGGCATTTCTCCTTCGCATTGTGAATTATGTCCAAAAGTGACAGATCAGGTAATTTATTAATCTTATGGATTTGAATGACGGCACCACCACGGTGTCCCATACATTTATTTCATGTTGCGGCCGCGACACGAGTCATAATATCCAAGAGAAACAAGTGGATATCGGTACCGTCACGGTGTCAGTGACACCTGCCAATCAGAAATACTGTATGGTCATTCCGGTGGTCCTGTACTGCGAACATACACAATTAACCATGCACAATCATGCAGTCCCTGTAACGCCATAAAAATGGCCAAAAGGGGTCGAAGAATATAGAGTTTACACTGTAAGTATGCATTATCGTCTGATTTGCACCTCCAACCTTATACCCAAGCCTCTTTGACGTTATATAATGCAGAAGTAGGGAAGTAGTATTCGGGTTTTTGAATGGAGTCGAGGCCTCGTCGTGACCAAAATAGTCATGCCGCAACGGCCTGGTGCATTGAGCTATCAAGCCGTGCATTGTACTCCCTCGCCCAGGCCCGCTCTGTGGCAGTGGGTTCCTAAGGGGGGGGGGGGGGGGGGATTTATTTGATGTGTGATATATATTTTAGGATTTAAATTTGTTTTTTAGCATTTGTGAAAGTTATCAAGCGTCACTTGATGAAAAATGTTTATTTAACATAATAATACACATTCAGAAAGGTAGGTGACATTCTCATTTCATTTTACCTGACAATATGCCTTAATTATCATGTAATTAAATACCCCTTTGTGCCTTTAATGTTGTGTTCAATCAACCATTCAATATCGAACACAGTATCAGAAAATGTTTGAGAGAGTTGTTAATGGAAAAAATGATTCATACAAAATGCCAGCATTAATAAATTATTTTCACACGAAACTTAATAAGTGAAGAAACAATCCTGTCAAGTTTCGTTGCTCAAAACCTCTTCGATAAAAAGTTATGCAATGTTTTATTTTTATTATTTATTTTTCGCGATGCCAATATTGATTTTCAAATCTTATTTTTCTTGTGTGTGTTTGTGTGTGTGTGTGTGTGAAAGCCCCTATTGTATTGCAGAGATCTTAATCGATCTTGCAAAATTAGGGTTGCATTATTTTTTTTTTATTGAGTAGTTTTTTTTTATTGACAACTTCAATTAATATACAAAATAAATATATATAAAAATAGAACTTTGAAACATGGTATTTTCATGAATGTTACAATAAAACACAATGTCATACATCTTCCAATACATAATTATGAATAACATTGATGATAATTATATGCATCAAGAAGAAACTTCTACAGAAAATTCCAACATAATGATTTTTTTTCCCCTATGATGATCGATTCAATCATTTGTGACGAAAAGAGTAACTGCTGTGGCTGCGCAAATTTCCTTTTTTTCTTATTTTTTTTGCATTTCATATCTGTTCAAATTTAATAGTTATAAACATCAAATACACAAGACAAATTCGCTAAATTGTTTTCATATTTATCAAAATACTAATATTGTCTAAATTTGTCTTGTGATTATTTCTATAACCAAATATATAACATTACATTTCTTTCATTGATACCTCCCTTTCCTCTAATGTAGTAGTTTTTCACGTTACGTTCTCAAGCTTCGAGACGATAACATTTCCATTCTTTGGGAGACATTGTTCTTTCGCATTAAGAAGAATGTCCATAAATGTCTGTACTTGCCCGATGAAGTCCCCCCCCCCCCCCCCCCCCCCGATCATCAAATATTCACTATTTCCTACATGTACTTAACACGCATGGTGCCTTTGCTCAATGCAGGGCTCTCAAGGCTTTGCTGACTGACGGGGATACCCAATTAAGTAAAAAATGACGGAATAAATAGAAAGACAAATGAATAAATAATCAACAAAAAATAATCAACCATTTCCCAAGTTGGTATTATGAAAGCAATACACCAGTACTGCAGAGCCGTGGTAAAAATCATCATTGTAGCAACAAGTCCAGTCATTAGTGATAAAGCTACACTTTTTTAAACGTAAATCTAATCAGTAAACAGTAAAACTATAGGCAGCATGATTATAAAACAGGTGATAATTATTACGTTGACAAATTGACGTCCCCATTCTCCAGGGCCCCGTTGCAAAACACTATTTTTTCTACTTCTTCTTCTTCTTTTTCAATTCTTCTTCTTCTTCTTCTTCTTCTTCTTCTTCTTCTTCTTCTTTTTCAATTCTTCTTCTTCTTCTTCTTCTTCTTCTTCTTCTTCCTCTTCTTCTTCTTCTTCTTCTTCTTCTTCTTCTACTTCTTCTTCTTCTTCTTCTTCTTCTTCTTCTTCTTCTTCTTCTTCTTCTTCTTTTTCTTCTTCTTCTTCTTCTTCTCCTCTAGCTCCTCCTCCTCCTCCTCCTCCTCCTCCTCCTTCTTCTTCTTCTTCTTCTTCTTCTTCTTCTTCTTCTTCTTCTTCTTCTTCTTCTTCTTCTTCTTCTTCTTCTTCTTCTTCTTCTCCTCCTCCTCCTCCTCCTCCTCCTCCTTCTTCTTCTTCTTCTTCTTCTTCTTCTTCTTCTTCTTCTTCTTCTTCTTCTTCTTCTTCTTCTTCTTCTTCTTCTTCTTCTTCTTCTTCGGGTAACAGTACATGCCACCATTAATTGTTACTTTTTCATCAATGGTAACTACCATGTTAACATCGCCTGACAGCCAATGAAATTCAAGGTTTCTACAGGAATTGTCATGGTAGCAAAGTTTTATGCAACAGGGCTCTTCTCGACTCCACTGGGCCTCGTCTTCGCATTACGTACGCGCAACCCTTTAAACCTAACGTAGGTGGCAGCATACGTAAATTCCGGGCCCGAATAAATTTCGCCGTTTCCATACGCCTTATAGTGCCTAAACATCGGTATGGAATTACGGATTTTTACAGCAAATTTGCCGAATACTTTCATATAACTTGGAGGAAAGTGAAACATGATGTAAGTAGTTTCTTTCTTGTGATGATTAGCTCATAGTGAAGTGTGATGAGTTGCTTTTTTTCTAAAATATATTTCGTTTTTTGCCAAGACTCTAAATTATCATTGATATAACGGTCCCATGCGCTAAAAAGGATGTTTGTTGTTTCCATGTCTAAATGTTGACGGATGATGCCCGAGGGGCACGGCCGATCTGAATTCTGACTGGGTAAGGTAAAGATTAGATAATAGTGTTCTAAATGTTATTCGTAGTTCAAGGATCTGCACTTCGGGATATTCTTTTTCAGACGACCCTTGTTAAGATCTATTTGAAATTGGTTAGCCTACTATGTCTAAATTAAAAATCTCGTTATGATAAATTAAATGTCATGAATGTAGCCAGGCCGGGGTGTCTGAGCATTTTTCAGAATTCAGCTTTTTTCAGAGTTTTATGATTTTGCAATGGCACAAAGTGAAGAAAATGTTTAACTTCGCATACATATCGATTTTCATGACTCATAAGCATTTCCATCCAAAGATATCTGCATCTGAATTTGGTCACATTTAAAATGGTGCCGATAGCTGTCCAATAGTGGCACATTTTGTCTTCCCCAAAATGCAACGGAGTTTACTCAGTGGACGTATCGAGGGACGTATTGACGTAATCACGATCGCGTACGTTGTCAAGCTTTGGCTCTTCTTACGCGATTTACCGATTCAGTCATTCACGCCCTTGCTCTCACGTGAATGCCACGGCCGCGCAGAACGCTAATTTGCTCTCTACGTTTAGCGTTGTTGCCAATAGAAATTGCGCATTCGCCACGCCTCTAGATTTTGCTTATCTGTACATGGGTATTTTCAAAGTGATTTAGCAGCATCGTGTTCAGCATACCCGGAAGCGCCTAAATCCAGCTGGACAATTTTGTACTAAGTAGCGCGATCGATCATGATGCTGTCACTAAGGTACTGTAAGCAGCAGTCATTGATTCTTGCTACCAAAATTAGTAAGCTTGTCCCTTACATCAAATTATAGGAAATTTTCTTCTCTTTCAACCTGAATTTCTTAAAATATGAGTAAACACATCACATTTTTCTGAGCCTTTAAAAGTGGACCTTGCATGCAAAAAGCGTGTGCCATTTTTGCTTCACTATGCGACGCGCATGGATTTGCGTGCAGTGTGTGTGTAGTATGTACAGTATGGGCAGGGAGCTGTCGGCTAGTATCGCGAACAGTATGATCCACACTTGGAGGATTTGTGATTTAATCACTAATTATTCCAAATGTGAATCATGTGAGGGCAAATAACTTCAGCAAGACTCTAAAATGGACAATACATGAATTTAAGACCATTGGCAAGAAGATTGCTCACGATCACCATTTGAAGGCTTTTTTGTCTTCCCAGTACAGTATGCCCTTTAAGATAACATGTACATGCACTGTTCAACGCACTTTTAAGACTTTGAAGCCCACACATCCTTTAAGGTAGCCTGTCCCTTTTGCAGACCTAATTCTGAAAGTTCCCTGACTTCGTCATCATTGGAGAGATAGTGTCTATAACCTTTCCCTGGAATTGACAAAGCGTAATATTCGGTTTTGAGGAAATACATGTAGTCTTCGATGATTGATCAAGCTTTCTTTTTTCGTACCACCAAAATATTCAAAACTCATTGAAAACTAGTCAGATTTGCATTTATTTTACTGGAGTTATAGGTCTCTGACCTTAAAATTTCGCAGTTGGTATCCCAAAGATACATACATGTATGCTAAATATGTGCAAACTTTCATGAAGTTTGCAGATGTTTGTAAAAGGGACGGGCCATCTTTTAAGACAGCCCGTCCCTTTTTCAGATCACCACAAAACCATCGAAACATTGGCAAAACGTATAGAGAAGTGTTAGCAAGCTGTATATTCATAATTTGAAAGTGATACGTAGTGTAAAATTCAAATAATGCACGTAAACAACGTCTGATTAATAGTCTTTACCTCAGGCTCTTAGCAGTTTGTGTTGAAATATCTGCTTTATCAATTAATCTGTTTATTGAATTATAAAACGCATTCTGAAAAAATATGGTTCTATAGAAGGAATCATCTCCAAAGTTTGGTAATTACTCATAAAATTAGGATTTCACACAAGCATAATAACCACATAGAGACTGTAACAAAGACTACTACTTTTTTCGTGGCATGAAAAAAGTCGGTTTGAAATTTAACGGCTGAAATTTTTACATATATACAGAGAGCTTCAACATGCTTTATTCTCAGAAGTGGTCTTGAATCACACTTTCTTCAATTTACGATCGTGATAGACGATTTCAAACGGCTGAAATTTTTACATATATACAGAAAGCTTCAACATGCTTTATTCTCAGAAGTGGTCTTGAATCACACTTTCTTCAATTTACGATCGTGATAGACGATTTCAAATTTTAAGCTTGCAAAAGGTTGGACAATCTTTAAAAGTGCGTTGAACAGTATCACACATTGTGTTACATACATTGTGATTGCCTTCAATACCCTGAAGCAGGGCTCCAAATGGAAAAAAAAAAATCTAAGTAGATTTAGTTGGCTGACATACAGGTCTGCATGTACATTGTAGGCCACTAGGCCCCCTATAAAATATAACAGAATAACATTTATTTCAATTGTTCCAAAGATAATGCATCCTTAGACTGCACTTTTCAGAGTAGTTACCAACCTACATGTATGACAATATTAGTGTCTTGTTAGCTAAACTATATGTCACAAATTGAGGTAAAATTAGTGCTCTAGCACCTTAGAAACAGCAATTCAAGATCAGACAATTTTTCAGAATGCCACCTCATAAAAAATAATTCACTAATAATTACATGACAAGATTGGTGTTCTATTTGCTCAGAAAGATGCAATGAAAGGCAATTGTCAGAATTATATACCAACCCAGGCTGTTATGACCAGGGCCCCGTAACATAAAGGTGTGCGATCAATCGCAAATTTGAAAGACGAATTCTGATTGGTTACTGGTCAGTCCTCTAAACAAAAAGCGCATGCAACAGTGATGTTGATTGGCCATTGCCATTTTGCGATTGATCGCAAACTTTTATGTTACGGGGCCCAGTACACAGTTGGACCGTGGGTCTTGCTTTGTCATAAATATGATGAGTCCTTTAATCAGTGATGTAATGTTTCCAACAGTTTAGTAACTATTTACAGTTAAGAGCCCATTTGTATGAGCTTTGCGGGATATTTTCTTAATCATATTCTTGTCTTTCTGATGAGTATCTCATGATTATTCAAATACGGTACGTAAGGAACTCGATTTCCAAGGCATAAGTGAGGACAATTTTGATTCATATGACCCTCACAAGTCAAGTTATTCAACAGCTGCAATACTGACTATTTTTTCAACTACATGTATATGTCACAAATTGAGCTAAAATTAGTGCTCTATCACCTTAGAAACAGCAATTCTAGATCCGACAATTGTTCAGAATGCCACCTCATAAAAAACAATTTACTGATAATTAGCAATTCGTGTAGCGCATAACACTTTTGAACATGTCCCTACACATGTAGAGAAAGAAGTACAAGATACAGTATACAGTGTATTTCTAATCTGGTGACCTCTTCTGTCTTTTTCAGGCTGATGATGTGAGGTATTGAACTCCTTCCTGTCAGGTCAAATATAGAGCTCAACATCTTGACCAGTGCAACTTTCAACAACATCCATCATAATGGTGAGTACAAGTAATATGATGCGGGCGTCTCAAACCGGCCCCCATATTGGTACCACGATGATGACCGAAAGTAACGGAAAAAATTCATGAGGGCTTGGGGCGATTTTGCCCCCGAAATGCTTAAAAGAACCCTGAAAAATGTTAAATTAATTTTTTCCCTGGTAGGTTAAAATACCGAAATCTTACTCACATACTGTATAGACAAAATTATGCTCTTTAGAGAACTATTTTGTGATTGTAGATTACATGTAGGAAGAAAATTTCAGAGAAATTGTGCTTTGAATATTGCTCGCTTAAACATTGCCCGCGCATATATCACTGGACATCGAAACCGGCCCCTACCGATATGTGATATCTCTGTTAATTTGATTAGTACAGTGCTGACATTTCACCAGTATTCAGTCTTCATTGTGTTATTTTGAGTGGTATGAAAATAAATGACAGGAAACCTGTGATCGACTGAAAAATCACAATAGGCCATGTACTGTAGCTGTGCTCCTTGGTACATGTAATTATGGTGCATTTTAATGATAGTCAGGCTGTTTTTAGAACATTTTCATATTATTTGGAAAAAGAAATCGAAAATTTACTATTTTGTGACCCCTACCACTAGCTAAGTTTTCCCCCAGAACTCTGGGGAAGGAAAGCTAAACTTAGGCTCGCAGTGTGGCGTTGCACTGTGCTGCACTGTACTATCAGTAGTGCTACACTGCTACTACAGTGCTAGCTGCCGATCAGCTGCCAGTGGCAGTTGGCCATTGAGTAGAACTAAATGAATAATATTTGTTTAGTCACAGGCTTAGACTTGCTACCTTCATCATTAAAAATACAAATTTTGAAGGCAAAATACAAATTTTGGAGGTGCAGAATATGAATTTTGACGTTCAAAGGTTGGCAGCCCTGATAATACAGGTGTTTGCAAATGTCTTCCTCTGCAACATTCCCTATTTAAATACATGTATGTATAATTTTGTGATTGGCAGTCGAAGAAGGCGGAGTCCGTGAAAGTGGTTGTGAGGTGTCGTCCTCTGAATAAGAAGGAGATTCCCTATTTAAATACATGTATGTATAATTTTGTGATTGGCAGTCGAAGAAGGCGGAGTCTGTGAAAGTGGTTGTGAGGTGTCGTCCTCTGAATCAGAAGGAGATCTCGCAGGGCCACAAGAGGATCGTAGAGATGGACATCAAGAGAGGCGTGGTCGAAATCACCAACCCAAAGGGCGCCCCCGGGGAACCCAAGAAGTCTTTCACCTTCGACACTGTCTACGACTGGAAGTAAGTCACTTCAGCCATTTCATTTGATTTTACTACATTTTATTTCATTTCATACTGTATGCAGTATGCTGGCCTACTTTGGCAAAAGGAAGTAAGTGACAAATCACTAGAATTGTATTTTTTCTCTTAGATTGTTCCCTGCCTTTGGTACAGACAAAATCTGAAGAAGAAATTTTCATCTGGCTACATATCTATCATAATGTCGGTTTGCACTGATGCCAATGCAAGTGAAGGATACTGTTTTACATCTTGCTCATTTACAAGAAAAGTCTCTTTTGTCAAAGTAGGGCAGTATGGATGAGGCAGTGCCTGGGAAGCATATAAGAGGATGGCAGAAAATGTGTTGCTAGCAGGGTGTGAAAGACCAGCCAGGGATTCCCCTTGTTACAGCGGGCAGATTAGGCCAAGCGGACTGTAACTTCATCAATGCCCTGATATGGACCAATACTATACAGTACATGTACAGTATGCATGCACTATAGAAATATGATACTTAGCGCCCTTTTTTTCAAACTGACTGTTGATCCTTAAAGGGATAGTTCACCCTAAAATTGAGTTGGTTTCAGTAGAAGACGAAACATGAAAGAAACACATTAGTAAAGGTTTGATAAAAATCAGTCAAAGGAAAAGAGAGTTATTTGATTTTTAAGTTGTGGTTTTGTTAAGTCTTGTGTGAGAAGCTTTCCTACATGTATATTGTGTCAAATTTGTTTTTTAAATGTCACTTTTCTTATCAGGATATTTACCATTTCACCCGTGCATTTGATATATCATGTTTTTACATGTCGCTATGAAAAGAATGTATTCCTTCATCAAAGAAGATAACACAGACAAAATGGAAAAAGTAATTACACAACACATGGGAGAGAACCTCGCATGTGATGTCACAAAATCAAAACTTAAAACAATCATAACTTTCTTATCTTTTGACCAATTTCGTCAAATCTTCACTACTATGTTTCTTTTATCTTTCTGCTATCATCAAAACTAACAACATTTAGAGTGAACTATCCCTATGAGCACTTAAGCACACACAAGCAGGAGTAGTTATATCATACGCTATATTTTTTTAGGCGCCACGGAGAAACTCGGTAGCAATACCTCTTCGCAGCGACGATATCCTATTATGTTAGTAAAATGATTTGCATATGAACAGGCGTGTCTTGCATATGAATAGGCGTCTATGCATATGAATAGAGATACTTCCTTTTCATCGCTTGTTGATCCGTACCGACGATGAGGGACGATGAGCGACGCTCGGAACAAAGACTCTTTCACTGATCGTCGCTCTTCGTCCGGACTCATTAACTCCTCTGATATTTGCGCAAATCGTCGCACATCGTCCCGATGGATTACTTTACCATGGAAGTTCACTCTATTGTTCGATCGTCGGTCAACGTCCCGACCATATGGCTTCGATAATCTAGTGTGTCTATTCAAGTTTCGTTAGGGAGCACATCCATATTATTTTGGCAGCGTGCACGCCGCGAGCGTACGCCTGCACGCTCTAAGACGGGATAATAGCGTCAGCCAGCGGCAGCTAGCTGCGATAATTAAAGCACAATAGAACTCACATCCACTCTCGCAGCTCCCCCTGTGCCCGCTGCCGCTCGCTGCCATACTTCTTAATCGGTCGGATTATAGCTTTAATCCCCGGCCCGCTGCAGCTAGCGGCAGCTCGCTGCAAGCTAGCTGGCGGCAACTGCAGCTATAAATGAGCTATTGCTGCCCCCGTATCATGTCTATCGGAATTCGCAGATGCAATTTCTATGATCAGATTCCCGTGGCCACTAGACTTCAATTCCGCGGCGGAGCTTGCTCTCGAATGAAGATGAAACATGTGCCTGTACTATAGTTCCACGTGTAGTACTAGTGTTCGACTTCTAATTATTTCTTAATTTAAAAGCATGTCAACGAAAGGCGTTCTTTGATGTCCGTAGCGAAGCATGGTATAGCACGGACCAAAGTTCGAAACGACGTACAGCTAGCCAGTGCGCCGCGTCGTCTCGCATGCATGGCGACCGAGTAGCGATCAACTTCCACGGCCACATGCTCGAACGATTTGGATAACAATTATTATCGCAATTTACTACTGTACTAGGTACGACTTGGCGAGATACTTGGCGAGATCTTGCCATGTCGACATATGTCGACATGGCGAAATGTTATCTTGCGAAGTTGACTTAGATAAAGTTATATGTCAACATGGCGAGATATTTTAGCTTTGCCAAGTCGACTTATAAAAAAATATAATCAACTTGGCGAGATGTTTATCCCCCCCTTCTTTTTTCTCACACACTCATCTTTTCCTACCTCTCGGCATGAAAAGCCCGCTTTCTAGCTGCATGACGCAATACATTTCATATCAACATATTCTCCAATTGTATGAAACTTGTAAAAGACCTTACCAAACAAAAAGCAGGATCTGAACTTAGTTACCCTTAATCAATGAAATCCCGATGTCCTTTTTTTGTGAGTCTCCTGCTCTGCACTATCGATCGGAGAGTAAAACAATAGAAACGAAGATGGGGAGGTTCTTACTACATGTAACAACAAAGAGAACACTTGATTATCATTAACGTGGGTATTTTAATTCAAGATCCTGTTTTCGGCAAGTTGTTCTTTTGAAATTGTTACGAGGTTTATTCACTATTTACAGCGTCCTGCCAAAGCAAGCGGGCTTTTCAACATTCCTAATCTTTCCTAACCATTCTGAATGTCCGGTAGGCTGCCGGTAGAGCTCGATTCTCTTCTTTTCAAAATTTGGACATGAATTATTGCAGATTCTTGTAATCAACGAACGTTTCCGGGTTTTTTTTTCAGAAGGGTATTTTAATCCAAGATTCTGTTTATTCGACAAGTTAACAATTCTGTTCAAAGTCTTCCGCCGCTTTATATGCACGCATGCTTTTCCCCCCAAATCACCAATGTGACGTCACTACCGGAAAGCCTTTTTTTTTCAAAAATAGTTGGAATATATACATGGTGCCATCATAACAAAGGTGTTAACACACATTTTTTATGCCCAGTTGTCAAACTTGATTGGTATAGTTTGGTTGCCTGGTAAATGTGCAACACCACCATTGACTTGTTTTGGCAATGACAGCTATGTGGGTGACGTCGACGACGACGATATATCGCGACGACGTCAGCAAAATGCAACACTTTTGTTCGTTTTTTGTGCACTTTTTCGGTTTAAACTTTTTCAAGTCTTGTAGTTCACACACCATTCCAAATATATATTTCAAACTTAGTTTGCTGTATTTGGCATCTCTCAAGCTTTTTAAAACATATAAGAATGGGACATTTGCTCACGCTAATGGTCATCTCCTGACCAATAATAGAGCGTAACGTTTTGGTAGAATGCACGTAAAGTCGGACAAAATACTGCGTACGTCCTATATACACGTATAAACTGGATACGTGCTACTTTTTGGTTGAAGCGTTTCAAATCCGTGTAATCCAAGAACCATACCCCACATTTCCTTTCAAGTCGGCCTAATGTTTTTGGCATTTCGTCCGCTTTTCAAAACATATATGGATGTTACATATTGTCACAACTATGGTCATCTCCTGACCAATAATGTAATGGAGCATTTTGAAAGAATTTAGTAAAATCGGACAAAATGTTGCGTATTAGCTGCATACGTGTATATTCTGTATACGTGTTACTTTTCGGTTGAAACTGTTTAGATCCTTGTACTTCAAGAACCATACAACACATTACTTTCCGACACGTTCTAGTGATTTCGGCATTCCTTCCACCTTTCAAAACATATATTGATGTTAGATATTATCACGCTTATAGTCATCTACTGACCAATGACATGATGTCACATTTTGGAAGAACGTGCGTAAAATCCGACCAAATACGCGTTCGTTCTATAAATGCGTATAATTTTGGATCCGTGTTACTCTTCGGTTGAAACTTTTTAAAATCACTGTAATCCAAGAACCGTACCACACATTTCCTTTCAATTTGTTCTAATGTTTTTGGCTTTTGTTCCGCTTTTCAAAACATATATGGATGTTACATATTGTCACTCCTATGGTCATCTCTGGATCAATAATGTAACGGAGCATGACCATGACCTTCCTTCCAAAAGTACCAAAGTATATGATCAGACCCAGTGGTGACGGCAGAATGGTTCCACCATGATAACGGCCCATAATGATTGTAACCCCAATTTTTAACTCAGTTGCCTACACGGTATGGACGCAATAGCTCATGTGTTTTCCGGCGACATCGACGACTGAGGTGTGCAGCGGCCATGTCTGTTTTGGTGTTGAAATTTTGCATGCACATGTACATGTATCATAATCCGTTTGACATGCTTCGTTTACACTATTAAGTATTGACCACATGTGGGTGCCCTGTTAATACTGCTCGTCGTAAGGATTACGGGGCCACATCACGGGACCGTGCCTACATTCCAAATTATTGTTAGATGGTACCATGTATATATTCCAACCATTTTTGAAAAAAAAAGGCTTTCCGGTAGTGACGTCACATTTGTGGTGATTTGGGGGGAAAAGCATCGGGTACACCTTGCCAGCAAAACATTTTTGTGATGTCCAGGGTATATCCTTTCGACCTATGGCCTGAGGTCAGTTGTTCCGGCCCTTTTCACATGAATAAATCTTCCCGGACTAGGAGGTTCTTACTAACAACAAAGAGAACACTTGATTATCATTAACGTGGGTATTTTAATTCAAGATCCTGTTTTCGGCAAGTTGTTCTTTTTAAATTGTTATGAGGTTTATTCACTATTCACAGCGTCCTACCAAAGAAAGCGGGCTTTTCTGAATGTCCGGTAGGCTGCCGGTAGAGCTCGATTCTCTTCTTTTCAAAATTTGGACATGAATAATTGAAGATTCTTGTAATTAACGAACGCTTCCGGGTTTTTTTTTCAGAAGGGTATTTTAATCCAAGATTCTGTTTATTCGGCAAGTTAACAATTCTGTTCAAAGTCTTCCGCCGCTTTATATGCACGCATGCTGTAGTCCTACAAGGAAGCCACGACCGCCCGTGCATTCGTGTGGTTCCTCGCAGTGCTAGGTGTCGTCATGGTCGTGCAGCAAACTTGACATTTGAAAGAAAGCCGATAAAATTTGTTTCATCTGCTGAACCACATTTATTTAATCACTAAAATAGAAATTGTCTTGCGTGGCGTAAGATCTAACAGCATTTATCACCGAGAGTCGAGACAGCCGATGAAAATATGATATTGAATTAACATTCATCTGATAATGAAGCATTTGCTACAGCTTACTACTAGTGTAGTAATCTGCTTGATTACTCAGAAAACACTGAAAAGTTTATAAAAACCGGACGAGCGGGCTGATATGTATACTCCATTATATACTATTATTCAAACTCATATTTTGATTTTTAACATCCGTGAAATTGAAAATACTGATATATCATTCGCAATGGAGACATCATGATGCCCGCATAAATTTAAATTTTCAATTATTATGATTGTATGAATGTTGTCTACCGCAAGGCTGTTTTTCAACAAATCTGTCATTAGATCATACAAGATAATGTAAGATCGACGCGTGTTCTCGTCAAATAGCGAGCTAGTTTGCTGATCCGGGGAACTAGCCAGAAGTTGCAATCGCGTCTTCATTAGCTCGAAACGTAAGCTCGAAACTCGGGATGCATAATTATCCCGATGTTCGCACATGCGCAGTGTGCGGCGGGAACAGGCTGGCCACGACCGCGTGGCTTCGGTTGTGAGCTCGCATTCACGCACGTATAAAAACTAACGTAAACAATGCCTCGTGCGCGCTGATACATGCCGAGGTCGGGAAATTTTCAGGCCAATGAAGACGCTCCGGCTAGCTCGCGAGCTCAGATTTCTTCAGAACAAGCTCGCTATTTCGCCAACATCGGGCTATTTTTTTTTTTAGTCTTTATCTATGCAAAAGCTTTCGGTCAAATAGGCCTTCATCAACATAATAATAATAATAATAATAATAATAATAATAGTAATAATAATAACAATAATAATAATAATATTATTATTGTTATTATTATTATTATTATTATTATCGTCAAAATTATATCATCATTATCATGATAATGATTGTACATGTCATCCCTCATCTTGTGAGGTTGGGAATGCACAAGCGGAAGCCTCACCCCCCCCCCCCCCCCCCCCCCCCCCCCGTTGTCTGCGCTGCTGAGTTATTTGATAGATGAGGAAGAATTTAAGACAGCGAGAGCGACACATAGAAAGAGGAAAGAGGCGACAAAGATTCGTAAAACAAATTATTAATCAATTTTCCATTATTATTTTTTTCAGTCAGCAGACGAATGACAATTACTCATGATTTCGAAATAAACGATTTATTTTGCAAATACACTAATTCTACAGAAGAACAGTAATTTTAGTCTTGTTTGAGTAGTGTGTTCTGCAATAAATTTATATATGTAAATATACATTATGTTTCTAAATATAATTACAACAATTATTTTTGTGAGGCTGGAACGCGCACCTGTCCAACTCTAGTTGACGTAGTGCGATGGGAATCATTGTAAACAAAAGTCAACAAACATCAAATGTTAAAATCTATATAACATATGTTTTGTAAATTCCATGTTCGTATGGAGATGGAGAACATATTCTTAAAATAATATTTACTCCATAACCATTCATTGTTGAACTCGGATAAAATGGTGGTCCAATATTAGCCATCGTCTGCACTGTTATGTACGGACAACAAACGCAAGTCGGCACTGACGAGTGATTCAAATTTCTAGATGATCAAGAGCAATCGTCGGGACGATGGGCGACGTTTAAACAATGAACAAGTCTCATCACCGAAAGGCGATTCAAGTTGAATGGGCACTCGTCGGGACCATGCGCGACGTTTACACAATGAACGCAACGCCTCACTGAACAACAAAAGATCTACCAGTTAATTGATCGGGACGATACGAGACGTTTTCGTTCCGACTCGTCGGAACTATCCATCCCAGAACAATGGTCATGAATTTAATGAGGAAAGAAGGGGAAATTAATGAGCAAAATTGGCCAAAAATTTGGTTCGTCGGGACGATTACCGACGATCTTTTGTGTCATATCGTCGCGACGAGTACCTCTCCCTAAAAAAGTTTCTCCGTGGCGCCTTACTTTCATGCTTTATATTTTCCAAATCATATTACTGAGACATTTTGAGTAAACAGTTACAATTGTATTTTCAGTGCAAAGCTGTTAGCCTGTCAATATTTGTCGACGATAAAGTTGTGGCCATTCAACACCACAGCGGATATGTGCATTATCAATGGGCTTTTCCTGATCGAAATTGTGTTCAATTTTATGGTGACTTGGTGATTTGAAAAAAAAAGAACAAAGAAAGAAATTTGTAGTTTGCTTGTTCATGTGATTTACGTTAGAAGTAAACTCTTGATAGCAGAATTCTACTTTCTTTGAGGCTACCCTAGATGTTTAATGAAACTAGTCCGAAAAAAGGGACTGCCATAATTAAAGAGTGTCTTCATGTCGATCGTATTTTCACGGAACGCGCATGATGTAGTGCCGAAGGCATGCACATCACGATCATAGTTAATAATCCGGTCGGCGACCGAAGCGATCTCGGGGGGTGCACAGCAGGAATTTTAGAGAAAACAGACTTTCTGATCGGCATATAATTTTGACATTTACAGAATACTATTACTTTTTGTAGCTTAAAATTTCAACAGACGATAATTTGATGAAACTTGAGTTTCTTTACTCGTAATTGCATAGCTTGACTGAAACTGTTGTGCCGACAGTGATTCTGTAGTCTCACGCATGATACGCTTTAATTTCATTCTGAAAAAAATATGCATTTTTGCTAGTGCGTCAATTAATTAGGACTTTATAATTATATTATAGGAGACAGTGGTGAGAATGAGCCAGTAGTACTCTATACTGATGCAGCATGCAGGGAAAACATAAAACAGTTGGTAATTAAGAAGGGAAAATCTGATGTGTTAATTATTTGCATTTTTTCTACGAGTGAAACATCAACAAAACCAACCAATCGGTTGTAACATCTGATGTTATCACATCATGTTTCTTTCGAAAATTAAAAAGCATCGCATCGTCGGAATCGTCAACCACTAACCAGTGCAGTGCGGGGCGGGAGCGCGCACTCTGTTCACCGGTCAGTGCCGCGATTTCGCGGCTCCGTTAGCCCCCGCGCTTGAAAGATCTGTGACATCCAGTCAGTCATTTCACAGTTTTCTACTGTTTCTTTTTAAATTGTGATCACATCACTTATTGCAGAAAAGTCATAGTATGCACTTGAGTTATTGAAGAAATCAGAATTAGAGGTAAAAGGTGAAGAAATCTACTTACCAGTACTGACGACCGGTTGAACATCCGCCATTTTTTCTGTTTGGGTTCCGCGGGTGCACAAATACTTTTTTTTTTTTTTTTTTTTTTAACTCGTCTGACTACCATGCATACTGCACTGTTATGTTACTGTACTGTACTGTGTGAATCTGAGTGTCTAGAATACTCGGCCAATATTAAACTCAACTAATTATAATTCGGACGAGCAATTATTTATTTCTGAATTTCTTATATTTCGCTCCTTTTTAGGAAGTCACCAAGAAATTATAATAATCAAAACAGTGATGGACTTATAAACCCATTTTAGTTTACATATTTTATAGAATTCCAATACAAGACTGGTCGTTTTTTATATGTTATTACCATGATGGACCTGACTTTAACAAGCTATGCTTCTCTCGATCTGATGCAGCATTTAAACTTGTTCCATATTACTGTTTCTTTATGTACAATCACTCGTTGTTAATCTGTAAAATTGTATCCGAAGAAAGACAAATAAACTTGAACTTGAACTTGAATGTTGAGTTGTCAAACAATATTATTGGCCTAATATTCACAAAAAGAGGTTTGGATTATTGTATCCAGAGAGCAGAGGAAATTATGAAAGAGTGTTCATAGTTTGGTCTCTCTCATCCCCCCCCCCCCCCCCCTCTCTCTCTCTCTCTCCACCTCTCTCTTACTTAATTGCCTTAATTTTAAGACAATTCCCTCGGAAACAAAGAGGGAAGCTGGGTTCACACTATGGGGTTTAATCCTCTGTACCAATACAAGGTCCAATGGGGATAGTTTGATATTGTTTTATGAGTCAATCCTAGTGTCATAAAGGGGAAAGGAAGCGAATAAAAAAATTGAATGATTTCCAAATGCCAGCCTGAATGAGAATATTGCAAATGAACTGCATGCTGATCATCTATGCAGAGAACACTGAAATTGCGATGTTTGTGAGGACAACAGAAGGAATCACTTTTGTTATTGTTGTTGTATTTTGTTGAGGACGCAAAAAATTGGCAAGGGCCAGGGTTGATGTTAATGTCACCAAACAAGAGCAGCAAGGGCAAGCTCAGGTGTATTTATTTCCTGCTTAAAACTCAAAATTACAAAGATCTTCTCGATTCTGCAAGAAGAGTGGTAGAAGATATGGAACAAGCTCAACGGCATATCAGCATGAAGGTTCAAACCAGTCACATAATATTATGACCAATTTCCTTGATTGAAACAGGCGTGTCCGAAACGACTCTTAAGGTTGCGGGTTCCAGCTAGGAAAGTTGAAGAGTAGCAACAACTAATATGCATTCCACCAATTTAAACTGAATCACCAGATACAGGCGAATATCATAGCGTCTTGGGGATAAAAATATGAATACATTGCGAAAACGGCTTATTCAAAAGCCCTGTACGATGGCATAATGGAACACTTAAATAACACCAATGTAACATCCACCGGATATCGTCGTACAATACAACGTTAACCCAGCGATAAGCTACACATTAAACTTAGCATGTACTCTGACTACATACGGTCATGACTCTGTGTGTACCACGGGTCTGTGTGTATTACTCACACTACGGACACGATCTTTTCCCAGGACGAAAAACCAGTAGAAACCAGTAGAGAAACCATTAGAATTTCTACTGGTTTCTACTGGAAATTTTCTACTGGTTTGAATATGGAAAGTGAAATGATTTCCAGTAGAAACCATTAGAAAAATGCCAGTAGAATACCAGTAGAAACCAGTAGAAATCTCTACTGGATCCAATAGAAGACCAATAGAAGACGAGTAGAATACCAGTAGAAACCAGTAGGAATCTCTACTGGATCCAATAGAAGACCAGTAGAAGACCAGTAGAAACCAGTAGGAATCTCTACTGGATCCAATAGAGCTTCCTACTGGTTTCTACTGGAATTTTTCTACTGGTTTGAATATGGAAAATGAAATGATTTCCAGTAGAAACCAGTAGCAATTTCTCCTGGATCCATCAGAATACCAGTAGAAACTAGTAGAATACCTACTGAAGCCATCAGAAGACCATTAGGAATCAAAATTAAAAATATTGATGAAATATCAATTTATATTTAGTATATGATAATCCGAATTATGGCATATTTCCTTATAGTTTTAACCTAATCCTATCCTATCCTATCCTATATTTATTCTATTCTATCCTATACCTATCCTAATTCCTGCCCTTACCTTCACAGACTTTCATATATATAGCAGTACGGTTATAAGGTTCATAATATATTGGTTACTACAACTTACATTGAAGAAGATCATTTTTGTTGTTGTTATCATTATTGTCTTCACTTAAGTAGGTGACATTCACTATTTTATGTTTAAACTTGAAATCATTACTTGGTAAAATTCCTTTTATCTGGTTAGGTGGAGGTTATCTATTTAAAAGTACAAAATTAGGACACGTAAATACATGCATGAATATTCATGAGCATCTCTATTTCTATTGGTCTCTATTGGTTTATACTGGTCTCTAATGGTTTCTACTGGTTTGACTTAGTATTTTTCACACTCCTTTTCAAACCATTAGATCTCACTGGTTTCTATTGCTTTCTACTGGTTTGACTTTGTATTTTTCATACTCCTTTTCAAAACATTATATCTCACTTGTTTCTATTGGTTTCTACTGATCTCCAATACCAGGTGAATTCACTGGTCTCTAATGGTTTCTACTGGTTTGACTTTGTAATTTTCACACTCCTTGTCAAACCATTAGGTCTTACTGCTTTCTATTGGTTTATACTGGTCTCCACCAGTAGAATGCACTGGTCTCTAATGGTTTCTATTGGTTTGACTCTGTATTTTTCACACTCCTTTTCAAACCATTAAGTTTCACTGGTCTCTAATGGTTTCTCCTGGTTTGACTTTGAATTTTTCACACTCCTTTTCAAAACATTATATCTCACTAGTTTCTATTAGTGTGAAAAAAACAAAGTCAAACCAGTAGAAACCATTAGAGACCAGTGGATTCTAATGGTATTGCAGACCAGTAGAAACCAATAGAAACCAGTGAGATCTAATGGTTGAGAAGGAGTGTGAAAAAAAACAAAGTCAAACCAGTAGAAACCATTAGAGACCAGTGGATTCTAATGGTATTGAAGACCAGTAGAAACCAATAGAAACCAGTGAGATCTAGTGGTTTGAGAAGGAGTGTGAAAAAAGCAAAGTCAAACCAGTAGAAACCATTAGAGACCAGTGGATTCTAATGGTATTGAAGACCAGTAGAAACCAATAGAAACCAGTGAGATCTAGTGGTTTGAGAAGGAGTGTGAAAAAAACAAAGTCAAACCAGTAGAAACCATTAGAGACCAGTGGATTCTAATGGTATTGAAGACCAGTAGAAACCAATAGAAACCAGTGAGATCTAATGGTTGAGAAGGAGTGTGAAAAAAAAAAACAAAGTCAAACCAGTAGAAACCATTAGAGACCAGTGGATTCTAATGGTATTGAAGACCAGTAGAAACCAATAGAAACCAGTGAGATCTAGTGGTTTGAGAAGGAGTGTGAAAAAAGCAAAGTCAAACCAGTAGAAACCATTAGAGACCAGTGGATTCTAATGGTATTGAAGACCAGTAGAAACCAATAGAAACCAGTGAGATCTAGTGGTTTGAGAAGGAGTGTGAAAAAAACAAAGTCAAACCAGTAGAAACCATTAGAGACCAGTGGATTCTAATGGTTTCTACTGGTCTTCAATACCATTAGAATCCACTGGTCTCTAATGGTTTCTACTGGTTTGACTTTGTTTTTTTCACACTCCTTCTCAAACCATTAGATCTTACTGGTTTCTATTGGTTTCTACTGGTCTTCAACACATTAGACTCTACTGGTTTCTACTGGTTTCTACTGGTTTGATTTCGTAGTTCCTCTTCAGACCAGTAGACTCTACTGGACCAGTAGAAACCAGTAGACGGTCTCTACTGGTTTCTACTGGTTTCTATGGGAATTTCGACCTGGGTTGTTATGCGGGCAAAATTTCAAAGGGTCCCTTTGAAATGTTCGCATAACAAAAGACCATGCTCACAGTGTATGAACGATTTCGGGCACGATACATTTACAGCTTAGGGTCGATAAAACATTAATCGTGGAGGGATGCAAACATAAACATAAACATCATGTAGCGGCTAAATTCTCCCAGTTGAGCACCGACGCTATTATGGCCGAGAGGTCTAATACGCCGGCAGTAAGCTCACACTCGTGCGCCTCGCACGGGTTCGAATCTCGTCTGACGCTAATACAGGTTCAAGGATTTTTGCGGTTTGGCACCGTGTGATTGGGATCAGCCTTGTTTCCTCCCCTAAATCGTCAGGGCCTCGGCTAGAGTTCCAGGAGTTTACAAAGAGACATGCTTTGGGCCGATCGTCATATCAGAAGGGCACTAATGGTAGTCGGTAAAAGGTCATTGATTTGGCCCCTAAGTCACGACACCTGAACGCCTGGCAACCATTGCGTAATCTTTTGATTTTTTAAAAATTTGTTTTGATTTGTTGATTTCCCTCTATCTCCATATATTAAGCAAGCCGTAACATTTCCTCCCCCCCCCCCCTTGTTTTTCTTTTTGAAATCCACTTTAATTTGTTTTCTTTCCTTATCTCTACTAACAATAAGCTTGGATGATGAGAATCAAAATTAAACAACAGCATATCACTAATTACAGGCCCAACCCGTAAAATTGACTAAAAAGTATATCATTAAAATATAGGCCTTCGACCAATAGCACATTTAGAAGTATAATGCGCACCCACCCTCATGCTTTGGCGAGAGTTGAAAAAAAAAACAACCCAAAATAAATTCCAGTGATTGGAAGAAACTAGTAATTGGAACCCAGATAGCAAAGTATCTGGGGCAGATATGGGAATCATGTGGATTCACTGGATCCCATTATGTACCATATTCGAACCACATGAGGCCCATATGGTTTGTGCCATCTAGAACCCAGATAATAAAATCATATGGGCCCCATGTGGTATGTGGGTAATGTGGTCTTATTTCTGGGTCGACGTACTGAGCCATATAAAAGCCATATGGGGCCATATGGGGTTATCCACCTTGAATTACCCACATGATAACTGAGATGCTTCTGAATATTCATGCATGCATCATTGTGCATTAGGCCTATTGACTTGTGTCATTTTTTTGTACGTAACCGGTATATAAATAGAAAAAAAAGGAATATTTGAGCATGAATTCCAATAACCGTTTTATTAAAAGATAAAGAAATGCCACCTAATTGAATCCAGAAAACAATTATTACGACAAAATGTTCATCTTTAATTGTGCTAACCAATATTTTTTTTAATTTAATTTCCGTAGTACATGTACTATATATGAAAGTGAGTGTACTGAGGAATACGACAGGATCGAATAAGATAGGTTAGAATAAGATAAGATTAGGATAAGGATTATGTGCTCGTATGTTGCCTATCCAAGTATGATACATCATCCCTCAATTTTTGGGGGCCCATTTGGCCCGTATGGGCCCAGATGAGGTGTACAGTGCAAAATATGGTCCCAGGTGGGACAAATGGGGCCCATGTGGGCCCAGATGTTCCCCATATGGGGCCCATATCCAGGCCCAGATCAACCCATATCTAGCCCATCATATGGGCCCCAGATATTTTGCTATCTGGAAAGTAACAATATGGCGCGTGTTACTTTGTTGGGCAAGCAGCGGATAACAACATTAGATTCGCCGTGTTGTTACCTATTTTTACCATGTTGTGACGTATTAAAATCGAGTTGGCCAAGCTTTACTAATATCTTCATCTCTCTCAGTGTTCGTACTATTTTGAAAGTTGCAGGGCGTACACCATGTCTGATATGTATGCATAATGTTATTCACGTCGTTCAAACAATACGTTATTAATGGTAATCCAATGCTTACCGGAGGTTTGTCCAATGTAGTGAATTAGGTCCATGCATGTTCATGAGCTTGCATCCACTGAGCTATGCTGGATCAGATTATTTGGTATTCAAGCAACTGATGACATAATATTTGGGTAGTGGTCCCTGTTCGAGAAGGTCCCACCATGTCAGAGTGATATTCACCATAGTCCATCATCAGCACAATCTAGATTGAAGATGAACTTCAACAGTTTTTTCCCCAAAAGGCACCCCCTAGGAAAAAAAAAGCTGGTTACAGCACTGAAAATTATATAACATTAAGTGTTTCATGTGAGGACCCTTCCAGTACGCTTCGCGTTACCTTACCATTGAATATCGTCCATGAATAAAACAGCATATGGATTTGACGTCTTTTTGACGTCATACATTTACGTCTTTACGTCATATTGTGACATTTTGACGTTGTTTTGGTCAACATAAGACGTCTTTTTGGCGTAAAGAAGACGTCATATTCGATGTATAAAAGACGTTAATTAGACATGATTTTTACCAGTTTCCGGTCTCCTGTAAGCACCCTTTCCACTTGTATAACTTTAAGATACACGTGTCATGTTGCGTTAGCATCGAATACCGTCTATGAATAAAGCCACATATGCACAGTACGTATGCCATTAATGTTTATTCATCCAACTGGTTGTAAGAAAAAGAAAAGACATGGAAAACATGGACAAACAAATAGTTAATGAAATAACAGTTGAATCGCCTCCGTATATGAGAAATTGTTCATATTATGCGTTATTGTACACCAAAACAATACATCTTGAATATTGATCGAATCTTACAGTTCTCCAAATATTTTCTTAATATTAAGCCGAGGCATACTGATTGATATCTATAGTTCTGTGAGTATATAAGAAGAGAAATTCTCAAAAACAACAACTTGATATTATACGAATATACCAAACTGTGAGATTGTATAGTGGAAATTATTTATCTCTGGAGGGACTGGAAAAGAATTATTTTTTTTCGAGGGGCGAAGCCTCCGAGGAAAAAAAGAGTAACTTATGCCAGTCCCTCCGAAGATGGATAATTACCACTGTACTTTCGAACTCGATGCTTAGTACATTTGTTTCATATCCCCTTTATAAAACGATAACCTAACAAAAATGTAACAAGATTTTTTTTTTTACAATCTCGGTCGGAACTGAGCGGGTGTAAATTATCGTGGATTGTGCCCGGCGGGTCGTCTGCTCGCAATCAAAACCATTTATGTTACCAGGTACAGAGCATGCGCAGTAGTGCCAAGGAAGAAATTAGTAAATAGAGGATGCGCAGTGCTCCCCAGGAAAATATAGCAAAAGATAATCGGAGCCGAGGAAAAGATTGTAGTTTCTAGTAAGCATGAATTGACCAATCACGTTCCTAGAATACTCGTGAATTTTCATAAAGGGGATATAATGCAATATATTTTACTTTGATAGACGTTAGTCTGTAAGACTCTGATCTTAGGAAGAGTAACTAAAATATCAACTTCCTTCAACAACAAGAAAATTGTAGTCTTTGAGTATCAAAAGAATAATTCCCAACACAAACTTGATTATCTTGAGCCAAATACATTGAAGGTTTATCAGAATATTTAATTTCTTTACATAAATTTTAGAAATAAGTGTTGAAATAATTATAAGAGTAATTTGCAATATCAAATGGCTTTCTTTCGGAACATTTTGATTCGAGTCTCTGAGTATAAAAAAACGAAGTCAATCGCCATGTTAAATTCCTGAACGAAACATTTCCATGTAAATGTTCTGAGTGTAGGCCTATAAGGGTATTTGCCAAATCATTAAGACTTGAGTCTCTTGCGTATATATATTGAAAATTAAATGCAATATGAAGCTCTTTTAAAGAAAATGTAGAAGTGTGCAAATAGTATTACAATAGTAATTTGCAATGTGAAATGCCTTTTAGAACATTTCGATTTGACTCTCTGGTTATGTAAAAAAAAAACACTCGCAATCTTAAATACATGTACGAAACATTTCCATACATTTTCTGAGTGTATAAGGATATTTGGCAAATCATCAAGACTTGAGTCTTTGAGTATATACACTAAAAATAACGTTCTTGCACAGAAAATGTAGGATTGTGCAATATAATTACAATAGTAATCACCTTTTCTGAACATTTCGATTCGAGTCTTTGAGTATATAGAAAGAGAGTCGATCGCAATTTGAAATTCCTGAACGAAATATTTCGACTTAAAGTCTCTGAGTATTTAATGATAGTATAAAGTGTAAATAATGTACAAAGAAAATGTGTACCTAAGTCTAATAACGATAGTATTTCGCAATTTCAACTACCTTTACAAAACATTAAAACATAAGTTTTTGAATATACTATAATGGGATTTCGCAATATAACATCCCTCTATAAACTATTTGACATTATATATCCGAGTACTTAAGGAGAGTAACTTACAATATTGACGAAAACAGTAAAAAATGAATAAAAGGAAATTAACACTTCATTTTAGCACCGTACAACCCCCTCGTATGTGAGAGTATAGGCACATGTAAATACACACACGACCTTTTTCTACTTATTATGTCCGCGTCATATTTCTGTACGGTTGATCCACAAATTGTGTCATTTTGAACAACATGTGTTCATACTATATGATCACAGCATATTGTGCATTATAATTACTTTGTTCACCTAGTTAAAACAGTTATTCTAGAAATCTTATTTATTGACCGTATTCATTTTGATATGATTCACAATTTGCTTTACGTGAGAGCTTTAAATTGTACCTAATTATAAGACAAAAACACCTATGTATTTGTATGTGGTATTTCGAAGTAAATGATTGCAATATGCATACATTACAGAAATATATCATGTTATTAAAAATCACCAATAAGCACAATGCGTGAAATCATGGCATATTCAATTCTTCTGGAAAGTGGCTGTATTGGTGCTGTTTTATCGCCGCTTTTCCGGAATAATTTTTTCTTGATAAACTGAAAGAGAACAGCAAGGAAAGGGTAACACAATGAAAAAGCCACCGAGGCCAACGTTGGAAAATTGTATGTGCAAAATGAAAATGTTAATATCATACAAAGCCTGCATTGTTTATAGTTGAAAATCCAATCTTGGGACACAATAGGTGCCTAGTTGTGGCATGTGGACATTCAATGTGTTGATGTATTTACGTGAAAGCTGGTAATGTGTGATTTCTGCATTTAAATCTACACATCAAATATTTGAGTTTGAATACGAATTGCATCATGAGGGATTCTAGACAGAATTTTACTTGAACAAATTGGTAGTTGAAATAACAAACATGTTGTCATACAACTCTGATTATCGTTGTCGTGCAGTGTTTAATTTGAAATACCAAAATTGAACGCAATTTGAGAAATATCTCACATGAAATTTCTTTTATTTTCGTAGCAACAGTTACTTGTATATGTAGCTACGAACGATCCCAGTAGAACCACCAAGAGCAGCGAAGAGCAGTAAACAAGCTGCAGAATTAACCCTTGACATGCCACATGTGGATTATGGCACCATTATACACAAACCTATAGAACAGCATTTTGTCTGGCACTCAAAGGGTTAAGACACCGGGAGACACAGAAGAGACACGGAAGACATCCGCGGCACTGCTAAAATGGCTGTTCAGCGAAGTTAAAGGGATAGTTCACCCTGAAATTATGCTTGTTTCAATAAAAGCAGACACATGAAAGTGACATATTAATGAAGGTTTCATGAAAATCCGTCAAAGGGTAAGAAAGTTATGATCTGTTAAATTTTTGATTTTGTGACGCGACACGCCAGGTTCTCTCCCATATGTTGTGTACAATTTCATCTCGAAAATGCGCATACTTTTACTTGTGCATGTGATACATCATCAGAAATACGTTCTTGTATGTTATGTTTCATTCATGTTTCTGCTCTATGGAAACCAGTATATCTCAAATGTGAAGTATCCCTTTAATCAGTTTTGTATAAGATTTTCGCGTAAAATTTCTTGCTTGCCGGCGTCTTCATATAGGTCTTCACATAGGTCACCCATAGGTCACATAGGTCTCCCAAAGCCACATACACATGACACAGTTCGCTATATGAATAAAAATTATGTTTGAGGAAATGAAAAAGTTGTGAGGTATGAACCAACTAATAGTCTCACTTTGGGTTTCATTGAACCATTTATTCGATATTGTGTCTCCCTAGTTCTCCCAAGGTCAAACATTTTGCTTTATTTAAAATATACATACAAGAAATGGTAAATTGTAGGCACATATGCCCGGATGCGGTGATCTATATGCATAATGAAGTGTATAAGTCTGTGATGTACATTCTAAAGTCGTATACAGTGCACATACCGATAACAAAATTTAACCTGTAAAAAAAAAACCCCAATAAGGCTGCTTCTAGCAAAAGTCTGACCATCTAATAATTGGTATAGTTAACCCCAACGGGTGAAGAGAGGTCCTCATACATTTGTTCGTCACTGGGTTTCAAGTCTTCGTACATATCGGCCTCAGAGATAGCTGGATTGTAGGCAGGGTTCTGGTACCGCGGGGATGAGTCTTCCTTTTTGGCCGACGCTTCTGTTTTCTCTACTTGCTTACTTCTCATCCTGAACCTGTTTGTAGTTAGAGAGAAAGAGATGATAGAGAGAGAGAGAGAGAGCATTATTGAGGTACATGTAATCTTAACCCATCTCCATCTTTGAAAATCAAAAGTGCTTGAATATAATTTTTTTAACAATTCGAAGCCGTGGATGATAATCATATGAAGGATCTATTATACTAATGCATACTAATTTACACTTATAACTCATGCTTACCAGAGGTAAATGACAGCTCCGACAAGAGTGATGTTGACAATCAAAGCTACACCAAATAAGGCCCAAGGAGCAAAAGAGCTGTAGCCTGATGTATAAACTGTTAAAAGAAAGTAGCAAAATATAATAGCAGTGAGAGAAAGCGTCAATGTATTCGTGTACGCATAGATACTGATTAAGGTATATCCATTTATCTATACATTACATACATAGCCTATTTCGCTCCACTGCTAAATCGAGGGCTCTCCTAAAATGTTCTTCACCCTATGCTTCGATATACTTGCTTGTCTGCATTTTTTCCTGTATGTCCTACGTGTCTAGTTTTTAATGTGTTTGTCCATCTGCCAAGTTCCTCGAGTCATGTCCTTCAACTCCTGGCCGTCTCTTTTTGTGATACCTTTCATGATTATTTCCATTCCCTCTTCTCTGTTTCGAAGCTAATTTGGCAGTATTTCCGCCGTTTTTCAGGTTTATGTTAAATACCAGTTGAATATCCTTTTCTGAAGTGATATTGGGAGATTGTCGGATTAGAAGAAGAATCCCAGTTCATTAAATCATACCCATTGTATTTGGAATCTAGACTCCACACACTTTGCTTGTTCATCCTTCAGAGTGTTAGCGTATAATTTATATATATATCACCTAAATGATAACGAAATATGTACCCTTTCATGGAGGGGCGTATCTAGCTTTTTGTTACGGGGGATTTAGAGGTGCGAAGATCAGATATCAGCTAGGCGTTACATATTTTGAGTGTGCCTTTGGTCGTAGAAAACAGTGATCGTTTTTAAAACCTCCCGGAGTTCCTAAGCGGAGGGCTTTTTCCTGTTAAACCCTCCAAATCCTCTCATTACCCTCCTTTTGTTCTTAGATCGCAAAAAGGAGAGGGGGTGTTAAACCTCCTCATCCCGCTTATTATATAACCCCCCCCCCTCCCCAATGTGGAGAGATCCCGAGGAGGGGGGGGGACACCCCTAACCCATAGATCCGCCATCACCTCTCTTCATATGCATCTCCGAGCTTCTTACCTTAATTGGCAACTGTTCTGACCAGCAAAATTAAACAGCTAGGAGCACACAGCAGAAACAATGTACCGTACGTCCTACAGCTCAGTTCAGTGCATGGTCTCGATATGACATTTAATCCAGACTTACTTCTTGTTTTCGTCGTGAAGGCGACGGCAGCGCCCTTCTCCCCCTCCCCTCCAGGTCCTTCCCTGATGACAGCCATCTGGATGATATAAGTCGTGCCCTCGCTGAGGCCTGTCATGTTGTACTCCAGCATGCCAGGCAAAGCGGTGTCATCTGTCTCCCCAGAGCCTGCCCTCTTTATCTTGGAAGCTCCTGAAGTATGTACCTCTCCAGAGGACAGAAGTGTTACTTCCCTTAACACTTCGCTGCTACTTTGGATGTAGATCTTGTAACCAGTGATGGGTCCCTCACCAGAATCAACAGTTGGGTTCCATGCTCTCCATTGCACGACAACATAGGTGGACCCTGGCGTATCAACAGTAGGTGTTTCTGACAGCGATGGTAGCTCTATAAAGAACGACAACAAGTGTAATCATATTATGATATTTTCTTTTTGAATAACAATGGAAATATTGTACTGTTATAAGACTTGTCCCGAGAAGTATGTGAAGATCATAGTTCTGGGCCCTATTGCATAAAACTTACCATTGATGGTAACTTTGCTCCCAATGGCAACGTCTATGGAAACCTTGAATTTGATTGGCTGTCAAGAAATGTTACCATGGCAGTTACCATTGATGGCACAATTACCATTAATGGTTTGTTTTATGCAACGGGGCCCAGGTCACAGGAACATATTACTCATACAATGATATACACCTCCTTGATTCTCTGGGTTATCGTCATTGCCTGTGCTCAACTATCGTCGCTGAGTCAATACAATTATATAATCAATATGATTTATCTTCCTTGTTATGTATCCTACCCATAATCCAAATGGAGAGCGGCAATGTTGATTAATTCCATGGTTGAATGGCACATGGCGGGCTTTTGAACTTAGTTGCAGTTCACATCCGCAATACTATCCGCAATCCGCTACTTCCACATTACATATTTTCCAAACGAGTTTTAACTGACCACGTACCATAAAAAATTTGATCGGGAAGCTTGACAAAAGCAAATCCCATGTCATTTGCAGGATCTCCAATGAAGCAATAGATGTTGTTTGCGTCATCCACATTTTCAATTAGAAATGTGTTGTTGCGAGTCAGATTTTGAAAGTCAGAGCTTGTGAGGAAGGCTGTCATGTTATCTTTCGAGAAGCCTCCGACGACTGCCTTGATGTCCTCAGCAGATAATAGGGTGTCACTACTCGAGACGGCACATGAAAAGGCTGCCGTCCCAGGGTTTGTTTTTGCTGATACTGTTTGGAAGCGATCTGTAAGATTAAAATGGGTATTTGGTTGAGGTGAAATGCTGAATTATAACATGCATTTATATCTGTACATATTGATTACAGATAAACACATCAAATGATCATCAATTCAAATATTTTACCGAACATATCTCCTCAAAAAAGTTACCAAGTTAAAATGGAAACTTAGCGTTCTTGTTTCCCAGTATGTTCGGACTCCTTAACCCTTGCCACTCTTTGAGAGTTAAAGGGAATACACTTTACTGGGAAGACAGAAAACCTTCAAAAGGGTGATCGTGAGCAATCTTCTTGCCAATTTTCTTAAATTCATGTATTGTCCATTTCAAAAACTTGCTGAAAGTTATTTGGCCTCCAATGATCCACATTTGGATTAAATCACAAATCCTCGCATTAAATCAGTTATTACTCATTAACTATTACTTATTAACTTTCAGCAAGTTTCTAAAATACATGAATATGACCATTGGCAAAAAGATTGCTCATGATCACCATTACATTACGAAATATTACATCGCATCGCGAAATGTTAAGCAAATTAACACTAAATAATTCCCGAAATATTGATATGCATTATTAAATGCGGTTATGACCACACACACACAAACACACACACAGACACAGACACACACACACACACATACATAGGTCGTATATCACATTTTCTATGTTTAATTACATCAATTCCAAAATTGAGAGGTATAAATATTTTACATGAAATTTGAGCTGTTTTAAGATAATCTATAATAAAATACTGCCTAGTCACTAACTATTAGAATACGTGCTCTCTATTATTTCCTTAAATTTTTGTTGATTTTCTTCATGACATAGATCGACAGCTACACCATTGGAAAGGTTGCATTTCATCCGACGTCAGGAATTGCAAACTAGAAGCGAAGGTAATGGTGAGGGTTTTTTGCCATCCATGTGATGTTTTCATTGCGGTCCCACTCATCCCTTATGGAACATGTGGAACTATGTGAACACACTGTGGCGACACTGTGATTGTTCCATAAGGGATTGCACACATTTTTGGCACAGCTCCGTCTGGACACTTGAAAACCTGTTAGTTTTGTACTACGTAATTTATATCACCGTCCCGAGAACCAGAGGGGCGAGAAAGAAGTCTTTGCCTCGAAATGTTTGCCCAGCTCAGACAAACAACCGCAATGCCAGCTGCAGTAAACTATCAAGAAGCCATTTACAGCCCACGATGGTTTCGATCATTAAAAAATTATATCTTGCCAAATATGTTTACTATGGTAAACCAAACTCGACTAGCACTTTGATTTGTTGGTACTTATGAGCAACGCCTATACAAGATTGTACATCTGTACTTAAATATCTATGATCATGTTTGTTTTATAGTGTTAAGAATTGATATTGTTGCACAATTTCTTATGTTGTTGATGTTAATAAAAACATATTATATCACATCATACACATACCTGTCTGACAGCTCTCTCCCATCCATCGTGGATGACATCTAGAGGAGACGCACTCTCCATTGATTGGGTTACAGTCATCAAAACCTCCCGAGCAATGACAGGTTTTCGAACAGGAAGCAAAGCATCCTGTATCTGAATGGAATCGATCAGGGAAGATGAAGTGAAGAGCACCGTCTGCAAAATATCTCGGGAGATTTGTGTTCTTTTCCTCAACGACAAAAAGCTTTGCAAAATAACAAAAAAATATCAGTCTGGTAGGCTGCACAAAATTACGTTTTTCCTGCATGATATTGTGAATAACAGCTTTAGTACTGGTGCGCATTCAGAGCATGTGCAGAAAATATATTTTGTTGAGCCTATTTGCTCTTTAAATGTCAATGAAAAAAAAATGGAAGCATATAGTTAAGTTTCTTAATGGTATACTAGTCAAACATTATTTTGAATTTTTGCAAATCTTTGTCTTTGGCCTTTCTCAATCTTTAATCTAAAGGTGAAATAAATAATGACTCTATTCGTTAAAAAGGAAGACCCTACTTTCAATGTAAACCAATAGTGATAATCTATGTAGGAAATAAACTTCAAGACGGTTACTAGCGAGATATTAATTATAAATTTCTTTTACATTGACATTTCAAAAATGCAATGATGCTTCTTACAATCGTTGCATCTTTCTGGATGCACTGTGGAGTTGTGGGTGAATCCGGTTTGGCACACTACATCTGTCGATGTGCAATATCCAGAGTCTTTGTCACACGATCCATCGGCAGGACAAGTGCAGTAATCATTGCATTCAGCGCCAAAGCGCCCAGTAGGACAATCAATGGGAACTACATAGAACACAAATGCATGGAGATTAATACCAGACCTCTCCAAGCAAGGAGAAAGAGAGAAGAAGACTGAGAAGTGACTCATTATATCATGTAAACTAACGGTTTGTGTCAACTTGGACGTATTTTAATTTTCCATTCTCGCGATAAATAAAAACTGCATGTAGCATTTATATTGTTCATTCATATTTTACATTGAGTGAGACAATTGTAAAAAAATCAAACAAAAAACATTTCTAGAGTGTGGAATGTAAAAATGATTTAGATTGTTGGCCTTAATGTGCTGACAAGATGTTACCTTGGCAGCCTTCTCCAGTCCAGTCGACATCGCAGCCTGCCGGGCAACCTCCAGTAAACTCGTCACATGGCTCTCCATCAGCGCAGTGGCAGTCTTGCAGACAATCAGCCCCAAACCTCCCAGCTTGGCAGGCTGAAAGGAAAGTCACCCACATCAAATAACCATAATAAAAAAAAAGATATACACACTGCATTATTTATTTCACCTGCATTACTAGAATGCACTGCGGTGATAAAAAGATATGGCATATATTGAAATACGAATACAAGTTTAAAAGAAATATGAATGTTCAATACACGAAAAACGTGAGATTTCCAGAATAAACAAATATTATATAACATAAATTCATTTTGTTATTGCTTATATATTCATATTGAATAGTATATTTACATGAGTTATGGACACGATCAATGTTTTGTAGTATAATTTAGTATGAGAGTATTTGAACAATTGAAGGGAAGCAGAGATTTTGATATTTATTGGAAGTTTAGTACATCAGTATGGACGGTGAAAACAGAATACTCCTTCATTGTATTCACTGTGTATGTGGGGTACGAAAAGAGGGATATTTCAAGCATAGAGAGTGTGATAAAAGACGGGTATTTTTTCATTATTATGGAAGACCTATTCAGATAGCTCAGTGCATGCGGGCTTTTAAGTTTAAAAAAACATCGAAGTATACATAGCTTTGAGTGCTTTTCGATTACATAGCCTGTATTCTGTTAATTATTAGAACATTTAATTCAAATTGATGACTTCCTGTCTACTTCCCCTTCCATCCTTACAATATTGAATCATTCTTCACTGTTCCATTTGTATATTTCATTTCGTTAGTTGATCACAAATATAGGTAACAGGAATTTTTATGTTACTGTGCAGGCACTTATGAAAAGGGTGAAGAAAAGCAAAACGACTAGTATGCACTTTGGTTGCAGTATACGCCGGTGTATCCGGAGAGACAGTTGCAGCCATACGGGTCAGGCAGACAAACTTGGCTTCCTGGACACACGTTGAGTGCTTCGGTTGGACCGCACTGAAACTCGCACTCCCACCCGAAACGGCGCTTTCCACACGCTGTACACAAAGTATGGAACAGGAAGAAATCAAGTAAGAAGTAAGTATCTCATGGATATTGTTGGTCGAACATGCTTGCAAGAAATACAATGATAATTGTAACATAAAGTGCTTCTTGACACTGTAAAGAGCAGCGATATGAAAAGTGAGATGATTTCACCCTCACATATCATGATAGTACGATGGAGCCGGCAAAATTATGTTTGATCTCCGTAGATATTGCATTATGGACCCACTTTGCTCATAGAATTATGAATGAAATGAAGACGCATCATGTAACAAATTAAAGCATAAAAATGTGTATGTAAGTATAAATATGTATGCTTATATGCATATTGTGTCGGATAGTAGTTTTTTACCTCCTGTGATGTAGTCTTTTGTGGACATAATGATGACTGCTGACCCTATGTCAGCCGGTTTGATGACGATGTCCTTGTGGAGCTTAAGTGTCTTCAGCGCATTCCGTTCGTTTTGTTGGGATATTGTCTCTGTGTGTCTTGATGCGTTATACAAATTATTTGCGTAGTCTCCCATTTTCAATTGTATGTCGTTGAGAAGACATTTTGAGGGTTTGCGATTGGGGATGACTATAAGTCCGTTGTCGTTAAGACACCACCCCCGTCATGATCATTAGTTTTAGCTCCCTGCAGCCATTTTATATATGGTGGGGTTTTTTTTAAAGACAGGAATGCATTTTCATGGTGTCGTAGTGATATCTTTAATCATGCTTGAGGATGTCTTGATCAATGGTATGAATTGTTTTAAGTCAAAGTGGTTTCCAAGCTGGTGGCAGCTTACCTCTTAGGCAGTGTTTGCCTGCAAAGCCAGGGGCGCATATACAGGTCCCAGATTGGGGGTGGCAAATCCCGCCATTATAACAGATGTCACAGTTGCGGTCGCATCGAGGAAGACTCCATTTCCCCTCAGGGCATGCTAAGAGTAGGAAGAAGAGAACATCTCAAAGAAACAACAAATACTTACAAAATGAGTGGCACTTGTGGATACTACAAACAGCCGGGTACAAGATGAAAGATAGGGAATGATGATAATGACTATGAGCCGTAACCACAACTGTTCTGCAGTCCTCATCGGATAATGGAACATATCATTCCGAGATGATTCCCGCCTATTATCTTGACATGACATTTGAATTAGGGGCATTGTAATGGCAGAATAGCGCTCCTTGTATTAATGGTTTCGTTGTATTTACTACTACTACCCCTTATCTTTGAGATAGTGTTCAGTCAATTCATATGTTACATTTAAAAATAGCTGCCTTAGTAGTGCACATTCTGATCCGGTCCGATCAATGGCATAATGATGACCAATAACCCGATCTTCAAGGTTATAAATAAAAATAACAATGTACTCATGAGAAATGAGGTATTTTGAAAAGCTGCCTTACAAGTACAGATTGCTTACAAACTCTTGTTGAACGATTGATCAAGGAAGCTATCACAAAGGCATGATGATGAACGATAAGTCTCGATCTCTACGGTATTCACTTTAAACATAACAGTTCACATGAGAGCTTAATACTCATGATACTAATGAGAAAAGACGCGTTAAACTAAAAAAAATCCCAAAGTATGTCTCACAACTGACTATGACTCTGATCAGGCTGTACTGGTGATTTTGCAAAGCCGTATCTTGGTACGTTCCGTATACATCAGCATCATCCGTGGTTGCCTCAACGATGCTATGTGACAGGCTTCCAGCACTTCCGTATAGAGGCTCGAGGTCTAAGTTTGAAAACCTCCGCCATCGGATCTCATTCTGCCCTGGAGACTGACTAGTACTGGTTTGTCGCACAGAAAGCGTTATTTCGTCTCCGGGGTAGACCATCTTCGTGAAACGACCGTCTGAAGGCTGAAAGTTTCCTGAAAAATAGAAATAAGGACAACGAATTCTCATTGTTAGTAAGAGCAGTATATCAAAGGCCTGGATATGTTCCATGGCCTTTGAGTAGCGATTTGAGAATTGGTAATGTATTCCGGTAGATTTATGCACACTGAAGTCGCGATGGTTTGAAGCAGCTTAAGTGTATCTAATAGTTCGATACCGATATCGTATTCAATGTGATTATAATCTCTATCGCTTATAGTCTCACTCGCTCATATTTCATTTATAAATCGACGACTTAATATTGGCTTGTCTACGATAAACGGAAGTTACGCTACATTATAAAAACTGTCATTACCAGTTTGAGATAGGATGGTTACAGACGCTGATGTGGAAGTTCCTTCTGTAAATGACGTCGTTGTACACGTGAAGACACCCACTGCTTGGTTGTCTGATGAAGGTAGAGTTTGACGGACCGGTTCCGACGGAGAGATAGTCTCTCCTTCCGGGACATCACGTGTGTCTGTACTCTGGCTGAGCTTCACGAGCCTCTCTGTATACGTGATGCTATCAGAGGAGTTGGGCGGAATGCTGACGAGACAGGAGTACCGTGGTGCTCTTCCCATGCCTCCGTATGGTGTAGGGGTGACAGCAAGAATGCGGAGCGGAGGAGCTTAATGCATGTAAAGAAGAACAAGGAGAAGAAGAATTGCTTATGTATTTCATATTTTCCTATTCCTGGGAGAATTGGTTTGATTTTGAGTAATGAACCAATGAGTAATGATAGCCGCTCAATCATTATTAATTCATTGTTCGAGGCTTACGACTGAAATTTAAAGTGATACTTCTTATCTTTTGCGCTTCCGCAGCTTTTCCAGTATTCTCTCTCCCTCTATTACATATGCATATACACACAGCATGTAGGATTGAAACTCCCCCAAAATGCTTAAGGCCCGGTTACACCGCCAGAACATTCCTGGAGCGTTCCTGGAGCGGTGAAAAAAAAAATCGTCAACGCTCATTACCGTTCACCACCGTTTAACAGAAGTTGGCCCGTTCAGGCAACACCGTATACGCTCGGCCACCATTGATGGTCCCTCCTACCGCTCCGAAAGTGTCGAAACTCGGCCCCCTCTCCCTTCCGTTCAAGGAACGCTCCAACAAAGTTCGGGTGGTGTGACCGGGCATTAAAGGCCCGGCCACACCACCCGAACTTTTTCGTTTTTATGTAGGCTTACGGCATACCTCGTGATCGCTCACACGCCGCTCTGAAAGTCTCGCTGCATAGGTTATCATTCCAGAGATTACTGAAGGCGGCTGATTGATGCACACAACGATCGTTTCCACCGTGATTGTTAGGTCTCCATCCGGCATACCTATAGCAGGTAAGAAAAACTAAACAGGGTAAATGATTTAGATTTTAATAATTGTAGTGCTGAAAGAATGTGTTCAACTTGATATCCATGAAACAATGTTCCATAATTTTGATGTAGCATAATCCAGTGTCTACTGACAGAAATGTTGCGATATTTGTTAGTATCCTGACACCATACCAGGTCCGAGTTCTCCCAGTTTAGCACTCCCAACCTTTTAGACATCTAAATACTTTTGAGGCAATTTGTGACGAAGAAAAATCTTCGAGATGCCTCAATTCGTGCCTTGCAGTAGTGTATTTTTTCACTGGAAAGAATAACAGGAACTTGCCAGTAATCCTGTAATGACTGCACTCTCGAGTAACTATAGTACTGATAAAGAACAATCCTCGTGCTTTAATCACTCATATTCGATATGAAAGCTTCAATCAATTAGCCCGAATCACTCTCTATCCTGCACAACAATAGACACAACCACACAGACACGCGCACACACATCATGTGAATATACACTGCCTTGTTCCTCCTCCTATACAATTTGATCTGGGGGGGGGGGGGGGGGGGGTTCACCAACCTGTTTTTTAGGCTTGGAACGACTTTACGCACGACTGGTGACCCTTTCTTGTGCTAAATGAAATACCCCGATAATTTCCAACAATGCTAATCAAATTTGACAAATCATAACTTTGTATTAAGACAAGTGTTTTAACATCAAGAATTCTGATTTATAAACATCAGATTTCAAATTCGTTTAGCTGATGGGATTCAACATCATTGAGAATCTGATTTAGCACAAGAAAGAGTCACCAGTCGTGCGTAAAGTCATTCTTAGATTACGATCAGCTTGGTTAAACACCCCCCCCCCCCCCCGAAGTGTCGTATAGAATAAATGATACATCATATGACTAGTGTGCTTACCCTGCCATCATGGTCTTAGCTCCTAACGTCCCGTCCGCCCATCTGAACACCCCTTCTGTATCGATATCATCGAGTCCGATCCAGACATCCTCACTACTCCCAAGGGTTTCCAGCAGGTCCTATAGAGATAGGTTGCGTGAAAAATTGTTGCTTGGTACATGTATCTATTAGGCATTGTATCTCTTACAATCAGCGAGACGATGTTCTTCACTAAACTAAATCAAAACACATGATTTGCCATAATCATCATTGTAACGAGAAGGTAACGTTTAAAAAAATCCGACGTACTGAACTTCATGTCATGACATAATGTGTTTCACTGCGTCTGAGTCAAAAGGGCTCAAAGTAAAGTAGTTCAGGAGACACTTCGGAAAGGCCTTGTCGTGGTCATTAAAATGGCTGCGATACCGAACGGCGGTATTACCCTCTTCGTGTGCCATTTGTGAAACCGGCACCAGTGAAACACATAACTCAATTAGGGAAGCACTTGGTTTGTGTGAAAAATTAGTAAACTACGAAAACTAAAACACTTTTCAAAGGAGCGGGGGCCTAGAGACGTAGCAAGAAAGTAACCACATGTACCTGGATCCGTTGTGTTTTGGGTTGCGCCAGAGTTCCCCCTAACTGCTGGCAGTATTCCTGTGCGTCTGAGTGCGTCGATGTGTGCGATGTCACCATGTACTGGGTGTTTCCCAGCTGAGTCCATCTGCCCTGTAAGACTGTGCGTCAAGGTATGTACACACGTACACATGATACTTTCATACTAATTTTTAGTCATGATGACGCCACTAACAGTTGCTTTATGGATCTGTTCATGGCATTCGTAATAAGGTAGAAACTTACTTATGTTGACTACTCGCTCGGGGTATTGCATACAAAACATTGGGTTAATTAAGTAACATCAATTGGATACTACTTGTTATTACCTTAGGCAAACGCCAGCGATAAAGTCTTATGAATTAATTACAGGAAGTATTTTCCCTGGGACCTATAAAACTCAACTCTCCTGCCATTATGGATAGGTTATGAGTAATATTAAAGCATAATATTTTAAAATATTTATGATCATGTAATTTGTTCAGCCTCATAATAGGTTTAGTCACGGGAATTCGAAATTGAATTGCTGGACCATATAACATCCGTCACTATAAAATTAAGTACATATCGTAATGTTGGTGTGCATATGATAAAGGGTTTTCTAATGGGATTAGAAAAGTTGACTAAAAAATGGAAGAACATAACTACACAAATTTCATGATTTATAATAGTATCACTATCTCGAAAAAGTGTACTTAAATTTATTGGCTTCCATTATTGCTTTGGCTGTGTTTATTTATAATAAACCACTCAATTCGAGTCCGTTGATTATTATTTATCAGAGCATGAACATCTTTATCTTTAGCACATCCGAGGTCAAAAATCTACTGATATCAATGTTTTGAAGGGATGGAATGAGAAGTGTATTGTTTTGAAGGAGTTTTTTTTTTTTTATATTTATAGTGTTTTCAAGGAGTTCATTCTTTAATCGTTAATTCCTGTAATATGAAAAATGGTAAACACTGAACAGAGTTTGTGGTGTCGTAGTTGGGTGTACGTATTATGCACACTGTGTCATTGGCAAACAGTTTAGTGAAAGAAGATGAAATGCATATTACCAAGTGCGTATATCCTACCCACGTGTATTTTTGTATAACTTTGTTCAAGGTTATCAATCCCTCTAAGAAATGTTCTTTGTAATATAAGTCGACCCGGAAACACATAACCTCGATTGACTTAACTCTATACTCACTTTCTTTTTTCTGGAAGACCTAACATGATTACAAAAAAAGACAATCAATTATGTATCCTCTCCACATTACATGATTTAATTTAGTTTATATTTCGTAACCCTTTTTATTAGCATCAACTTCAAAACTTAAAATAGAATTCTAGCAACCATCTGAGTTACGTTCCCCATCTTGTTTTCTTTTCATTTTTTTCTCTTTCTGCATGGATGTTTTTGTGTATTTATTTGTCGTGTATCTTGCTTACGTTTGAGGCGTATCCACTATAAGCTTTTCCTTTAAGCATTCTTGTCGTCTTCATCACGTTTTTCCGCACAAATTTACATTCAACTGAAATACTTTTATATTAGTGCAATTGAATTATTATCATTGTAAATCATTGCAATGATGAACGAACACTTGATCATATGGATCCAATTTTAATTTGTTTGTATGTAAAATATGATTACGAAAGAAGAAAATAAATGCTTCAAATGCCTCTAATTGGTAATATTAATTAAAGATGACCCGATAGACTCACGTCGATCTCGTTGACAAATGAAAGGCTTCGCCACTGTGCATCGTCTATCGTTCCACCTTCCATGGTGCTGGTCTGCGTCTATGTATGTATATGACTTCAGACACGCACAGTCCTCCTCGTTATTGTTCGGCTCACCGGCTGCCCAAATCGAGTGACTGTAATAATTGGTTAGATTAAAGGTACAAGTCAATGTTTATCTCGCGGAGCTTTGATCAAGCTTTGGTTTTAGTTTTGTTCAATGATTGGTTAGTGATTGATTATTAAATAAATCATGTCCTCCGAAGTAATATCCAATAAAATGTTATTAGATGAAAGTACCACTTGAATCGAAATGAATAATAGATGTAATAGTACTTTTAAAGTAGAAGTAGTAGTGGCAGTAGTAGTCGTAGTAATAGCAATATCATTAGCAGCAGGCTAAAGGAGTACGCCTTATTGAAGTATTATGTAATGTGTAGTGTATTATGTATCATATATATATATATATATATATATATATATACATACATAAAATATTATCCCCTTGCTTTCGAAAAAATGGACGTAAACGAATACATTTAACTCTTATGAAACTAAGTTTGCGTTTACGAGCGTGTACCTGACATCCAGTGGGGTTCCATCTATCCAAGTGTAAGTATTATCTTGGTCTTCATCCTGCAGTCCAATCCAGGAGCATTGGGTGCCTGATAATGATGGTGCAATGAAAGTTGCAAGGTATGCCTGCAAATATACAACGGGAAATTGAAAAAAGAGAATCACGCCGATTGGGCATTCTTTCGCACATAATGCTTAAGTACAATTGTGCAAAAGTGACAGTGTTGTTTATTTCCTATTTATCTGAGACAACGTGCAGCTGGTAAGAATTTACAATCAATTTTACCATTATTTCCAGTAATCGCTCACATTACACAGTTTTGAGCAACTTCACTGACACGTTGTGCAACACATCCCGAAATAAATGAATGATGACTACAAGCCATGCTTTAAACATGAATGTGTTAATGTCTTGCATTTGACAATTTTGGGATGGATCGATATATACAGTTTAATAATTTAAAACGTGTATATGAGTCTAAACAAGTACTCTGCGTCATCGTCACAAAATAAAATAAAAAACCTACATTGAGATCAGCCGATCTGATGACCGCGAGGTCTCCACCTTCATCCATGCAGTAAGCTCGCGCGTTGGTAAAGTTTTTCCTCGTTCCAACAAATCGGTAGTAGGAGTCACCAAATAATTGCCAGGAACAGCGCGGATGTGACGGAGATTCTGAAAGGGTAAGCAGGGAAAACATCAATATTGTGATAGACATGATAGAGGTGTTGTGATGAGGAGTTTTTTTTATTATCGTCGGTTTATTTTTTTGTTTATTTAAATGTCTTTATACTCATTGTGCGCATAATTACTATTATTGCCAATGATTGCTATGGCCATTAATACTAATACCAATCAATAACGGGGGAAACGTGTTTTTCCGGTTATTCATATTACCGCAGCTGTTAAAAGTGGATAAAGAAGTGCTGCTTAATCATCCGCCAGAAAACGAAATTAGCACTGGATGTGTAGGGGGATGTGGTGGATGCATACCCCCTCCCTCTCTCACAGACACACATACACACACACACACACACACACACACACACACACACACACACACACACGCACTGGTTTAGATAGGGAGGGTGGTGTGTAAATCCCCCCCCCCCACACACACACAAAAAAAAAAAAAACCTCACACATTATGTTCCATTGGTTTAATGAAAAAAAAACAATGATAGTAATGATGATCTACAACACGAATACAGTATATGCATATAAAGACTGTTGAAACATCACGTGATATACCCCATCCGCGTGATATAAGATATACCTAACATTTGTCTTGAGCTGCTCGTTTGTTCGCAAACAATATCACATTAAAAGTCGTTCCCCTTGAATCAATTTTTTCCTTTATAGTTGCAAATCGAGATGGACCCATCGTGGATTAAGATCTATTTTGAGTGATATGCGCGCTCGTTTGTGTATACTCACGGGGATTTGGTATCTGGCATATATGACGTCGTTGTGTAGAGCAATCATCCGGCTCCCACTGGCCAGTAAGACTCGGGGTAAGACCACCACGAGGATCAGAAGCGATCATGGCCACACAACGTCGCATAGGGTCCTTCATGTTCGTAGAACCATCATTCGCCCAGTTTGTAAATCTGAAACGAATCACAATGGGCTGTCAATAGAGAGACCCCCATGGACTTCCCGTTAATCGGATATAAAAAAAATTCTTCTTATTGTAGAGTGCATATAACATTTCCCCCTCTCTTTCCTTAATCCGGCCACTGGGATGCATTCATCATCCTTACGAGAAGTGCAAAGAACAGTAAACTTGCACTGATGCGGCTAGATCTTTCGTTCCATCTCGTACATGTCATATAAAAGTTCCACTGACATAAGAAAGTTTGCAGATGCCTTCGTTCTCCTTCCACTCTACTTTCATCTTACATCCCGCTATTTTTATGAGGCATTTTTTCATCAAAAAATTCTTTGAATAACTATTCAGGATGATTTTAGATCTGTTCGGACACTCAGAGTTTCAATGCTTTACGATATTTTACTTTAGCTATTTTGTCAAGTAAGCGTTCAGGTAAATGAGGAACCCATAACCCTTCCTTAATAAAAAAAAAACATTCGAATAGTCGAGGCTTAAAATAATTTGGCTGTTCAATGCAACACATGTATGGAATGTGATATTCTGAAGGTTTTTGCTCTTGACCCTCTGAAAAACTGCTCAAAATAAAAATAAACATGTGTAGGAAGCATTTAAAGCCTGCACCTTACTTTTAGCTCAAAATGGGATGCCTGAATAGACCTCGCTAATACTTAATGATAATTACTTTTTAATCATAATTTTGTTCATGTTCTTTGTACCTCTTCCAGTTCAGTTTAATCGTGCCTGGAGTTATATATCACAATGTCTTTACCCTCACCAGTGAATCTCTTTGAAACCAGTCATGAGGACTAATATGAACATTCCAATCTGCAAATGCTTTCATAACAGCCCCTTTTCTCGCTAATATCACTTTCTCACACTCAACGCACCCAGCTTCCTGTCCATCGATCCATGTGTAAGTTCCGTCGCCATCCATATCATGCAGTCCGATCCAGTAACGAGCTCTACGATGGTTCCTCCTTAGCAGCCCAGCTATAAATGTCTGGTTATTGCAAACAGGGATATACATAAGGGCAAAACATACAAAATGATGTTTTATTATTTTTTGTCAAGATGTTTTAAATGCGATTTAATTTTAAAAAAATTATACCTCTTTGAAAAAAAAACTAATATCTTCAGCAAAAACAGTAAGAGAGCAATTCATGGAATCATACAGCACACAACATAATAGGAGAGCACCTCGCACGTGACGTCACAAAATTAAGATGTTTAAAGATCATAACTTTCTCTCTCATTTGACGGATTTTTGTCAAAACTTCTGCTTCTATTGAAACAAACTTTACTTTAGGGTGAACTGTCCCTTTAAGTTCAACTACGTGCAACTACGGTTGGTGTAGGAAAGTCGTGGGAAACTTATTTCCTTATTTCCATGTAGTTAGTGCGTATTGACAAAGTGGAAGATATAAATTTAAGTATACATATATATGGAATTAGTATAAAAAAGTTATATTATTATTGTCTTTTTGAAATAATCGGCTAACATCGCGCTTCTAAAGAAAGCTAATTCCTCAAATTGCACCCCGCTCCGTAGAACTCTAATTATGTGCTTTCTTTGTCTTGCTTTCCTTTAACCTCAGTTTACTAAGCATAACCTCGCCCCCTTACCTCACCCCTCGCATGAATGTATCCACTCCCCTTCCCCCCCCCCCCCCCCCCTCCGTTCCATGCTCATTTCTGGCAGAATCATTGGAGATGGTGCTATGTAAATCATTACTTGGCAGGTAGATTATTACCTGACAAAACAATTCCCCCGCGTACAACCTACACATATAATTCACTCAGTTTTGAATGTTCCTCTTTTTTTTAGATGCGATAACAAGTTTTCCGGTTCAGTCTCGTGTATAGACGTATTTTCGTCAACTCTTCTCTGTCGACCTCGAACAGGGAAGGAAACGTATGAATAAATGCGTTGCTACAAATAAAAAGGTTTCAGAGCTTTATCTTTCTATGTTTGGCTCTTGTTGATGTGCTAGATATAGAGGAAGTGGGATATTTTTTTCTCATAATCTCTCTCTATTTCATAGCATACTAGACATAACGTCAATGTTCAACGCATTGGATGATAGCTGAATACACAGTTTTACAATCAGAAACATTAAAATCTCCAAAAAACAAGTCATTTCTGTTTTTATGGTTCCAAAAATTGAAAATGCAAGAATTTTGACATTTGACATTGTTTTTTTTTTTATCTGCACCTTGGGCAGAAACTATATTGCTACCATGTGAATGAGCATGCTATGGGGGTACCAACCTGGGTTTCATTTTGAAATTCACAAGTTTCCTTTACTTTTGAGACCAATCTTTTTGGGGGGCCACCAATGATTCATATGTGACAGTTGATAAATATGGTATGTTTCGGATGTGACACACATGTCAGATTTTAAGTTTTTAAGAAGCTGTTTAATCAAACTCTTAACATGCTTTACTGATATCAAGTATGAGAACACCCTATTATGAATCATCATATCACATTGGAACAGCAAAATTTGTTACTGAAGGACTCCTGGTTATTTCTAACACACTGTCCACTATTCAAATAGCCAGTGACTAGTTAAGATATGTTTGATTAAGTTCTTTTTATCAATTACTGAATGAGCATGCATAAAACCATTATGCATTTTTTCCTTTTCAATTATACTCCTCAAACCATGTAGAGTGCACAATTTATATCAGCTTATACACCTTAATCACAACTATGTTGCTTAAGGTGTAATAGACACTGTTTAAATGTGACAAGTAAAGTTAACAATTTTTAATCATTACTCTAAAAGGGAGAAGGTGGAACCTGTTAGTCCCAGTGTGTATATTTTATATTAAAAAAGAAACTTGCTTCAGATGATTTCTTTCACTATCTATCCCTACAAATGGTTTGCTACACTGGGTTTACAGGGGAAGCACTCGTTATTCCGAACGTTCGTTATTCCGAACGTTGCGCCACAAATTTTCGGACTAACGAGCATCGAGGTATAGGTAATTTACGTATTTCGGAATTACAAACCTTCGGAATAACGAACCTTCGGAATATCGAACTGTAACCGTTTACAGTACGGATGTGATGTGACAAGATATGTTAACAAGATTTCGACTTTGCATTCTACACACCTCAAACATTATATTTTTAACCTATTTTCATAATTGTGCATTATTCTTGTTTCTGATACAGTGTCGTTAGGAAAACTCGATCTTAATTTTTGTTACCATACCAGAACTTGTTGATTCATATAAATGACTAATTATTAGGGTGTCTTGTAAATTTGCTTCAGATGCAATAGGAAATGACAAGTGCTAAAAGTCACTTGGAAATTCTGACAAATGGTGGAAAGACACAGTCAAATCTTTATTTACTTTAAATATGTAGTATAATTTGAACTAACATTAAACGCTGAAGCATTAATCATGGAGTTTGTGTTCGGAAGACCTGATTCTCACTAACAATGTATAATACATATGAAATCAATGCTCAACTCTTACAAAAGCCAGGTTTTTGGAGAACATTTTGCATAAAAAGGGCATTTTTTCACTACATCCGGATGAACTCAATCATTCTTTTGTATGTTTAAAACATGTTGGCATTACTGGTTTCATGCTGTAATTGAACTTGGTAAATTATTCTGATGAAATTTCAGTTGAGACTGCAAAAATTGTGAAGATTCTCAGTGATTATTACCGATTCTACACTTATAATGTATTGTACACATGAGTTAGAGATAGCCTCTAATGTACCATTACATGTTTGTATCGTAACTGTAAGTTAACTAAGAACTACATATACATGTACATGATACGTCAGTCAGAAAACAAACATCAGTATTCACTACATACATAAATTGGTACATGAACCCGCTATGGGTGGTAATGACGAAGGAGGCACCTATTTCTGATCGCCTGGTGAAATGATGAAATAATGTGAAAGATGTAGCAGATGTATCATCATTCTCCATTCTGCATGTTAATAAGTACTTTTTCTTTTGTTTGAAAGCCGAATACGCACATTTTGTAAGATGTAATGATGTCATGAATATTCATTACAGCTGCAATTGTTATGCTCCATTTTAAAGCAGCATAAACTTCTGCAAGAGGAGGATTTACTTCAGGGCTGCTTCCGTATTATCTGCAGTGATGCTTGACAGAGCAGAACTACAGCATATTTCTCAGAGACTTTCTTATCGCGGAAGTCAATGATGAAATTTAACTTTAACAGTTCAACATTTTCCAGAGTCAGAATGAGTATTTATTTACTACTTATAAAGTTTGTACATTGTAGTGTGCGAACAAAATTCGCAATATTGATAAAGCATTGATTAAATTCAAACAGACAATCATGGGGTGAGTGTATATGAAAGACAGCTAAAATATGATTAAATTATGCCATATGATAAAACAAAGCGCTCTTCACCTGTCTAGGTATATTTCAGAATTGTATTTCATTAAAGCGATGCAAAAAATAACATTTTACAAGGGATACTAAACAAATGTTTTCCACATGTTAACAACTATGTGTCACACCCGAAACACCTATTTCTGGCTAAAAATATCAAACAAATATTTTCCAAATTCTTGGACCCTGTCTAGTTATATCTTATTGATTGCTTTTAATATAATAGGGAATCACCCCATATGCGCATATAATACATTCAAGGAACAGGCGGTCTTCAATTTCCCAAACAGCACAAATCAAACTGCTCTGACGAACCCCCTAATTTTGGGGGCATTGCGAACAGTGAACCATGGGTGGGATGGACATAATAGACTACTAAAAATTACATTACAGTGCCAAATCGAATTCCGAATTGTTCTTTTTCTTTTCTTGGGATATGTAGGACTTCTATTTCATCAAAGTTATACACAAAACACTATTGAACAATGGCTATGTATCACTTTATTTTTACATGTTAACATTTGTGTCACATCCGAAACGACCCTTTTTCGGCCATGCTGAGTACAGAGCAAATATTCCCCAAAGCTCAAATCCTGTCCAGTTGTATTTGGTTGATTGCTTATCAATTGATAGGATACCATTCAATATGTGTAAAACAAAACAGAATAGGAACATACATTTTTTTTTGTCTTGAGTGGCATGATAATATGGGTCAAACTGCTCTGAGTGATGACGAAATTAGGGCATTTTTTTTTACCGCTTGTGCAAACAAAATATTTTATACCCCTCTAGTGCTCATTAAAGAGCATTGCGTATCTTCTGTGAACAAAAGATAGTTCATTGAAATAGTTCTTTACAGTGATTAAGTTATTTTTCTTAATATATTCATGGTTGAGAGAAAAAATTAACCCGTCACATCCGAAACATCGTTTTTTGATGAATGCGTACTTATGTAACAACAATTATGCAAATATTGTTGTTTAATCATATTTTGGTAATGACTGTAGTCCCATGAACTAAAATCATAGAATAAAGAGAGCTATATCCTATTCATGAGACACTGTGACTTCACTATGTTCCGATATGTGACGTTATGTTTCGGATGTGACATGGGCTAACGGAAAAAGTGAATTGCCCATAACATTTTTATTTGAATTCAGAACTCTTGCTTATTTCAAATGAGTAATGAATAGTGTAATACATTTTGCCAGATACCTTAAAAATGTAAAATTTAGATTCATTTGAAAATGATCATTAGTTCAATGTTTCGGATGTGACAAAAAAGTAAACGGAAAATAAAATAACATTAAAACAATATTTAAAAAAAAAATTAAATTTGTAAAAAAAAAAAAAGGAGTAGTAATGCAATTCAACGCAGCGTCCTTGACATGATCAAATTGTTTGTCATGCTTATCGTTCTTTAGCGTCATGATTACTAGCGATATTATTCATTGATGTTAGTGATGCCATGCTCTGTGATAAAATTACCCCTAGACTTTTTTAGCTCCTCCTTGTAATAGAAGAATCTTTAGCAACCGAAAACTAACAATATGAAAAATGTATTTTAGTGCAAGTACTTATGTGGTCGTCTGATACATAGGCACCTTGTTTCAGCCTACCTACGATGCGTTACAATTATCGAACAAATTATGTTCATGAACTTAACAGTATTGTTCATGTTATATCAGAATCTTTACATGGAATATATAAGAGTTCACGTACATTTTGTGCCTCTGATGTGATAACTGGGATGTCCCCGCCCTGACCTTGGCAGTACGTCCTGTAATAGAAGAATCTTTAGCAACCGAAAACTAACAATATGAAAAATGTATTTTAGTGCAAGTACTTATGTGGTCGTCTGATACATAGGCACCTTGTTTCAGCCTACCTACGATGCGTTACAATTATCGAACAAATTATGTTCATGAACTTAACAGTATTGTTCATGTTATATCAGAATCTTTACATGGAATATATAAGAGTTCACGTACATTTTGTGCCTCTGATGTGATAACTGGGATGTCCCCGCCCTGACCTTGGCAGTACGTCCTGGCCTCTTGAAACGTCCTGTAGACGAGACCTTCACCATGATAAAACTCGTATGTTGACGCTTGGAAGTCATGGTCACTTGCAATAGAACAGATCTGGCAGTCCACTAAAAAACAAAAACAGAAAAGATGGGAGAATCCTTGGGGCATGTGATGTCTTGTGCTGTGTGTATACATTAATACATTGAGAATTCTTCAAGTAAAATTTGACTAACTTACTGACTTAAATACAAATCGTTAAAATGAGTATTTTATTAAGTAGTTGGTCAAGAGAAATCCCCAAAAAGCTGAACGGTGAGTTTATGTGTGATACTCTATCCACACAGATTAATTATGACCAAAAGACTATTCGATATTAAAAGTAGAATCCAAGGTAAAGTCAAGGTTTCTGGTACATATGAATATCTCTACTACCATTGTTTCTACAACCAAATCTGGAAAAGACAGTGAATCAGCTTATTTCTAATTTGCCACAATTCATCATCAAGCAATTCTGCTTAACCCAATAGTTGGCATCCAAAATGAATTTGGTAAAAAAAAAAACATCCCGATATAATTCCACCTGGCTGATTAAAAAGTTATTCGTGTTATTAACAACTGCGTTTGACATGCCTGTGTTATATTGCTTATACTACGTTAAAAAACATCTTTTGACACATCTTTTGAAAATGAAAATAAGATAATTACAACTCATATCACGATGAAATCTACACATTCCCCCCTGACATTATCAAGCCAAAGGATGTCAACATTTTTAGAAGCAGGTTTCGTGGTATATTATTCTTGTAATAATCATTAGAATGTTTAATGAGATTTTCACTTTTGAGATAATGCATTCACAAAACAACAATGATCATTGTGCATCACACCTGCTAATCCAGTAGTAACAGCTACCTCAGTGTTTTTGATAATGCATGGTGTTTCTTGAAGAACGACCATGTCGGTTGACAAGTGTGTGACACACAAAGGACCTTGTTATGTTCTGAATTAATTACCTGAGACACATAGAGTTTTAGCCCAAATTTGTCTGAAAGTGAAAATCTCATCAAATATTCCAAGGATTATTATATGATAATTACATGAAATTACATGAAACCTGCTTCTATGAAAGTTGACATCATGTGGCTTGATTATGTGTAAGTGTAGCCTTGTTTCAAATAACGCTGTTATCATTATTTTTCAAGCGTTAAAAGTTTTTGGTAATACATGTACTTGTAATAGTTGTTATAACATAATTCAGTAGATTCGTATAACAACGTCAACCCAAGAGGCTCAAAACTGACCCTTGAGAAACTCCAAATTAACGTGGAAAATAATCGGATATCGTATTTGAGGTTCCAACATATACTCGCATGATACCGACCTTGAATGAATGGACTCAAGAGAGCAAACAGGAGAATGCACGCCACCTTCACGGAGTACATCGAACTAACTCCCATGATGCGGCCGTTAAGAAGCTATCGAGATAATGTGGGGTGCTCTTCACAAAGACGTAGAAACAATAAATGTCACCGAAATTCAACCACAAGCCATATGAACCGTTAAGCAAGGCGGAAATGAATGCATGTTATTATAATTGTCGATAATAAGCTAGCGATAATCGCGAGTTGTTAATCGATACCGATTACGGACTCACCTATGGTAAGTATCGCCGCCTTAAAGTGAAAGTTCACCGTGAAGTTAAATTCATTTTAATTGAAGCAGAAAAATTAAAGCAACATAGGTCTGACAAAAATCCGTCAAAGGATAAGAAAGTTGTGTGTAAAACATGTGTTTAATGATATATCAAATGCACACAAGTAATATGGTACATATCATTTTGAGAAAATGGACCTTTTCAAAAGAAAATAGTAGACAATATATAGGACAGCAATTCGCACGTGATGTCACAGCATTAAAACTTTAGAAACCCTCATAACTTTCTTATCCTTTGACGGATTTTCGTGAAACCTTCAATAACATATTTCTTTCATGTTTTTTTATATTATCAAAATAAACTTGACTTCAGAGTAGACTTTCCCTTTAAGTACCAGATATTCCAAATTCAGTGCACAAAGATAGTGAGCAGTTAAACAGGTGCGCTTTACTTTTAATACTTTTTTCATTGCTTGGGCGCTCCCATTGGTTTGTAACATTACAACCATTCATTTTTCAGTTTTGTCGAAACTGCAGGCAGAACTAGTGCGTGCCAGGAATAGCACGCAGTTCTGCCATCTTGGCGAGGGCAATACAGTTCTTACGCACGCATGTTCAATCATCATAGCTTGCCACCAATATCGTTATAAACTTGTTTTCGGTGTCTTCCCCTCCGCTACTCAACCATTCTCAATCCCTACGCAACAATTCAAGACGTGTACACGACTTCAAGCCGACAACCACATCCCCGGTCATCCCGATGCCGAGAAGTAATAATAATAGCTTATTGTGTAACTCGATTTCTCATGAGTTTCTCCACCCCAAAATTCCGTAGTTAATATATAAATTTGCCAGGGCTTAAATAAGCGTGAGCAGGTTTACGTTGGGAAAAATGCTTTAGGGTAGTGATTTTTTTTATCCAAATTCTTACGAATTGTTTTAGAAGTTTTGATATGTATAACTTCCGTGGCAGTGTAGATATAGACATAAATCATGACAATTGTTTTTATCATCTGTTGGTTTGTCACCATTCTGATAGACGAAATAAATCGTTGTGCGATGCCAACAAAGCTCTGAGGCTTTGATTTGGGGAAAATGATAGTTATTGGCATATAATTGTATAATGTCAGATTCGTTTATGAATTATGAAAATGTCATAAAGCGAAGTGTTGCTTAAAATACACACTGAGTAGGATCCCCACGCGTTATGTATCTTCTGTGGAAATGCGATCTTTCTGAATTTAGAGGAAGTTCTGGAAACAATATGCGGCTAGTCTAGGTTCTAGACGAGTTGAATTACGCTGATTCTTAGTGAAATCCACCCGCTCGGAGAAATCCGTTTCTTTTCATCGCTCGGGACAGGGCGGCTCAGCTTCGTAGCGCGCTATGTACTCGAAACCAGTGTGATACAACGCGTCTAGAACCGAGACTACTCAAGTGCCATAATGAGATGAATTCTAAAGTAAATATTATGATTGATCTTGGCAAATCTATATTGAGATCCAGTAAGGTTTATACAATATGTGGATCATCGCTTTCATAGGAGGAAGCAGTGTGTGAACTGTCAAACGTTCCTCTGGGAATACCAAATTGTAAATTCAACAATGGACTGTATTAGAGTTATGTTACACGTACATATTCTGATCTCAATACTAACTGTAGCGAATGACGTAAATGAGATGTTGGTTGGATACGTCATGGGTATCTCCCTTCATGTAAATGGGAACCATTTTGTCAACCTACATGTTATCGGGTAGACCTACTCTAAGTGCTGCTCGTTACTCCAAAGGTTCGTTTTTTCCGACGGTTTGTGGTTACGCAGGTTTCTTCCCCAACCAATTAACCAAGGTCATAAGTGTACACGGGGATTATGGTAAAGTGAAGAAAATATGTTCTGGAATTTCTTCTCGTAAGAATGTATCTAGATTTCAATCGGTCTTGAGGAAGACGTGGAAGAGTCTTGCGAGATATATTTTTTATGCAAAAGATAAAGAGGATTCGCTAGAATAACAGTGTGGCCAATGGCGACATTTTCCAAAGCCAAAGTGATATAAAGTTGATATAGTGAATTGGGATGCATGTACTTCGTAAGGAGGGCCACAGGAAAAGTTGGCTTTGGCGGTAAAGATGGGTGAGAATGAGAAAAATGCAGGGGAAGAAGGATGATTACCCGGATAAGCAGCCTGGCTGACTGGTTAGGAGAACAGAGGGCTGTTTACCATGACGTGGAGCTCAAGACGGAGAGTTGCTGCGCTCCATGGTCGCCTGATCTAGTCACAGGATAGATAAATAAACAATGATAACGCTTTTTTCATGAAATGTTGTTACCAGACTGTATACGGTTCATGAGAGAGGCTATTGCGATTTTGGAAGATTTAATTGATTATCATTCATATAAGCCTTCAGTAACCATGTACATGTAGATAGATCTTGTTTTGTTAATTTTTATGTACAGTTCGAAGCTCCTGGAAGTTGTCCGGAAAAATAAATTGTTAAGAGTAATCATGGTAATAGAAATCTCATAGAATAAACACGTGCTTACTAGCCTCATTTACTGCTGCAATTTTCTTTTTTTTTGCGCTCAGTTCGGGTCAATCTTTAAAAACGTTCACGTCATTGTATAGAATACCGAAGTGTGACGTCATTTGAGCATTATTGTCAAGACAACTGGTTCTAACCAAGGCGGGTAGAGCAGGCAGTGGTGATTACAGCGGGGACTGTAATTGTGAATGCCCGACACTAGCCCGATAGACAATATCGGACCGCTAAACCTCTCACTGGATTGAATTTGTTTAGAGCCAATTGTCTTGACAACATGCTCATATGACGACACCACTTCGGTACTCTATATATGGAAGCAGCGTATTGTTTGGAATCCCACTATCAATTTGGCAAATATCGTAAGATATCCACCAAGAGAGGGAGCTCTAGCTCCAATCCATAGAGCCATATGAAGCTCTCTACTATACATGTAGCGTCCCAGAAACATCGCCATAACGATGCGATTTGAAAGCTATTATGGTCGTTTTTTGCGTGTACAGGTACGGTTCATTGAACAATTACGTTAATAGCGTTTACATGATGTCGTGATTCTTCCGAAGTATAGACCTTCCTTCTCATGATTATTGTGACTTATCCCTTCAAGGATGCTTTCCCCAGAAGTATATATCATTAGCCTCATGCATTTCCTTTAGCCCCTATTCAAAACGTAACTGTAAGGGGCTAGTCACCCGAGGGTGATTTTTCTGGAAGCATTCGTTTTTCCGAAGGTTCGAATACTCCGAGAAGGTTCGCTATTCCGAAGGTTCCTTTGTCCGAAAACGTAAAAAGGTTCGTTAGTCCGAAAATTATATAAGATTATTTTTTTCGAAAATGGAATGAACTTATTTTAGTAACAAAAATTATGTTGTATTTTGCAATAATAAACTCAGTGGAGGATGATTTGTCTGTTTGTCCGCAGGAAAGCCGCAGGAAATAAAAACCAAATGAACTGGGCTTCGTACTTATTAACAATGTATAGCGTTTAGAGCTTAGAGCATGGGCACTACCACAAGGTCCATGATAAGCAAGGAAAGTATGAAGTATGCATATAAAACAAATATTTAATGATCTTTATTCGGGATCTCTGTGGAATCTATGGTCCCCTCGGTTAAATGGAGGTCTGAGGAAAATAGTAGCGCATGCACTCCACTTCACCTCGGGAGCAAATAGATTACATAAAATTCCATACTTAATATTTGTATACTATGTTATTTACAAAAATTTGAATGTTGTATACAACAAATGATAGATGGGGTGTTTTTTTTTCATTCGTACATTGGAAAGAATATGTTCATTCGGTATTAAAAATATTGAATGTTCCGTTCAATCTTGCACCTTATGAAAATGTTCTTTCCATTGCACTCATAAACATTCATTATTGTATACTCATAGAGCAAGGATCTCAATACATGTATCTCCGGATTGGAGCGAGGGCACCCTCTCTTGACGGATGTATAACGACATTTGCCCAATATGTAATGCGAGTCTAAACAATCAAGTATGAAGTTGTCATACAATGATGAGACGTTGCTCATGTGCGTTTTTTAAAGATTGCCCCGAACTGAGCGCAAAAAAACAAAATCGCAACAGTCAGTGAGGCTAATAAAGCAACGTGATAAGTCTATGAGATTTGTATTACCATGATTAATTTCACAATATTTCTTCCGGACAACTTCCAGGAGCTACGAACTTACATATTAATGAACAAATCAAGATCTACATGGTTATGCAATCTAATCCTCTACTGAGATCAACAAAGCGAAAGAAAAGTATACACGAATAACATGAATGTTTAATTGATTAAATCTTCAAAAAGAACAATATCCTGTCTTATAAAGCGTATACAGTCTGGTAACAAAATTTCATTAAGAACAATCTCCATTAACATTGATTGTTTTTAAGTGCCATATCCTGTTACTTTAGATGAAAATATTGTGTTGGGAAGATAAAAAGTCTTCAAAAGGGTGATCGTGAGCAATCTTCTTACCAATGGTCTTAAATTCATGCATCGTCCATTTTAGAAACTTGATGAAAGTGATTTGCCCTCATATGATCCACATTTGTACTAATAAGTGATTAAATCATGCCGAACATTTTATCTTCCCAGTACAATATATCGCCTTTAATTAGGCGACCACGGAGAGCAACAACTCTCCGTCTTGAGCTCCACGTCATGGTAAACAGCCCCCTGTTCTCCTAATCAGTCAACCAGGTTGCTTATCCAAGTAATCATCCTTCTTCCCCGTCTTCGTTTCTCATCCAGCTTTCCCTTCAAAGCCAGCTTTTCCTGTAGCCCCCTTAACAAAGCACATGCCCCCAAAATCTCAATTGTCTAATTTTTAACACACATCCTGCACATCATGAACTTTTGTTTACATTGGCTTTGGAAAAGGTCTCTATTGGCCGCTCTGTCATTCTAGCTTATCCTCTTCATCTTTTGCTTAAAAAATATATCTCGTAAGACTGTTACACGTCTTTCTCAAGGTCGATGTTAAATCGTTACATTCTTACAAGAAGAAACCTATTTTCTTCACTTAAACATATCGCCGTGTACACTTTTTTTACTGTGATCAATTGGCTGTGGAAGAAACGACGAACCGTCGGAAAAAACGAATCTTTGGAATAACGAGCAGCAGTTTACCCAATGGCATGTAAGTTAACAAAGTGGTTTCAATCTACCTGAAGGGAGATACTCATAATCATCACCTCATTTATGTCATTTGCAACAGTTATTAAAAAGATCAGAACATCAGTATCAGTACGTGTAATATCATCCAGTGAATTATAATCTATTATTGAATTCGCAATATGGCATTCCCAGAGAAACGTTTGACAGTTCATATGCTGCTTCCTCCTATAAAAGTGACAATTCCAAAATTGTATAAATCTTGCTGGATCTCTCTTTAGATTTGCCACGATCAATCATAACATTTACTTTAGACTTCATACTGTTATGGTACTTGAGTAGTCTCGGTTCTAGACGCTTTTGATCAAGCTGGTATCGAGTACATAGCGTGCTACGAAACTGAGCCGCCCTGTCCCGAGCGATGGCTCGATCCCCGAGAAAAGAAGCGGATTTCTCCGGGCGGGTAGATTGTACTAAGAATCAGCGTGATTCAACTCGTCTAGTACCGATACTAGCCGGAGAACGTTTCAAGAACTTCCTCTTAAATCGGAAATGTCGCAAATAAACAGAAGATACATAACATGTGAGGTTCCTACTTTGCTTTATGACGTACGGAAATTATGTTCATAATTCATAAACGAAACTGACACTACAATTATTTGCCAATATCTGTCATAGTCCAGCGGCATAGTTCGATATTTTGACGTAATTGTTCACTTTTGTCTAAAAGCACCAAATTTGGTACTCAAGTAAAATGATGTATTACACGCAAATTTGCATATTGAGCTTTCTTGAATTTTGCCCAGGAAGGCCGTGGCGGCAATTTTTTTTAATGTCCGCCATGTAAGAGTACCATTGAATAATTTTATTGATAACATTTGAATCGTACATTTTTACATATCATTATTAAAGACGGTTACATTTACTACAAGATAGTATCTGATTTAGAAGGCTGTATGTTGATTTTCATTAAGACATTTGGGCAACAAATACTGAATACTGATATGAGCTAAAGCAGCATTTCGTACACATTTTTACCCCGTCGTACGTTTTACACGGAACGGTGCCTTTTGTGGATAGTATGCCCAGTTTTTCTCGCAAAACGGAAGTTTCTTTTGGCCTCCATCAACATATCAGTGTTTGCTACACAGATGGGTCGTCCTAATAGTAATGAAAATTTATTGATATGCATGCAAGCCTGACACAGGTCTAAAGCGGTAAAGCGGTTAATAGGATATGTGTAATTCATGCCTATAAAACATGTTTTTGTCAATCATTCGGTGAAATGATATGCACTATGCTGTACTGGCATTGGGATACATTATAACATCATAAAAAGCTACCACCATGAACATATTAACATATTTTTCTTTGAAGTAAGCAACATACTTGCTTCTCCATTTGTATCATTGCGATCTTGTGCATCACTATGATAAGTATTAATTGGTAGTAGCACCTTCCTTCAACCTTTGACACATCAATATAACATAATCCTCTTCATTGATAAATGCCACCCTGCATGAGAATATCGGATAGGAACTGCATGCTGATCATCTAGAGAACACTCAAATCATATATAATGTTTGCAAGGACAGCAGAAGGAATAGCTTGGGATGTTGTTGTTGTTTTTAGGATGCAAGGGCTTATGTGAGAGTAGGACCATGCATGCTGATCTAGCTTTGCTAGATCAGACTATTGGGAATCAGCAGCTAATGAAATGATTGGAGTAGTGGTCTCTACCTACTCGAGAAGATCCTTGATACAATGTCATTATGGATTTTCACCAGTATTATCAGACTGGAGATCAATTTCAAACATTCATTTTCGCTGAGGCAGCAAAGACAATTACATGTCTATTCATTTGCCATTTAAGCTACGGGCGAATGGCTTTTTGTGGCATTATGAACTTCCCAGTGCATTCATCATTTCATGAGTATTACAGACCCTACAATACTGTACACAATTGATACAATGATGATGTGAATGTCATGGATATCTACTTCTTCAACATCATTCGGGGCAGTGTCCAAAATGTGCAGAATCGTTCATGTACTTGCCAAAATCTACTTATTCACCTCCATTCAGGACAGTGTCCAAAGTGTTTAGAATCGTTCATGTCCTTGCCGTATTTTAAATACGTTGTAGTGACAGAGATTAGGTCAACATCAGGGTCCATTTGCCTGTTCTTCATGGTAAAGTTTGTTCATTGTTAAAGACATTCAATGCATTTTATATATTACCTGTCCTCATGTCAGCATCATCTTGGTGCTATGTTCAGTTATACACCACTGGCAAACAAGATAAAAATCATCAGTGATGATTCTCTGAGAGCTTTTGATAAATCTCTATTTGCAACCCATGCAGAATATACTGTATAATACTACTAAAAGGACCTAAAACTGACGCATCAAAGCTTCGGTTCAGGAACTTGGAGGCGTGTATCCCTTGGCGGCCCCATGCAAGCATGGATGCAAGCAGGGATGCAAGCAGAACAGCTCATGGGCAAGACGGTAGTCTGATGGTACATAGATTATCTACTGGTGAACTCAATAACATACTCCTCCAGTAACATCTATGTTTAAGCATAACAATTTGGATATGAACATGTTCTACAGGTTGTGTGCATAGTAAGGTGGTGTCAACTACACCCCTTTTTTTACCAGAGAACATGGAGAAAGGGGGTATGAGTAGAATTTTCATTAATGATATGTGTATGCAGTAGTCTTCAATGACGACGGAACCAAATGTTTCAAGTTTAAGTATATTTGGCCAGTTTATAGGGACGTTTAGATTCGATATACATAGTCATGATGGCTGCGTGTTAAACATATGGCGGAATACCGATATGTGCAAAATGATGCTTTATCAAACATCAAAGGTTCAACTTTGGAGAGCTCATGAAATGAAATGTAACTGATTTTTACACACGACCTAACACACGACATATCAAGACTTCGAAAACAATTCGTAAGACTTGGGATAACATATCACTTCCCTTACACCTTGTTTTCCAACGTAAATCTTCTTACGCTTATTCAAGCCCTGGCAAATTGATATATTAACTACGGAATTTTGGGGTGGAGAAACTCATGAGAAATCTAGTTACACAATAAGCTATTATTATTACTTCTTATGTATCGGGATGATCTGGTAAAGACCGGGGAGGTGGTTGTCGGCTTGAAGTCGAATTGAATTGTTGCGCATAGGGATCGAATATGGTCGAGTAGTGGACGAGGAGAAGTCGGAAACAAGTTGATATCGATATTTGTGGCAAAGTAGACTTTCCCTTTAAAAATGACGATAAAGGGACCCCGTTATAACGAGCACGGGTATAGCGAGAACCCTGCTATTACGAGGACATTTCTTGGGTCCCGATTTTTATTCCATAGACCTCCGTGTATTCTGTTTTCATGTAGCGAGATCGGCTAGAGCGAAATTTCAGCATGCTTCAGAATGCTTGCAAAGCCATTTCAATATTACAGTCCTAGCGGTAAATATGTTATTGTTTGTGTAGTCTTATAGATGCATTTGTTTCTGTATGTTTTGATCATGTACTGGTATCGGCTATAGCGAGGAAGAGTGTGGGTTCCATCCCCGTCGTTATAACGGGGTTTCCCTGTACTAACCATAGGCGAGTCCGTATCGGTATCAATTAATGCATTCATTTCCGCCTTGCTTTACGGTTCATATGGCTAGTGGTTGAATTTCGTCGTCATTTATTGTTTCTACGTCTGTGTGAAGAGTACCCCAAATTATCACGATAGCTTCTTAACGGCTGCATCATGAGTGTTGGTTCGATGTACTCCGTGAAGGCGGCGTGCATCCTGTTGTTTGCTCTCTGGAGTCTATTCATTCAAGGTCGGTATCGTGCGAGTATATGTTGGAACCTCAAATGTTATATCGATCCTTTTCCACGCTAATTTGGAGTTTCTCAAGGGCCAATTCTGAGCCTCTTGAGTTCATGTTGTTATACGATTCTTTTGAATTGTTATAAATATATAGTAATAAAAGGTATTAACAAACACTTTTGACGCTTGAAAAATAATGATGACAGCGTTACAGCTTGAAACAGCTTGAAACAAGTTGAAAGTTTAACCCATCATCAAACCAAGGGATGTCAACTTTTGTAACAGCATGTTTCATGTAACTTTATTAGATTATCTTGTAATAATCCTTGGATTAAATGACAATTTCACTTTTGGACAAATTTGGACCTAAAAATGTATTTGTATCAGATAATTAACTCAGAATATACCAAGGGCCATTGTGTATCAGACATATCAACCAACATGGTCTTTCTTCCAGAAGCATCATGCATTTTCAATGACACTCTGTGGTGGTATTTGCTAGTGGATTGGTAGGTGTGATGAAGTGATATCATATAATATCATACTACACCCATTCTTAAGTTCAAATTGGTCAAAATATAGAAATCTCAATAGACTTTCCAAGGATAATTACAAGAAAACTACTCAATACATTACCACTAAACCCGCTTCTAACAATATTGACATCTTCCGTAATATTGACAGCCTCTGGCGGGATGATGTGTAAATTTTATCGTGATTTGAGTTAAAACTTTCCTCTTTTCATTTTTCAAATTGTCAAAAGGTGTTTTTTTAAGTAGTATAAGCAATATAACATAGGCATGTCAAACGCAGTTGTTTGTAAAATGAATAATTTGTAATCAGCGAGGTGGAATTATATCGGGATGTATTTTGCCAAATTTAATGTGGATGCCAACTATTGGGTTAAGCAGAATTGCTTGAAGATGAATTGTGGCAAATTAGAAGTACGCCGATTCACTGTCCTTTCCAGATTTGTTTGTAGAAACAAAAGTAGTAGAGAAATTCATATATGTACTAGAAACCTTTATTTCACCGTGGATTCTACTTTCAATATCAAATAGTCTTTTGGTGATAATCAATCTGTGTGACCAGAGTGTTACACATAAACTCACCGTTTAGCTATTTACGATTTCTCTTGATCAACTACTTAATAAAATACTCATAACAAGCTAGTTAAATTTCACTTGAAGAATTCTATACTTGTATTGTGTATACACACAGCATAATACATCACATGCTCCCAGGATTCTCCCATCTTTTCTGTATGTTTTTAGTGGACTGCCAGATCTGTTCTATTACAAGTGACAACATCCAAGGGTCAACGTACAGGTTCTACAGTGGCTACAAGACGTTTGGAGAGGCCAGAATGTTCTGCCAAGGTCAAGGCGGGGACATCCCAATTATCACATCAGAGGCACAAAATGTACGTGAACTCTTATATGTTCCATGTAAAGATTCTGATATAACATGAACAATACTGTTGAGTTCATGAACATAATTTGTTCGATAATTGTAACGCATCGTAGGAAACTGAAACAAGGTGCCTATGTATCAGACGACCACATAAGTACTTGCACTACAATATATTTTTCAAATTGTTAGTTTTCGGTTGCTAAAGATTCTGCTGTTAAAAGGAGAAGCTAAAAAAATCTAGGGGTAATTTTATCACATCATGGCATCACTAACATCAATGAATAATATTGCTAGTAAATGACGCTAAAGAATGATAAGCATGACAAACAATTTGATCATGTCAAGGACGCTGCGTTGAAGTGCATTACTACTACTTTTTTTTTTAAATAGTTAAAAAAAATTTAATATTGTTTTAATATTTTTTGTATTTTTTTCAAATTGTTTTAATTATTATTATTATCATTATTATTATTATTATTATTATTATTATTATTATTATTATTATTATCATTTTGAGGGGGGGAGGATTTCCCAGCTAACCAGAGCGGATTTCTTTGTTCACGTTCAATGTGGTCGCACCCGTAAATTTACAAGATTAGGAGGCCGTAAAAGTATGATTCCCAGTAGTAGGAATACATCAGATATAGGCCTAATTCAAATCGTGCCAAAGTCAAGTTAGAGAGAAGAGAGTAAAGAAGAGATGGATGCTGTACTGATTATTCGCATAGAATATTTGTGGCTGGTTCGTGATTATAATTATGAATTAAGTAGATGTAAAAGTTTTATATCCTAAAGCTAACTTTGACATACACAAATATGAAACATGCATATCAATGGTGTATCTTTGAAAATGAGTATATTTTGATCCTTATAATTATGTCAAAAAGCCGTAACCCCTCATGTTAGACATGAAAAATGTAAACTGTTTTCATGACAATTTTTTTAAACAAGGCAATCATACTTTTTCATCTGTTCTAACCTATGATTGTCTGTTTGAATTTAATGAATGCTTTATCAATATTGTGAATTTTGTTCGCACACTACAATGTAAATGTACATGCATCTTTATAAGCAGTAAATAAATACCATCTCATTCTTACTCTGGCAAATATTGAGCTGCTAAATTTAGATTGGATTATTGACTTCCGTAATAAAACAAAAATCTCTGAGAAATATGCGGTAGCTCTACTCTGTCAATAATCACTACAGCTCATACGGAAGCAGCCCTGAAGTAAATCCTGCTCTTGCAGAAGTTTGGGTTGCTTTAAAATGGGGCATAACAGTTGCAGTTTTAATAGATATTTATTACATTATTCCATCCTACAAATTTGTGTATTTGGCTTTGAAACAAAGACAGATAAAACTTATTAACATGAAGAATGGAGCATGATAATATATCTTTCAAATTATGTCAGCACTCCACCAGGCGATCGCAAATAGGTGCCTCCTTCGTCATTACCACCCATAGCGGGTTCATTCACCAATTTATATATGTAGTGAATACTGATGTTTGTCTTCTCACTGATGTATCATGTACATGTAGTTCTTATTTAACTTCCAGTTACGATACAAACATGTAATGGTATTATATCTCTAACTCAAGACCCAGAGTAAGTATTTACACATGTGTACAAAACATCATAAATGTAGAATCGTTAATAATTTCACTGAGAACTTGCATCATTTTTGCAGTCTCAACTGAACTTTCATCAAAATAATTTACTATTTTCAATTACAGCATGATACCAGTAATGCCAACATCTTTGAAACAAAAAAAAAGATCATTCTGAATTCATCTGGATGTAGTGAAAAAATATTTTAAGTTCTCAATTTCCTATCTTTGCCCTTTTATACAAAATGTTCTCCCAAAACCGAGCTTTTGTAATAAACACAACAAAAAAAAGGAAGTCCCCCCTAAGCAAATAGCATCATAATTTTTTATTGAAGAGGCTTTGGGCAAAATAATTTGGCAGGATTGCTTCTTGACTAAGTGATGAACTTCTGTGAGAAAATCACATTAATCCAATTAGTCATGCATGAGTGGGCACATTTCAAATGCAAAACTGTCACTTTTCAAAAGTCACAAGGGTAACTTACCGATTCTGAGGTACGAATTTTTGATGAATTCCATTTCTAGTGCATAATTTATGTCCTTTCATTTTTTTTTCATCCATCTCTCGATGCACTTACACCTACACCGACACTTAACCCATTGTTCCGGTTGAGTGAGCACCGTTTGACAAATACTCAATAGTCAATAAGTTAAGAAACAATCCTGCCAAATTATTTTGCTCAAAACCTCTTCAATAAAAAGTTATATTATTTTGCTTAGGGGGGGGGGGTTACTTTTTTGTTGTGTTTAGTTGAGCATTTTGTTTATATGTATTGTATATTTTGTATAGTTCAAATATACTTCATACTTTAAGTAAATCAAGATTTGAATTGGCTTTCCAACATTAGTCAGAATTTCCAAGTAACTTTTATCACTTGTTATTTCCTATTGCATTCGAAGCAAATTTACAAAGCACGCTAATGATTTGTCATTTTATATGAATCAACAAGTTCTAGTATGGTAACAAAAATGAAGTCGAAGATTTCCTAATGGCACTGTATCACAAACAAGAATAATGAATAATTATGAAAATAAGTAAAGAAAAGAATATATATATGTATATATATATATATATATATATATAAGAATTACATGTGTGAGGTGTGTAAAATGCAAAGTCGAATTCTCGTTAGCATTTCTTTTCACATTCGAAGCATACTGTAAACCCAGCGTGCCAAATCATTTCTAAGGACATCAGTATTTTATGTACAGATAGTAAAACAAATCATCACAAGCAAGGTTTTTATGCCTCCGCCACGAAGTGGCCAGAGGCATTATGTTTTCGGGCTGTCCGTCCGTCCGTCCCGAATCCGTTTAGGCAATATCTTGAGAACCGCTAACCAGATTTGCTTCAAACTTGGTACATGTGTGTATTGCATGAAACCAATGAAGTGTGTAAAATATTGGTTAATTCTGATTGAGGTCAAATTTCAAAGGTCAATGAACTTTGTGAAAAATTGACCTAAATTGTTTTCACATTAAAGCCAAATCCAAGGATCCAATTCTCATGAAACATGGTACAATGATGGATTAGTACTTGGGAATAAACTGGTGACATTTTTTTTATTAAATTCCTTAAAGTTCAGAGGTCAAAGGTCAATGAACTTTGCCAAAATTGGCTTTAAAACTGCCCCAAGCTTTATATTTTCCTAATAAATCCAAATCCAAGGATGCAATTTCATGAATCATGTTACATAGATAAATCACTACTTGGGAATAGACTGGTGACATTTGTGATAGAATTCCTGAAAGTTCAGAGGTCAAAGGTCAATGAAATTCGCCAAAATTGGTTAAAAACTGCCCCAAACTTCATATTTTTCGCCACAAAAACCAAATTCAAAAATGCAATTCTCATGAAACATGGTACTAAGATGGATCACTACTTGGGAATAGACTGGTGACATTTTTGGTGAAATTCCTGGAAGGCCAGAGGTCAAAGATCAATGAACTTTGCCAAAAATTAATTTAAAAATTGCCCCCAAAGTAATATTTTTCAAAATAACCCAAGATCCAAATGTGCAAAACCAACCAAACTTGGTGCAAAGATGGATCGCTACTTGGGGGTAGACTGATGATATTTTTGGTGAAAATTCTCAAAGGTCAGAGGTCAAATATTAATGAACTTTGCCAAAATTGGCTAAAATTGTGCCAAATTTAACATTTTTCACATTGAATGCAAAACTAATGGTTCAATTTGAACCAAACATGGTACAGAGATGTGTCACTTCATGGAGGTAGACTGGTGAAAGTGTGGGTAAAATTTCTGAAAGGTCAAAGGTCAATGAACTTTACCCCAAAAATTGGCTGATTTTTAACAAACTTAATACAAGGATGGCTTTAGACGGACTGATTAGATTGGAAGTCAAAGGTCAATGAACATTGCCAAACTTGGCCAAACATGGAATATATTTTCATTTCACATAGGAATTAAATGGATCATTGCCCACCAAACAGGTTTTCTGAGAATAAATCTAAATAGAGCTAGCAAAGAGGCGGAGGCATATTTATCGACTGCGCGGCAGTCGAATTGCTCTAGTTTTTATCTATAAAGTATATACACTGGGAGTGACAGGATCCACCTTCTACGTTTAAGAGTCATTATAAAGAAAGGTTAACTTTACATGTCACATTTGAATACTGTCTACAAGCAACATAGTTGTGATTAAGGTGTACATATGAGCTCATATATATTGTGCGCTCTGCATGGTTTGAAGAGTACAATTGGAAAGAACAAAATGCATAATGGTTTTATGCATGCTAAATCAGTAAGTGATAAAAGAACTGAATAAAAAAAAACTTCACTATTCACTGCTTATTTGAATAGTAGACAGTGTGTTCACAATAACCAGGAAACTGAGATTCTGTAATTCAGTTGGCAAATTCTGCTGTTCCAATGTGATACGATGGTTCATATGACTTATTGTAGGATGTTCTCATACTTGATATCAGTAAATCATGTTAAGAGTTTGATTAAATAGCTTCTTAAAACTGTTGACATGTGGGTCACATCCAAAACATACCGTATTTATTAATTGTCACATCTGAAACATTGGTGGCCCCGAAAAAAAATTGTCTAAAAAATAAAGGAAATTTGTGAAAGTGTATACCAGGTTGGTACCCCACTAAAATGTTTAAAAAAAATGTCAAATGTCAAATACTGTTGCTTTTTCAAATTTTGAACATTGAAAACAGAAATTACTTGTGGTATTGTACATCTTAATGTTTCTGATTGTAAAAACTATGTATTAAGCTACTATCTAATGCGTTGAACATTGATATTATGACTATTATGCTATGAAATAGAGAGAGATTAAGAGAAAAAATATCCCACTTCCTCTATATCTAGCACATCAACAAGAGTCAAACAGAGAAAGATAAAGCTCTGAAACCTTTTTATTTGTAGCAACGCATTTATTCATACGTTTCCTTCCCTGTTCGAGGTCGACAGAGAAGAGTTGACGGAAATACGTTCGTACACGAGACTGAACCAGAAGACTTGTTATTGCATCTAAAAAAAGAGGAACATTCATAACTGGGTGAATTATATCTATATGTTGTACACGGGGGAATTGTTTTGTCAGGTAATAATCTGCCTGCCAAGTAATGATTTACATGGCACCATCTCCAGTGATTCTGCCAGAAGTGAGCATGGAACAGAGGGGGGGGGGGGGGGTGTATACATTCCTGCGAGGGGTGAGGTAAGGGGGCAAGGTTATGTTTAGTACACTGAGGTTAAAGGAAAGCAAGACAAAGAGAGCACATAATTAGAGTTCTAGGGAGCGGGGTGCAATTTGAGGAATTAGCTTTCTTTAGAAGCGCGATGTTAGCCGATCATTACAAAAAGACTATAATAATATAACTTATTTTATACTAATTCCATATACATATATTTATTTCCCGGCGTTTCATTCAATTTGTTTGTCTTCACATAGAAATCAGCGCCATTGCAACCTTTATTCTTCTATATATATATATATATATATATATATATACATACATTTATATCTTCCACTTTATCAATACACACTAACTTCATGGAAATAAGTTTCCCAATCCCACGACTTTCCTACAACAACCGTAGTTGCACGGCTGAACTTAAAGGGATATTTCACCATAAAGTAAAGTTTGTTTCAATAGAAGCAGAAACATGAATGAAAGATATTTTTGAAGTTTTGACAAAAATCCGTCAAATGAGAAAGAAAGTTACGATCTTTAAACATCTTAATTTTGTGACGTCACGTGCGAGGTGCTCTCTGTTGTGTGCTGTATGATTCCATGAATTGCTGTTTAGGGTTTTTTTCAAAGAGGTATAATGTTTTGAAATTAATCCCCATTTAAAACATCATTAAAAAATCATAAAACATCATTTTGTATGTTTTGCCCTTATGTATATCCCTGTGTGCAATAACCAGACATTTATAGCCGAGCTGCTAACCATGCTAATGAGGGATTATCATAGAGCTCATTACTGGATCGGACTGCATGATATGGATGGCGACGGAACTTACACATGGATCGATGGACAGGAAGCTGGGTGCGTTGAGTGTGAGAAAGTGATATTAGCGAGAAAAGGGGCTGTTATGAAAGCATTTGCAGATTGGAATGTTCATATTAGTCCTCATGACTGGTTTCAAAGAGATTCACTGGCGAGGGTAAAGACATGGTGATATATAACTCCAGGCACGATTAAACTGAACTGGAAGAGGTACAAAGTGCATGAACAAAAATTATGAGCAAAAAGTAATTATCATTAAGTATTAGCGAGGTCTATTCAGGCATCCCATTTTGATATACACATACACATGTGTACTTTCATTTTGAGCAGTTTTCCATAGGGTCAAGAGCAAAAAAAATCAGAATATCATATTCCATACATGTGTTGCATTGAAGAGTCAAATTATTTTAAGCCTCGAATATTCGAATGAGTTTTATTAAGGAAGGGTTATGGGTTCCTCATTAACCTGAACGCTTACTTGACAAAATAGCTAGAAGTATAATATCGTAAAGCATTGAAACTCTGAGTGTCCGAACAGATCTAAAATCATCCTGAATAGTTATTCAAAGCATTGTTTGATGAAAAATGCCTCATGAAAATCTTTGGTTATCTTGAAAGTGCAGTTCCGTTACATAGCGGGATGTGAGATAAAAGTAGAGTGGGAAGGAGAACGAAGGCATCTGCAAACTTTCTTATGTCAGTGGAACTTTTAAATGATATGTACGAGATGGAACGAAAGATCTAGCCGCATCAGTGCAAGTTTACTGCTCTGTGTACTCCTCGTAAGAATGATGAATGTATCTTAGTGGCCGGGTTTAAGGAGAGAGAGGGGGGATATGTATGCAGTTTGTTATGAGAAGTATTTTTATATTCGATGAACAGGAAGTCGATGGTGGTTTCTCTATTGATACGCCCATTATGAATCGTTTCAGATTTAGAAGCTGGGCGAATGAGGCTTCTAATATGTCTACGGACCCTAGACAAAGTTGTGTGGCCATGATCGCTCATAGTAGTGGCCAGTGGGTGCCGGATGATTGCACTGAATCTCGGCGTTATGTATGTCAGATACTAAATCTCCGTGAGTATACACACACGAGCGCGCATATCACTTAAAATACAGTAGATCTTAATCCACGATGGGTTCATTTTGATTTGTAACTTTAAAGGAAAAAAAACACATCCCCCTACACACCCAGTGCTAACTTCGTTTTCTGGCCGATGATTAAGCAGCAATTCTTAATCCAGAGTTTAACAGTTGTGAGAATTTCAATAACCGATAAAACATACCTAATTGATTGGAACTAGTATCAATGGCCATAGCAAAAAAAAAATCGAAAAAAAATTAACCGTTGATGATAGTCAGAACACTTCTCGTCACAGCACCTATATCGTGTCTATCACAATATTTATCTTTTGCCCTGCTTACCCTTTCAGGATCTCAGTTACATCCGCATTGTTCCTGGCGATTGTTTGGTGACTACTACTACCGATTTGTTGGAACGAAGGCAAACTTTACCAACGCGCGAGCCTACTGCATGGATGAAGGTGGAGACCTGGTGGTCATCAGATCGGCTGATATCAATGTAAGTTTTTATTTTCTGACCGATGAAGCTGATATATAAGGTTTGAATTATAAACTGTATACATCGATCCATCCCAAAGCTGACAATATCCAAGACATTAACACATTCATGTTTAAAGCATGTCTGATCACCACCATTCAATTATTTCGGGATGTATTGTACAACGTGTACACAAATTCGAACCAAGTTATATTGATAATTCTGGAGAATATATGCTAATATCCATTAATTCTTTATGAAATTGGCGTATCTGCTTATTAAAGTCATGTGTGTCCGTAGACAATAGTTTAGACTTGCTAAAAACTGTGCAATGTGAGCGATTACTGGAAATAACGTTAATATTGATTATAAATTGTTACCAGCTGCACTTTGTCTCAGATACATGAGATAACCGGCGTGATAACACGTTTTTCAATTTCCCCTTGTATATTTGCAGGAATACCTTACAGCTTTCATTACCCCACCATTATCAGACATTTACTGCTATTGGATTGGACTGCGGGATGAAGACCAGGATAATATTTTCACAACTTGGATAGATGGAACCCCACTGAATGACAGGTACATGCTTGTATACACAAACTTAGTTTTATATAAGCTTTAATGTGCGGATTTGCAATGCTTTACACATGTATTCATTTACGTCCATTTATTCGAAAACGAGGAGCAAATATGCATTGAATTGGATATTAAAATTTCATGAAAGCGCTGCATACATTTCAATTTGATTACATTTAATGAAATACATTTGTTATTGTTTTTGTACACATATATATTGTGAAAGTAGGACACCCAAGCTCTGCTTCTGTTCAAGTTCTTCCTGTGAAAACCACATGAAAATCATTGAATGTGCAAGCATCATCCTCTGCCCTTGTCATTAAATTTAACCATTTGTGTGCTAGGTAAACTGCTGCTCTATAGGACTTATGGCTACAACTTGGGAAAAGGGTAGTACTGTTACTACGACATAAATTAGTACAACTACTCCTATTATCTCTACTGATACATATTCTCCTGATTTTATGTTATTACTGAAACTACTTATAATACTTCTAGTAGTAGTACTCTTTAGCCAACTACTAATGATATTACTACATTTGCTCCTACTACCACTACTTATACCACTACTACTGCTTTAAAAGTGCTAATTACAACTAATTAAATTTTACTTCCAGTCGTACTTCCATCCAATAACATGTAATTGGATATCACTTCAGAGGACATGACTTCGTTCATGATTAATCACTAACCGTTTATTTAAAAAAAAAACCGGAAAGTTAATCAAAGCTCCGCAAGAGGAATATTGACTTAATATCCCCTTCAGGCGCGTTCGCAGGGGGGGGGGGGGTTCTTGCTGGATTTTTTTTTATCTCTCGCCCAGTCTCTAAAAAGGGGGGGGGGGGAGGCAGTGCCTGAAAGTGCTCTAAGTGGGGGGGGGGGGTAGTGATGATGTTTTTCCATAACCTTTTAATCCCACTCAGTGGAGGGGGGGTTCACACAATCAAAAGAAAAAATAATACATTGATGAAAACAAAAAATATGTAAATACAATTTAAAAAAAACAAGAAATAGGGGTGAACGTCTGATAGAGCACCCCCCACCCCCCCCCCACCCCACCCCTCCCCGTAAATACGCGCCTGACCCCCTTACATGAATAAATCTCATCGACTATTACAGTGACTCCATGTGGGCAATCTCTCAGCCGAACAAAAAACAGCAGGACTGCGCGTGTCTCTTGTCAGACACAGATGAAGACCAGCGCCATGGAAGGTGGGACGATAAACAATGCTCCGCGAGGCTCCCTTTCATTTGTCAACGCGATCGATGTGAGTATTTCAGTTAAATGTAAGCATGCGGAGGAAAACGTGGTGAAGGCGGTAAGAATCTTAAAGCAAAAGCTTAATGGTGGATATCCCTTAAACATAAGTCATATAAATTCACAAAAAACATCCATTCAGAAAAAGACAAACAGAAAAGAAAAAAAAGATGGTCAGCGTTGATCAGACGTTTGCGAGACTTCTATTTTGTTTTCTGAAGTTGATGCTAATAAAAACGGTTACAAAGTATAAACTAAATTAAATCATGTAATGTGGAGAGGCTACATTATTGATTCTCTTTTTTTAATATCAATTTTGTTTAAGTTCTGTTAGGTCTTTCAGAAAAAGAGAGTGAGTAGAATTAAGTCAATCTAGGTAACGTGTTATCGGGTCCACTGATATGAAAATAAAAACATTTCTTAAAGGGATTATTAAACTTGAAGAAAATTTGACCGATCGATGTAAAGTATGAATGTATGAATCGATGTAAAGTATTGTACATTACTGCTCGTAATGTACAATCAGTGGATAGGCTAAAAGTTCTTTTTGCAGATTTTGAAACACTTTCTGGATTAAAAATCAATAATGACAAAACTAAATTATTAAAATTAGGTTCATGCCAACATTTGCATTATGACTTCTCCTTCGGCGAGACCGTGGATTTTCTTAAAGTTTTAGGAGTATTTTTCACCATAGATGAACATAAGAAAGAAGATCTAAATTACAAAGAAATCTTAAGCAAAATTAAAACACTCTTAAACTTTTGGAAGCTAAGGGATATAACACTCATGGGAAAAATTCAACTATTGAAGGTGCATATCTTTTCTAAAGTACTCTTCCGAGCGTCTCTTACCCCTGTTCCTAAGTGGGTTTATGAATCATTGGATGAATTAACTTTTGATTTTTTTATGGAAAGGTAAGAAAGACAAAATTAATAGGAATACAATGTTTTTAGACTATAAGCAAGGAGGATTAAAGACGTTAAACTTCCCTGTACAGGTAAAGGCACAGCGTATAATGTGGATTAAAAGACTTTTAAATAAAGATGAAGATATGAAATGGAAACGGTACTTTAATTTTGCCACTAAACATTTGGGTGGGGATCTGTTATTTTCATGTGACTATATACCAGGTTTATTGAATGTAACAGCTTCCAAATTTTACATGGAATTGTTAGAAGAGTGGGTAAATATAAGACATATTAGAAGTACAGAGTTTGGGAAAGTGGTGATTTTTAATAATAAGCTTATTCGATATAAAGGGAGTTGTATATTTGATAAGATTCTATACGATAAAGGGGTTTATAGACTGCATCATATTTTGGATAATAACGGTAAACTAAAATGTGATACACATTTTCGTAATTTGAATTTAGATGCAAATGATGTTGAAAAGATTAAGCATATTTATGCCTGTTTACCTGTTAGTTGGAAGAGCAATATTGAAATAAATGCAAAGCATAACTCTGGAATCGATTTCAATTTGGGTAAGAAAACGACTAATTTGATGTTTTTGAAATCAAAAGAAATATACGAACAGCTGTTACATAAAAATGAAATTAGACCTTCTATTTTTGACAGAATTAGAACGAATTATGATCTTACCAATAAGGAAATAGAAAGTATATTTTTAAGACTAAGATATTGCACACTGAATAGTCGATTAAGGGAGTTCCAGTATAAACTCTTGCATAATATTTTATAAACTAACCACCACCTTTTCCGTTTTGGTCTTATTTCGACCAATTTATGCTCATTTTGTGAAAAGGAAGAAGAAACGTATGAACATCTATTTTATACTTGTGAATTTTCAAAATCACTTTGGGATCTATGTGCAAGAAGTTTGAATTTTGAAATAAATCAATTTAGTTGGCAGGAAATTCTTTTCGGGAAGCAGGAGAAAAGTAAAGGTAAATATCAATTAATTAATCATGTTTTGATTTTAGTTAAATACCTTATTTACAAAAACCGAGAATTAAAAAAAACTCCTTCATTGATTGAAATAAAAAATAGTATTAGGGGGGATCAAAGAGAAGAAAAGAAATTAGCAACAAAGAGGGGGACCCTTACAATCCATTTCTCTAAATGGGAAAACCTAAAAATTAGACCATGTATCGGAGCCCAGAGCCAGTTCTCCACCGGATAGGGGATGGGGTGTTCAAGGGAGGGTGAAGGGGGGGGGGGGTAATGACAAGGGCTGAGTTTGGTTTTGAATTTATTTGGGTGTAGAGGCCGAGGTGATGGTTAAAAATCTATATGCTGATGGCTTCAATTCGTTTAGATCGTATCAATGACTTATTCATTCACTTTTGTATTTGGAAAATTTCTCTTATGTTTTTTATTGGACACTGGAAAAAAATCATTATGTTGGAATTTTCTGTAGAAGTTTCTTCTTGATGCATATAACTATCATCAATGTTATTTATAATTATGTATTGGAAGATGTATGACATTGTGTTTCATTGTAACATTCATGAAAATACTATGTTTCAAAGTTCTAGTTGTTATATATATTTATTTTGTATATGAATTGAAGTTGTCAATAAAAAAAAACTACTGGAAAAAAAAAATGAACAATATCAACGCTATATGCAGTTTTTATTTCTCACGGGTATAACAAATAACAATACGTCCAAGTTGACATTGTGTAATAAACCATTAGTTTACATGAAATAACGAGACATTTCTCTGCATTCTCTGGTTTCGTATTAATCTCCATGCATTTATGTTCTATGCAGTTCCCATTGATTGTCCTACCGGGCGCTTCGGCGCTGAATGCACCGAGAACTGCAATTGTCCTGATGATGGACCGTGTGACAAAGACTCGGGCTATTGCGCATCGTCTGATGGGGAGTGCCAAACCGGATTCATCCACAACTCCGCAGTAAATCCAGAAAGCTGCAGCGATAGTAAGAATTCTTCATTTTTTGCAACGTTGCATTTTAGAAATGTCCATGTGAAAGAAATGTATCATTGGTATCTCGCTAGTAAGCCTATTGAAGTTTATTTCCAACGCAGATTATCACAATTGGTTTACATTGAAAGTAGGATCTCCTTTTTAAGGAATGCAGTATTAATTTTACAGTTAGATTAAAGATTAAAGAAAGCTAAAAGCAAAGATTTTCAAAAAATTCCAAACATTGTTCTGCCAGTATACCATTTACAACCTTAAGTATATGCTTTCAAATAGTATTTCTGTTTTTTTTTCGAATTCCGCTATTTTGTGCAGCATATCAGACTGATATGTTTTGAAATTTTGCAAAGCTTTTTGTCGTTGAGGCAAAGAACACAAATCTCCCGTTTGTGAGTTGAGATATTTTGTCGACGGTGCTCTTCACTTCATCTTCCCTGATCGTTTCCATTCAGATACAGGATGCTTTGCTTCCTGTTCGAAAACCTGTCATTGCGGGCGAGGATTTGATGACTGTAACAAGACTAATGGAGAGTGCTTCTCCTCTAGATGTCATCCACGATGGATGGGAGAGAGCTGCCAGACAGGTATGTGTATGATAATTTGTGCAACAATGTTAATACTTAACAACATAAAACAAGAATGATAATAGATATTTGAGTATAGATGTACTTATACAATCATGTGTAGGCGTTGCTAATAAGTACCACATATCAAAGTGCTGGTCGAGTTTGACCCTCATAGTAAATATATTTGGCAAGATATAATTTTTGAACATCTATGTTGACTAGATTGTTTAACATTCAATGGATGTCTGTCTGTACAATGATAAATGTATCTATATAAATATATAACTATGATACTTGTTGAAGATGTCAGCTCATAATACAATATATACAACATACATCTACATTCATCTGATTCAATATGGTAATTCACTTCACTCCAATCAACAAAGTCGAACATAATGAAGTAAACTATGGTTGAAATATCAGAATGGGATTTGGAGGTACATATATTTCTTCATAAATTACAGTTTATGAAGCATGTATGTCGCAAGATGTTTTCTGAAAGCATATTTTGCTTTCTCCTGTTTAAGACCGTGAGGCAGGTTATACCGTCCAATTTCATGTTCATATGATAAGGAGAATTTGCCTTGATTAGTTTTAAATATGTATGTTTGATAATGTCGCTCCTCACAATAATTTGGAATTGATATGATTAACCATAGAAAAAGTGATGCGACCTATGCGCGCGCGCGCGCGTGTGTGTGTGTGTGTGGGGGGGGGGGGTGCCTTAGTTTTTCTTACCCAAGTAAGAGGTCTTATAATTAAATATGATAAATTAAATTTTTTAACAAAAATAAATCTGTCACAATGAGTGCTTTCATTCTGGTTCTTTGTAACTTCTCGAGTGACCCTTCTGCAATGAAAAATTAAAAATACGTTAATAAGTCTGCAGGAGATTGATGATACAAGTCTGATTTAAATTGTTTTGCCGATGCGTTTTGTTCATATTCTGTTCATATCGTTCATGGTCATAACCGACTTAACAATGCATATCATTATCTCGGGAATTATTCAATGTCAATTTGCTTGATATTTCGCGAACTAACGTTACGTAACATAATGTAATGGCATTTATGTAACTCTCAAAGAATGGCAATGTTTAACGAGTCCGGAAATGCTGGGAAACAAGAACTCTGAGTTTACAATGTAACATTTTAACCTTGTTACGGAGATATGTTCGCTAAACTATATGACATGATGGTCATGTTTATCTGTACTCACTACGTGTAGAGATAAATGCATGCTATGATTCAGCATTTCGCCTCAACCAAATACCATTTTTAATCTTACAGATCGCTTCCAAATAGTATCAGCAAAAACAAACCCTGGGACGGCAGCCTTTTCATGTGCCGTCTCGAGTAACGACACTTCCATATCTGCTGAAGACATCAAGGCAGCCGTCGGAGGCTTCTCAAATGATGACATAACGGCCTCCCACATAAGTTCTGACGTTCAGGATTTGACTCGCAACAACACATTTTTAATTGAAAATGTGGATGACGCAAACAACATATATTGCTTCATTGGAGATCCTGCAAATGATATGGGATTTGCTTTTGTCAAGCTGCCCGATCAAACTTTCTATGGTACGTGGTCAGTTTATACTCGTTATGAAAACACATTGTATTGCGGATGTGAACTGCAACTAAGCTCAAAACCCCGCTATGTGCCATTCAGCCAGGTACTTTTAAAATCAGCATTGCCGCTCTCTATTTTGGTTTATGGGTTCTATACATAATAAGGATGACAGATTACATTGACTATATGATTATACACTGTATAAACTCATCGACGGTAGTTGTGCGCAGGCAATGACTATAACCCAGAGAATCAAGGCGGATGACATATTGTATGAGGGATATATCATGTGACGACCGGAACTATGATCTTAACATCCCTCTCGGGACAAATCCCATAACAGTAAGAAGATTTATACATTATCTCCATCGTTAATGACAATGTATCATAATATGATTACACTTGTTGTTCTTTATAGAGCTGCCATCGCTGTCAGAAACACCTACTGTTGATACGCCAGGGCTCACCTATGTTGTCGTGCAATGGAAAGCATGGAACCCAACAGTTGATTCTGGTGAGGGACCCATCACTGGTTACAAGATCTACGTCGAAAGTACTATCAAAGTGTCATCGGAAGTAACAGTTCCTTCCTCTGGAGGGGTACATACTTCAGGAGGTTCCAGGATAAGGAGGGCAGGGTCTAGCGAGACAGATGGCACCGACTTGCCTGCTACGCTGGAGTACAACATTACAGGCCTCAGCGAGGGCACGACTTATACCATCCAGATGGCTGTCATCAGGGAAGGACCTGGAGGGGAGGGGGGGAGAGGCGCACCTGTCACCTTCACGACGATGGCAATAAGTAAGTCTGGATTAAATGCCATACCGAGACCACTGGAGACCATGCACTGAACTAAGCTGTAGGACGTACGGTACATTGTGTCTGCTGCATGTGTGCTCCTGGCTGTTTAATTTTGCTGGTCAGAACAGTTGCCAATAAGGTAAGAAGCTAGGAGATACACATCAAGAGAGGAGGTGGAGGATCTGTGGGTAATTTATCCCCCCCCCCCCAAAAAAAAGGGGGGGTATATAATAAGATGGTTAAGGAGGGTAAGGAGTTGATCAAGCACATGCCTAGAGGAAATTGGCAGATGGACAAACACATTAAAAACAAGACACATCGGACAAACAGGAAAAGAAGATGCAGACAAGCAAGTAAAGCGAAGCATAGAGTGAAGATCCATCCATTCAGCAGTGAAGCGAAATTTATAAAATGTATAGATAGATGGATATGCCTTATTCGGTTTAGGCTTATATGAATTTAATGACGTTATCTCCCAGTGATATTATATTCTGCTACTTTCTTTTACTAAACAGCTTGTACATCAGGTTGCAACTCTTTTGCTCCATGGGCATCATTTGGTGCAGCTTTGATTGTCATCATCGGTCTTGTCGGAGCTCTCATTTACCTCTGGTAAGCATGAATTATTAGTATAATCATGTTTTTAAATTGGTTTAGTACCTTTAGAATTTATTCTTTTATCATGATGACACATTGATCCGAATTGTTTCTAACATTTTATATTCAAGCATTTCTCATTTTCAAAGATGGAGATGGGTTAAGATTACCACATTAATGCTCTCTATCCCTCTTGTGAGCATAAATTATTATTTTATGTTTTTAAATTGGTTTAGAAGTTTTAGAATTCATCCTTTATTATATATCATTATCACATATTGATCCGAATTGTCCCTAACATTTTATATTCAAACACTGCTCATTTTGAAAGATGGAGATGGGTTAAGATTACCACATTAATGCTCTCTATCTCTCTTTCTCCTTTTATTTTCTCCCTCTCTAACTACAAACAGGTTCAGGATGAGAAGGATGCGAGCAGAGAAAACGGAATCGTTGGCCAAGAGAGAAGACTCATCCCCGCGGTACCAGAACCCTGCCTACAATCCAGATATCTCTGAGGCCGATATATACGACGACTTGGAACCAGTTCATGACCAAATGTATGAGGAACTCTCTTCACCCCGCTAGGTTAATTATATGAATTATGTGATGGTAAAACGTTTGGTAGAAGCAGCTGATGGCGGTTTTTTTCAGGTCAAAAAGTGTTCTTCGCTATGTGCACTGTATACGGCTTTAGAATGTACATCAGAAACTTTTAGATCCCCTATTTGAAAACGAGTCTATGCATATAGATCTCCGCATCCGGGCAGCGCATATTTTTTTTACACATGAGTTCTGCCATAATCGCGATAAAATTCAAGAAAACCGGTGGTTAATGAGTCAGCTCGTCAGCGCACACGTACGCAGCCTTCGCATATAAGAAGTTAATGCACTTCGGTATCCAACTAATTTTATGAATTTGAACCCTCAACCTAACCCTGACCCTAACCCTAACCCTAACCCTAAACCTAATTCTAAACTCATGCGTATAGCTAGCAGTCAGAATGCATAGCAGGCTCAGCTAGCTCAGCAATCTAAATTTGCAGACTCATCCACCATCGGTTTTCTTTAATTTTATCTCGAATATGGCAAAACTATGGTGTAAACAAAATATTTAACAATCTATGTATGTATATTTTGAATACAGCAAAATGTTTGACCTTGGCAGAACTAGGGACACACAAATATCGGTGAAATAATAATTTATTTTCTAATAAATGGGTCAATGTACCCCAAGGTAAAACTATTCGTGGGCTCATAGCTCACGTGGTCTGTATTTACCCAAACAGAATTTTCATTTATATAGCGAACTGCCATGTGTATGTGGCTTTAGGAGAACTAGGGAACATGGTTTTCTTAAACTGAGAAACCTTTAGACGCCTGCAAGATTTTTTTTCGCGAATATCTTCCCCAATGCTGATTGACTTCACTGAACAGCCATTTTAGTAGTGCCGCAGATGTCTACCGTGTATATTTAGTATCCCATAGGTGGTGTTTCCCCAAGCTGTTCTTAAGCTAAGAATGACTTTGCGCACGTCCCTTTCTTCTGCTAAATCAGATGCTCGATGATTCTGATTCCCATCAACTAAAGTTGAAATCTGATCTTTGTAAATTAAAATTCTTGTCGTTAACAAGCGTCTGAATACAAAGATTATGATTTGTCAAATTTGATTAGGATTGTTGGAAATTAACTCCCACTATATTAAAACCGTAGCAAATTGGGGTATCTCATTTAGTAGATGGAAGGGTCACGATTATGCGTAAAGTCGTTCTTATAGCTTAAGAACAGCTTGGTGAAACACCCCCTGGTGTCTTCTGCAGCTTGTTTGCTACTCTTGGCTACTCTTGGCAGTTCTAGTAAGATCGTCCGTAGCTATATATATATATATAGGTCCCTGTTGCTGTGAAAGATGAAATATATTTCATGCACGATATATCCCAAATTGCTTTCAAATCAAACACTGCACAGCACCGATAATCACACAAGCATTACAATATGTGAGGTTATTTCAAATACCAATTTGTTCAAGTAAAATTTTGTTTAGAAACCCTCATGATGCAATTCGCATTCAAGCTCATTTATATTATGAGTAGATTTGATTGCAGAAATCACATATTACACGGTTTCACGGAAATATATCAATACGTTGAATGTGCACAAGTCACATGTGGCCCGAGATTAGATTTTCAATTCTTAACAATGCAGGCAATGTATGATATTGACATGTTCATTTTGAACATACAATTTTCCAACGTTGGCCTCGATGGGTTTTTTTTTACTGTGTTACCGTTTCAACGCTGTTTTCTTTCAGTTTATCAAGAAAAATGTATTCAGGACAAACGGCGACAAAACACCTCCAATACAGCAACTTTCCAGAACAATTGAATATCCCATGATTTGAAACATTGTGCCTATTAATGAATGATTTGTAATTGCCTAATTTATTTCTGTTATGTATACATCTTACAATCATATACTTCGAAATATCACATACAAATACAAAAGTGTGTTTGTAACATAATTAGGTACAATTTAAAGCTTTCACTGTAAGAAAATTGTGATGCATATAAAAATTAATAACAAAGATTTCCGAAGTATTAACTAAAGTGCACAAGGTAAATCAAAATACACAATATGCTGTGATCACATAATATGAACACATTTTGTGCAAAATGACACAATTTGTGGATCAACCGTGCAGAAATATGACACGTACAAAATAAGTGGGAAAAGGTCGTATGTGTATTTTCATGTGCTTATACATCTCACATACGAGGGGTCTCTTTCGTCCTACATGAAGTGTTAATTTCCTTTTATTTATTTTTAACTATTCTCATTAATATTGTAAGTTACTCAGATACTTAGGGTTAAATAGTTTATAGAGGAAGGTTATATTGCGAAATACCATTGTAATATACTCAGAAACTTATGCTTAAATGTTTTGTAAAGGAAATTGAAATTGCGAAATACTATAATTTGATGTAGGTACATATTTTCTTTGCATATTTAGTGTATATTTACACTTTATAATATATGTACTATACTCAGAGACTTTAAATCGAAACATTTCGTTCAGGAATTTCAAATTGCGATCGACTCTCTTTCTATATACTCAGAGACTCGAATCGAAATGTTCTGAAAAGGTGTTTACTGTTGCTAATTTCTATTGTCATTATATTGGACACTTCTACATTTTCTTTGAAAGAATGTCATGTTGCGCTTAACTCTTAATGTATATACTCAAAGATTCAAGTCTTAATGATTTGACAAAAATCCTTATACACTCAGGAAATGTACACGGGAATGTTTCGTACAGGAATTTAGAATTGCGATAAGGTGTATTTTATATACTCAGAGACTCAAATCGAAATGTTCTTAAAATGCATTTCATTTTGCAAATTACTATTGTGATACTATTTGGACACTTCGACATTTTCTTTAAAATAGTTTCATATTGCATTTAACTTTCAATGTATATACTCAGACCCTCAAGTCTTAATGATCTGACAAATATCCTTATACACTCAGAAAATGTACATGGAAATGTTTCGTACAGGAATTTAAAATGGCGGATTTAGTATATTTTTTATATACTAAGAAACTCGAATCTAAATGTTCTCAAAAGGCATTTCATATTGCAAATTACTATTGTAATACTGTTTGGACACTTCTACATTTTTTTTTAAAAGAGCTTCATATGCCATTTAACTTTCAATGTATATACTCAGAGACTTAAGTCTTATTGATTTGTCAAATATCCTTATACACTCGAAAATATACATTGAAATGTTTCGTACAGGAATTTAAAATGACGATTTAGTGTATTTTTATATACTCAGGAGACTCGAATCGAAATGTTCTCAAAAGGCATTTCGTATTGCAAATTAATGCTTTAATACTATTTGGACACTCCTACATTTTCTTTAAAAGAGCTTCATATTGTATTACATTGTACTCAGAGACTCAAGTCGTAATGATTTGGCAAATATCCTTATACACTCAGAACATTTACATGGAAATGTTTCGTACAGGAATATAAAATGGCGATTGATTTCGTTTTTGTATACTCAGTGACTCGAATTGAAATGTTCTGGAAAGAAAACATATGATATTGCAAATTACTCTCATAATTATTTCAACACTTATTACTAAACTGTATGTAAAGAAATTTTATATTGCATTTAACTTTGAATGCATTTAACTTAAGAGAATTATTCTTTTGATAAGCCAAGACTATAATATCAATGTTGTTGAAGGATGTTAATATCTTGAGTTATTCTTCCTAAGATCAGAGACTTACAGACTAACGTCTTTTAAAGGAGGCTATATCGCAATATTAAGTTGTTGTTTTGGCGAATTTCTCTTCTTATATACTCACAGACTCATATATATACATCGATCAGTATGCCTCTGCTTGATATTAAGAAAATATTTGGAGAACTGTAAGATTCGATCAATATTCAAGATGTACTGTTTCTATGAACAATACCACATAATATAAACAATTTATCATATACGGATGCGATTCAACTGTTATTTCATGATCTTTTTGTTTGTCCATGTTTTCCACGTCTTTTCTTTTCCTTGCACCTATTTGGATGAATAAACATTAATCAAATACATACTGTGCATATGTGGTTTTATTCATGGACGGTATCCAATGGTAACGTAACGTGACACGTGGATCTGCAAGTTATACAAGTGTAAAGGTGCTTACAGAAGACCGGAAATTAAAAAATATATATATGTCATATTAACGTCTGTGAAACATCAAATTTGACATATTTTTAACGCCAAAAAGACGTCTTATGTTGACCTAATCAACGTAAACATGTCGTCACAATATGACATCAGAAAGACGTAAATGTATGACGTAAAAAAACCCGTCAAATTCGATGTACTGTATTTAATTCATAGACGGTATTCAATGGTAACGTAAAGTGAAATGTACTGGAAGGGTGCTTACAGGAGACACTTAATGTTATAATTCAGTGCTGTCACCAGCTCTACTTAAGGAGGGGGTGCCTTTTGGGTGAAAAAGGAACACTTTTGAAGTTCATCTTCAGTCTAGATTATGCTGAGCTATAGTGAATATCATACTTACTTATGAGAAATTTCTTTAATTGTGCATTGTTGTTATTCTTTCACTAGTTGGTCACATATAAATCATAAAGAAAATTGACAAAATGCATTCATTTAATTACAAACATGAAAAATTACAAATATCAACAAAGGTATAAATAATTTAATTGAAGGGGTATATGACGATATTCAATGACCGATAGGTTTTTCAAAGCTTACAGTATGTAACACTCCGCTCCGCTCAACTGTGGCAGCAATGATCATGCATAATTCATGACTCGCAAAGGCGTGGCCTAGACAATACGTCAATAGATTTAGTCACCTGAGCAAGCTCCCATTGTTGTTTTGCCAAGAACATCGTTTTCTTCTTACACTTTACGTTTATCTTAGTGCACACACGCATCGATTGAATTAGCCCTTGCTCCGTGGGGTTAGCTAGCTATTTTGCATGTTCAACGTTTGTTAAGAGATTGAAGAAAACTGCCGATTTCATTGTAGCTATCAATTAATCCCGACGTGCCTTATGACGAAAGTACTGCTTAATCGTAGCCATTGATAGAGCCCGCACCATTATTAAGAAACTGCCAACTAATCGTAATAACTTCATGTAAAGAGACTGTCACTCTGCCGTAACTATTAGAAAAATCCACGCCAATTCAAGTAAATTGGCGATTTACTTTAACTATTAACTATTATATAACTATTAAACAAAGTAAAAACATCCAAACATATATTGAAAGAAACTATACATAAAAATAACAAAACAAATCATAAATCAAGAATATAATGGATTAACATTTAGTAAGGGATAGTTTCATTTTTTCTTGAAATATTTGAGGATTAAATACAAAATTAGAATATCTGATATGGTATTCTTGACTTCAATTAAACTAATTGTAAAAGCGTTCAACGCATTAAGTTTCTAATATAAAAACATGGGTTTCTATGGAAAACTTATAAGAGCAAATACAAACAATATTTATTCGTATAAAGGGGCGAGAATTCGAAGTAAATCCGTGATAGTACACAATCGAGTAAATAGCTATACATAAACTGTAACATTATATTGCGAATAATAGATAAAGCCATGTTGGGCTGTAAAGAATGACTAAAATGTGCGTCAATGAAACAAATAGAATTGGGGTAATGAGCAATGATAATATGACTAAATGAATGAGAATTGGAAGTAATTTTCCGCTGGAGAATACTTGTGCGACGCAAGTTGGGATACGTTCTCTTGGCAAATTAGAACCGCTCCTCCGGAGCCTGCTTTCATATGGCAAATAGCTGTATCTATTTTAAAAATGTTATTTACTTATTTTTATTTATTTTACTAAAATGTTGTGAAAATATATTAAAGGAGTATTTCTAGAAGTGTACCGTTTTAAATCGTCACAATGAAAAGACAAACAAATGGGAGAGGGTTGAACTTTCAATCTCGTTTTTCTCAGAACATGATTTTACGGGTTACGTTCTTTTGCCTTAAAGAAGACACTTATTGTAAATAAAATCAAATAAATAAAGTTTATTTTTTAATTGAATGAGTTATTAAAGCAATTTATGCAGCTAACATGCCATGAAAGTGTTCAGTTTTGTGTTTTATGAAAATAAAATTTCACGAAATTGACTCTCTCCTGACCTACGAAATCGCCTTAAGGGAAAGTGGATTTGTGTGTACGTCACAGCCGGGATATGCTTCACGTAGCTATAGAGACTAACTGCAATCTACACACAAATGTTCACAATGACCATTGTGTGTCTCACCTGTTAATCCACTAGCAGCTCACATCACAGTTTCAGTAATAATGCATGATGCTTCTGGCGGAAAAGAAGCTGCGGATTGGCATGTGTGATGCACATTTACGCCTCCCTTTTCTTACGTCAAACCTAAAGGCCATTTTGGATGACAGTAGGGCAAATTTGTCCCAGAGAATAGGGTGATTGTTTTCACCCTGATTTCGCTTTTTCGGAAGTGATATATTGTTTGAATGTCATCCAAGCTTATTTCATGGCTTATAAGCTTTCTGTAGATGAATAGCTTCATATTTAGGGATTTTTCTATTAATATCGCCTTTAATTATTACGGCCGAGGTTTATGAGGTCACACTTTGAATAGAGCGAGCTCGAGCTCTTCCCGCAAGATCTGTAGCTTGACTATATGGCACCAGCCAACTATTATTGATGGCGCTCTTCATTTTCGTTTACTTTCTACACAGGCAGCAGTTCCGCTACCTAAACAAAACAAAAAATTAAGACAAAACCCCACAAGTTAACTCCAGCAGGCCCAGTGAAAAAAGTTGGACATGTACAGATATATAAATCTTCATTTCTTAATGGGGCCGTTGGCAAGAATATCGATAGATTAAGTCGCATAGAACTTGTGCCCAAATTAACAGCCGCCATTAGGCCTCCAGTGCGTGTGTTGTAGTTTTGGCCTGATCCGAATTCTATACATTAATTAAAGTCATGTTTTGTTTTTGTTGAGGGTATCTTTAGATCTGTAGTGACGTCTTTATCTTAATCACAGAATCATTATCAGCATAACTATATACGCATACAGGGGCACTTAAATTTCATGAGAGGTGGCCCTAATGGCCGACACCCATCACCCGCACGCCTAGGCATGGCGTCAGTAACCCTCCCCATATAAACACTTACATTAGCAGACGTTATAGAACAAAATAATTCATTAAATGTTCTTTGAATGTTTCCATGGTGAGAGTGTACTAATAAATACTGTTTAGAAAATAGTAAAACTTTCGGTAACACCATGTGGTTGTATTCTTTCGGATAACTTATGGGGTGAAGCCAGGAAAGGAAAGTGAAAAGTGCAAAAAGTGAAAAAAAGGAGAGGTAAATTTTTATTAAATAATTTCTGTAAAGGGGATTCAGATTGAAAACAAAATGATAATACAAATAAACAATGGGAAATGTGCAGCTCTACATTTATTATGATTTTGTATTACCATGGACCTACTTACTTTTATTTTTGTTAGGGCCGTGGTAGGCCTGTAGTTTTATGAGGGTCTGCGTCGTCACCGTGCACACTTCACAACAAACGCCAAGGTCGAGTAAGAGCATTGTACGTCGAGTCGAATCGGGTCGCTCTTGTTATTGTCTGCGTGGGATCCGCATACGCCGACCGTACACTGTACTGCCGTATGATTACTGCACTCAGTGCACTGAACCATTTTAAGCGGACTTCTCATACGCTGTGCATGCAACAATGTCAATGGTCCCGCCCATAAATAAAATTCTTGGTGAGTAATGCTGATCCATGATCGATAATTCTTTGCCCTGAAACTCGGAATAATGTCGTAGGGCTTCGTGTGCTTTTTGAGAAGTCGTCAAGGATTGTTGGTAAGCATTTATCCATACAATTGAACAATATTTTAGCAATTTTTTAAACTGTCGTAGTGTCGTTCTTCTGAGACCGGTCCGAGTTAGTGATGTCTGATCATTGATATTACTCAAGACATTAGACTTGTGTTGTGGATCGTGTGGGAAATATTATGCAGCAGCAGTGCCGCAGCGCGCAGCTAGCGCTAGCCGGGCCGCTCCGGGCAACTGAGCAGTGCATTGCTCGGACCATCTCTGGCCCTGTACATGTATGTTGTTACTTGAGAACAAGTTGGTATATGCATGTATTATGTGCATGGTGTTATACAGAAAATTCTAATGGTATGATCAAATGCCTCAAACTTTAGTCAAACTCAAGAAGCTCAAGGCACTGCTTGGCCAGGGATCTACCGGACTCAGCAATTTCTAGAAGATGTTGGTTGGTGCCAAGTCAAGCATGTCAAGAAAAGTCCACACTGAAATTTGAAGAAAGATATTCCAATGAATGTTAGATCTAGACTGTCTAAATCTCTAGATGCAAGATAATGTGAACAATTGAAATAAAAAGCTGAATTAGACATTTAGCCTCAAACATGAATTTCACAGGTGTCGTGTGGAGAAAATTGTGCTAAAAAATATATATTTTTTCGTACATTTACAGTATCAAGAAATGTTGGAAACACCGTAGTACATGTACATCCTAACTTCACTAACTTCATGTAGGTTCTATGTGTAACCTTAAGTTTAGGTTCACATTGCATTGTGCTCGTTCAAACTTCTTGTAGTTAAGATTGATGACTGAAATTTCAAACCGATTGGCCCTCTTATCTTGATAACGTACTTTGATGAGAGTATACCAGAATTGTGTCTTTATCATGTTTTGGGAATGAACATTTGAGGGAGGAGAATCTTTCTATTTTAAGCTAGTCTTGGAACTTGATGATGACTTGTAAAATAAAAAAAAATGAAAGAACGAACACATACTCTAAATAATCACATTCAATGGACATTTTGCAATTTGCCAAATATTTTTTTTAGAAATTTGCTTCCCTTTCAAATTTCATAATCTGAAATATATGGAATTGTATTTTATTTTGAAACGTAGACAATAGGATTATTAGAATTATGATCCAATGATGATTGTGCTTTGTCAAACATGTCAATATTCATGTCATGTTAAGGATGACATAAAACGCCGGCTTTTTGTTGCAACAGTTGAATCTGTCCTGCTCTATGGAGCAGAGACGTGGACACTCACAGCCCAACAAGAAAAAGCACTGGATGGAGTGTACACACGTATGCTTAGGATAGCTCTTAATGTGTCTTGGTGTGACTTCATACGAAATGTCAATTTATATGGTGGTCTACCAAAAGTATCTATCAAAGTGCGTGAGAGGAGAATGAAAATAGCGGGACACTGTGTGAGACACCCTGAACTATCTGCTAATCCCCTCACACTCTGGGAGCCTAAACAGGGTACTGCAAGAAGAGGGAGAAGTCGGGCCACTTACATAAGCGTACTAAAGAATGACACTGGCCTTGATAGCGTTAGTGAGCTCAGGACAGCCATGATGGATAGACAGGTCTGGAGGTGCAACTATGTTCATGGAACCCGAGATGGCATAGGCTGAAGCCTATGCATGCCCTCGAATTAGTAGTAGTAGTAGTAGTAGCATTCACAAAGAATTTTCTGTGTGTAAATTTAATTATTGGCCACATGAAATTCTCCATTCTGTGTAAAATGTGGTGATGTACAATATTGGCGTATGCATACATGCATTGTACACTTCATTATCACCCCTCTGAAACGCTCATGAATAAATCAAAATAAATCAGAATAGTTTAAAATGTTTGCACCATGGGACCAAATACATGACGACGTACGTGTATGCAGAGGCAGCCTACAGCCTACAGACAGCCTGTAGCTACTGTAGAACAGAGTGGGATTAAAGGAAACTTTCTTCCTTCCGCATTCACGAGTGTATGGGGGAAAGTCGTCGCAAGCACCATGCAGCGACGTCCAGATTTTTTTGGCAGTCGTGTCAGTAGTACGCTACATGTAGGCGAGAACCGGACTTGACTACAAACAAAATCTAAATGTGACTGTGTGATGCATCATGGGAGTTTTCTTTCTATGTGGTATGGAGAATTAGAGCACACTCATCCAGTGACTCAACTATGTGTTTATAAATGATGGAACAGACAAACATCAATCAGTCAAAAAAGTCTTATTTATGGTACAAAATTCAATGCATGTTGCCTGCAAGGCTGTCGCATGCTGTCTTTTGAAGGACTCATTTTTTGTTTAAATGATGCAAATGATACATCTTTTCAACTGTGTTATTGCTCACTACAAAAATAGATGATATTGGGGGGGGGGGGGTTCTAACAAACATATACTTGGTTACAAGTAATGCTAAGAAGAAATACATTTGCCTACCAGTTTTACAAGTGATTCAATGTGAGGTACATTTTCAACTGTTATTACTGATATGCAAATTCGATAATGATGTTTATTTCTCACTGAATTATACATGGTATTTGTTTGTATTTATGTAAATCATATTAAATGTCAAAGCAAGGCCCCCTGGTGGAGCAATGTTAAATCACTGAAGGGGCTACCCTGGTTAAATAATACTAATGAGTAAACAAAATAAATAAAAAACTTTTCAGTCTTGCAATTTCCCTCTTCCATTTTTTTGCCCTCCATTATATGTAAAAGCTACATGTAAGCCACATACATTGCATTTTGTACTACCATGTGTGTGTCAATGTGTTGTAGTAAATTTCTTTCACTCTGTCCTTCATTCTCTCACATTAGATTATTATTAAAACAGGAGAACTGACAGAGAGAAGAAAACATGGCAGTTGTTGCAGGTAAGAAACTATCAAAGATATTGGTTGAGTCCCCCTGGCCCCTCCTATCCGTGCCATGAGGAACTCATGCACATTTTTGCTAACCCATTTGGGACCAAGTATCACGAATATATGGATTGGGGCTATAAGCAATTAGTAACACATCATGCATCAAATGAAAGAGCATAACATTTCTGCACTAAGTTAAATCCATTATTGGCACTAAGTGCTATCTGTTCATTGCCTTCATAATGATCGTTCAAAGCAAGGTAAAGGTCATATAAAAGTTGAAATCACACTTTTGCTCTTAAAATTAGCACAATTATTTTTCTCAATTATATTTTTTATCGTTAGGTACATGTATTTATGATAGAATCTACATTCTGTTTTATATTTAAAATCTCTTTAAAAATAGTGGTTCCAATGTGAAAGCCAAATACTGATAAGTTTTGATCTAGAAATGCATCTTGTATTGCCGCTCCCTGCCGCAGACACGCAGCGAGCGGTGAACGTGCTGCAGGGGCTGCAGGGGCGGTTGATCGCTGCAGGAGACCCGGAGCTAGGGGAGCAGTTTGCTTCTATGATCGATCTCCTGGAGAGCCCCACCTTCCGCCACCTGCTGACCCTCCAGCAGTCCTGCCGTGAGCTCCAGCACCACCTGGACTCTGGTCCCCCGGGCCAGACCATCGAGGACATCGGGTTTGGGCTCGATGGCGGACTCGTGCTCCCCGACCAGGAGTCCGACGCGGAGCCCGAGCAGCCCTACCGCATCAGCATCGGACCGCAGCACCCGTACGCATTCGAGAACAAAATGTTTGAAGGGGACGACGGCGCTATGGTGACGAAAACGGCAGTGGCACCTGTGGCTTCCGCGCCCCCGCCGCAACCGCAATCGCCACCTCCGGACCTTCAGCCGGACGTGGTGGCGCCCTCACCACAAAAACAGGAGGAGCACACACGGAGCATTCCCCTGGAACGCGCTAACGAGGACCTCGAGCAGGCTCTGAGGGAGCTGGCGCTAGGTCGGGAGGTGCTGAGCATCGAGCTGTCCAAGCAGGAGGGACGGGGGCTGGGGTTCAGTGTGGTGGGATTGAAGAGTGAGAACCAGGGAGAGCTAGGAATCTTTGTGCAGCAGATTCAGAAGAATGGAGTCGCAGCAAGGTGAGTCCTTCTCTCTAAATATGTCCTTCATTACTGGTGGCATGAAAATGTGTAGTAAGCCAATTGGGTTTTGTAAGGCCTTGTAATGCAAGGGTTAACTCCATTATTACTATTGGCATGAAGATGTATAGTAAGCCAATGGGGTTTTGCAAAGCCCTGTAATGCAAGGGTTAACTCCCTCATTACCATTGGCATGAAGATGTATAGTAAGCCAATTTTGTTTTGTAAGGCCCAGTAATGTAGGGGTCAAACACGCACACTTGGACAAAACTATCACAGGAACCCCACATTTAACAAATATTTTTCCTCATCGTCGGGTAAGTTCATCAGGAAAAACATGATTTGGGCTTAAAAAAGAACTAACAAATTCTTTTTATGATTTTTTCCCTCATGCTTCTCTCTACAAACTTCTTTTTCTTGCTCTATCTCTCTGCCCCTCAACCCTCAGTCATTCGTTGAGAGATCATACAATGTAGGCACAAAATTAATTAATTTGGGTACAGTCCCTGATTCATATACACAACAGCTCAAAGGAATTGCCATAGGGAAAGGGAAAGGGAAGGAGCCGCAGTTTTAAATCGCGATATTTTTTATCCAGTTCAGCATAAAACACGATGCTTTTTAGGCTAAAGCATCGTGTTTCATGCTGAACTGGATATGCTGCAGTTTAAAACTGTGACTCCTTCCCTTTCTTCCCTTTCCCTTTACCCATGCCAGTTCCTTTGAGCTTTAGTGTATGTCATATTGAGTTTGATGGCTTTTCAATGCATTTTTAATGATAGAAGAAATTAATTACATCATTGAAAAGAAAAGGGCACTTGAGACAACTCATTTCTTGTTTTTGCATTTTTGGGCAGAGTGTACATGCTTCCTATATTCCAAACTTGACAACTAGTCAAATGCTGAAATAAGGAAGCTAATTCCCAGCAGGCAGGGGTATACATGTAGTGTAATATTTTTGGAGCATTTTGTTTCTTGCCGTGGTACGTACATTTGATAATTTGTATTATTAATTAATTGATTACGCTACATGTAAAGAATACTGGAAACTGGACTTGTATCAACTTTCCAAGGAAAAACATGAACTTGTTTCATGTCATTAGGCTTAAAAAGTACATGTAACTTTCACTAATTCTCAAATGCTCTTATTCTCAAATTCTTGTACTTAAAATTTTTATCTCCTGCTTCTCTCTGCCAAGTGCAAACTATTTTTTTTATATTGCCCCTTTCTTTTCTCCGCCTCTCACACCTCAGTTATTCATTGAAAGATCATTATAGGCACAAAGTTGGGTATTTGGGTATCCTTAAGTCATGTACTGTACACGTGTTGTCTTGCATTTGATTTGTTTTTAATGCATTTTATGTGTGTCACATTTTCCGCCAGTTTATTTTCCTATTCCAAACTGAAACAACAGATTCACATTCCGAAATAAAGAAAGCATGATATTTTATTGTTGTTATCATAAATAGTTAAAAAGTGTAGAGTACATTGTACAATGTATACGATGTAATGTAATCCGTTTGAATTTTCACATTTATACTATAGTGCATGTTCTGCACTGCACATTATAAATTGTGTTTTATGTAGGCTGTGTACATGCATCCACTCTACTACAATGTATAATGTATGTAGAATAGACAAGTATCACGTATCATAGCTCATTTCCTAACCGGAGTGTCTATTATATGAAGAACACATGGGATGATGATAAATCATTGTTTAGCAGTGCACATTATTGACACATGATCCACATTCAATTCTCCAGAGGAACTAAGGTCATATCCATGTGCAGTACACATGTAGTATGGCCATTGTGTATGAGTGACTAGAAACCTGTTTTGAATCCGTGAATCAGCGAAAGTCACTCTGGATATCTCCTCACCTCTCACTCAGCCCATATTAAGGCTGGGAGGAAATCAGTCAAGCCTTCATCGCCCTCCAATACCGCGCTCGCAAAGTCTTGCACCCAAGATCGCGCATGAGATGAAGCAAAGGGAGGCGTATCACGCCGACGTCCATCACGTTTTTATGTGCAGATTGATATCAAGCTCTGTGGGATTTACATACAATGAGGCCAGAAGTTTGCATACACCCAGGAAATTCAAAGAAAAGTTAACACTTGCCAAAAGTCATACAGTTTACTGTATCTTATACAATATTTGTGCTACCATGACGAATTTGATATCAAACAAATGAGTATGTCATGCTCCTTCATCACATTACTTTGTCAGCAGGAGCTGAAAAATATTTAGATGTCATTTTTTCCCCAAAATTTATCATATTTTAGACAAATTAAAAATAAAAGCTTGACAAAAACATTTCATATTTGTGCTAGTTACTTCTCAACACAAACATTACACTTTTTGTTCAGTGGTAACATGATAGAAAATGTAATATGAATCAGAGATTTGAAATATGAAATGATGTTTGAAAATATAATAACGAACAATAGAAATCATTTGGCACGAATATTCCTTTTTTTTCTTCAAAGAAAATTACACTTGAAATATAGTATAATCTTAAGGGCATTCCAATCGTGGGAAAGAACTCAATACACTCTTTCATTTGATACCATATTTGTCATGGGAGTATTTATATTTCTGAAGATATAGAACATTTTACGATGTTTGGCAAGCGAACAAATTTTACTGAATTCCATGGGTGTATACTTATGGCCTCAGCTGTACATGGCACGTAAAGAGTTAATGCTGCTTACCTGTAAGCAGCATCAAATTAGTACAGTACATGTGAAATTTTGAACATCATTCAAATTTACAATTACGTCATTAGTGCACTGTCATAGTATTTTTTTTTATGTCAAGCTGCCCAAATGTAGGCCTACATGTACATGTACATTACTGTATCACTATCATACATTAAATTTTACTCTGAAGGTTGAATTATTTTCTCATTATTGTTTTAAAAAGCATACTTGCTGGTAAAGATCAATCAGATGTCAGTACACATGTCAGTCACATGTAACTGTTAAGAATAGACAATTCGACATTCTTCAGGTAATTTTAAGTACCAGTATAAATTCTCGATAGTGTAGTATTTGTAAAAAAAAAAAAAATGCACAACAGAAACATGTTTTCAAATTAATTTGCCTTCTTATTTTAAAGAAATTGATCATTACTTTATAAACAATTATATGTTTGTTTAACAGGACAACATATTTGTTTACTTACAGGTTGGTAAATGCTTGGCAACACATTAATGTACTACACTATTGTACGTATGATGATGCATCAATGAAATATCATGATGATGTCAATTCATGTACATACATGTATCATGCTTCATACTGTACTTCATGCACCTAAACAGAACAAAAAAAAAAAACTTGGTTTTAGTGCATACAATTGCAGGTACATGTTATGTAGATGTATAGTACAGAATTTGGTGTACATACAAACTCATGTGTGCGTACATGTACAGTAGAGCCTGAGATCAACGTCACAGCTGATTGCAATCAAATGCAATCAGCTCCACACATTTACTGCAGTCTGACTGCAAATGATTGCAATCAGCTGTGACGTTGATCTCAGGCCCAACTGTAGCAGGCGTTGATTAGAGGTAATTAAGGTTGTCTGCTTTAGTGACCCTCAGGGACAGTTGTAAAACTGAAAGATTAAATCTGTTAAATTTTCCCTTTTTAAGCACACTACACAACCATAAGATGAGAACATATGTTGTGTAATATTAACAACTGTGTAAATACATGTACTTTACTTTGTACATTTTGTATGTGCATGTACATGTATGTGTGTCTATTGTTGAAAATATCAGAGTGGTACAAACACGTAATTGTGGTTGTGAACTGTGACTGATCAGAAGATCTCAAGGTGCAAGCCTAATGGTAATGTAACAGGACTGTATAGATTTACATGTTTATATGAAGTACAAATGACTATTATCCTGTGACTACATGTGTGTCTCCCTCTGTTGGTCCGCAGGGATGGGCGCCTGCATGAGAGTGACCAGATCCTAGCCATTAATGGGGCCCTAGTGGACTCGTCCGTGTCCCACAAGCAGGCCATCGGCATGCTGCAGAAGGTCAAGGATAAGGTGAACCTGATTGTGGCCCGAGGGGGGCTGCACCTGCCTACGCCGCCCCGCCCCCAGCCCCACCCCGCAACGGCTACCCCTACCACGGCCACCCTGGCCGGGGGCATCGTGAATGATCTGGGTAGGGGCAGCGGCAGCGAGGGCCAGGTGCCCATCGCTGCTGCTGTGGGGGCCTCGTCTGATCAACATGAAGAGCCAGTCATCGCAATGGATCTGGAGATGGATGTTCATGCAGCGGTGAGTAATACCCTCTTTAAATTGGCAACCATTTCCTGAACCGAGACACCCCCACCCCCACCCCTCCCCCAATGCATCGATTGTCAATGCATAGGCATTATGGGACAACTTTTTTTCATAAAGGGAATTGTGGATTGATTTGTGCTTATCCCCAAGTGTGTTCTGTTTGTGGCACCGACTGCTCTGCCTCTAATCCATAAAGGACGTAGGGATTAGATGTATCCCAATTGGTGTTCATTGCTAATCATCCTTCCTCCTCTTACTCCTCACCAGGAGTGATGCTTGTACACAAGTTTTAAATTAAATTGCAGATGCAATGAAAACAAATTGCACAAGGGCCTTGGGCCAATAAAAGAAGAGAAGCACAAAAAAGAGCCCCTGTGAAAAACTCTTTCTCCTCATAGGATGAACTTTGTACTTTGAACTTTATTTCTTTCGACCCCTTCTGTTGTATAAGAAATTTAACATATTTACAATATTGTACAGCAATAATGTACAACATAGAACGAAGACAAAGTATATATTTATGCTTGAGATGAAATACTACCTAAAAACATGTTTATACATGTAACAACAAAATAAGATGAATATAAAGAGGTAAAACAGTATCCAAAGAAGATATCTGCTAAACTTGTATGATATCACATATTCACATTAACAAACTGGGCAAGTTTAGACAATTCCTTCATGTTTTAGTATGAAATAAATCATACTTTTTCAAAGCATTTGGTGGAATACATACTTGATATTAACCAAATTGTAATCCTTCTTGTTTTATTCAGACCCCTTAAGGTGTATCAGCAAATTGATTTTTTAAGTAGGTTAAAATGTGGTCATTGTAAGAAGAAATTGTACTTGATATTATCAAATTTAAAATTAATCCCGTTTTATCATTCAGCCCCCTCAAGGTGACCTGGACGGACCGACCATGCTGACCCCTGACATTGAGGTCATTGACCTGTACAACCAGGGGTCAGGACTGGGCTTTGGCATCGTGGGAGTGCGGGACATCGGAATTGTTGTCAAGACGATTGTACCGGGAGGAGCAGCAGAGGGGGTGAGTCCTTTAGATAGTATTTTGAGTTGATACGAGTTGATACGAGTTGAGCTGATCTTATTCGAGTTGAGTTGATTTTATTTAAGTTGAGTTGAGTTGAATTTGAGTTGAGTTGATTTGAGTTGAGTAAAGTTGATTTGAGTTGATACGATGTGAGTTGAGTTGAGTTGAGTTGAGTTGAGTTGAGTTGAGTTAAGTACATGTGAAAATATGAGTTGAGTCCAGTCGAGTTGAGTCAAATCACAAACCAGATACCACAGCAATTTTGTTTTGCACAAGAGGAGTTTATATACTTACATTCATCATTGCCTACGATAAATCGTTGTCTTTGTGGTCAGCCATGCTAATTATCAGGTTACCTATTGTCCATAAGATTGCAATGTAACAATTAAGTTATGCCAAAGATATGTTCATTCTTAAAGAATGTGATATTTGATGTGTTAAAAACATAGAAACACATGATAGTGGTTCCAATATTTAAACTGTAAAGGCCCCCTGTGAAAAATTATCAATGCAAGCCATAGTTATGGGGCGTTCGTGCCGTATCATCGGGCATAAAAAGTAGCCACGGCCATTGTAAACAAGAAATTGCTTTCCCCTGTTGTGATTAGGACTAATTTTATGATTAAATCAGCCCTAGTCCTGGGAGTAATTCTTCAATTATTCAATCAAGTGAAGTGTGTCGAATTTCTGGAAGGAACACAAGCTGTCCATAATTTGATTGCGGTACTCTTGAAGTATAAGTGAGCATGTGTTAGAGGGAGGAAGTGTGTCGTTATCATGACTTGGCAGAGAAAGAGCTTCACAATCTTTGTCTTTGCTGTGTACAGTTATCAAATACATCAGTATTTCTTTATCTGTTGCCTGTGGCATTTCCTTTTAATTTTTGCTTTCAATAATTTTCATGACAGCTCAGATATACAGTTTACAAATTGGCCTGGAAAGTGTGGGGACCTGTAAAATAACTACAATACTACAATAAAGTAAATTTTGATGATTTTTTTTAAATGCGCACTAGTAAAAAGTACAAAGAGGAACACAAATTTAAAAACAACTAAACCAAACATAAAAACAAATGATCAACTTTTCAGGCAATAGACAATAAAAGTGACAACTTGTTATAACAAAACCTGTTTCTGATTGCGATCATGCCGTCTGAATTAGTCATTTATTCCAGCCCTACAACTCATTTACAAAATGTTAGGCCTAAAAAGGATTGCAATTGATGGGAACCAATTGCCAGCGCAATCCTCTATCTCTTACATGTACATGTACGTACAGAGCAACGATTGTTGCCAATCGCAAGTCAAGTTGCAATAAATTGCCATTCTGTATAAGACAGTGCCAGACTTGTTGTGATATGCTTGACCGAACATCATAACGCTGCAACCTACACGCACTATGCGTAACCCTCCACAGTAAATAAAGGAGCTACCTCCAGTGGTTAAAATGAACTCAATAGAATCAGGCATTCCATTCTGATGAGGTAATTGAGATAATTAGATTCCAAAGGTTATTTGTAGGGCGCATGCCATTCGAAATACCAGCAAAGGTTACTGTGTGAAAATCAACCCACAGTGCACACATACTTGGAAAGTCCTAAATATCATGTACAATAGCCCATATTCACAACAGTGCTTTCACTTAGATAACGTCCTAAACATAGACTAACTTTATGGAGCACAAAATAAACATCTGATGCTGTAACTAAATCATTGATTTTCATCACAGAATCACAACAATATGTGTATGTGACTTCAGAATATCAAAAGAGGCCCTTTGCTTGTTGATATTTGTATTTTTTTGTTTGTAGGTGGTACACGTTTCAATTTCCATATGACTTGTACTACAGTAATACTATGGATGAGAGCAGGTTTCCTCTTAATCAAAATGCTTATCATAAACATAATCACAGCTATACAGTTGAGGCCGGAAAATTTACATACACCCAGGAAATTCAAAGAAAAGTTGGCACTTGCCTAACATAAGATTTACTGTATCTTGTCAAATATTTGTGCTATCATGACAAATTTGATATCAAACAAATAGATAGTCATGCCCCTTCATCACATTGCTTTGTCATCAGGAGCTGAAAATATGAAGGTGTCATTTTTCCACAAAAAATCTCCATATTTTAAACAAATTAAAAATACAAACATTTCATATTTGTGCTAGTTACTTCTCAACATAAACATTTCAGATTTCACTTTCTTGTTCAGTGGTGACATATCATGATAGAAAATGTAATTTAAATCATACATTTGACTTTTATATATTTCTATGAAACAATGTTTGAAAATATAATAACAAACATTTGGCACAAATATTGCTTTTTTTATTCAAAGAAAATTCAACCTGAAATATGATTTAATCCCAACAGCATTCCAATCATGTGAAAGAGCTTTAACACGCTCTTTCATGTGATACCAAATTCGTCATGGTACCAGGTAGTATTTATATTTCTGAAAATATAGTAAATTTTATAATGTTTGGCAAACAAACAAATTTCACTGAATTCCATGGATATATGTAAACTTATGGCCTCAACTGTATGTACATGTATTCAAGAAACAAGACTGATATTGCCTGTGGCGTATAGATCTAAACAGGATATCTCTCCCCCTCAAAAATAATCTTACTTATCAAATAAACTTTATCACATATGACTACCACATATTGCCATCGCAAAGAGCAAGCTGTTATTGAACCTGACTCATGGTTTTTCAGATCTATGTTTAGTCACGACAAGGAAACATTCTACAAATTTAGAAAATGAACCTTGAAACCTGCCCCCTGGGCCCAACCATTACTCACCTTTCCTGTCAACAATGGTGTGAGTGAAAGTCAAGTGTTTGTGGCTTCAGCCCATGTTGAGTAACACAGTTCAGCCCTCAAGGACTTTCATCAACATTTACATGATGTACTTGCGACCCTTTGTGTGCCAGATAGATTTGTGATCTATGGGATTTGTTTATATTAGTTTGAAGTAGGGCACATGAGGCACACTAAGCATTTATGTAATTTGTGAATTTAATGATGCAAAAAGGACACAGACAAAGCATCAAATGGCATATTTAGAACTTCATGTCAATCTTTTTTTGAAAAGTGACACATCCTATTTTCAAATTTAACAGAATGGCCCCCATTCCTTCATTGATAATGGTATTTATAAGTATTTCCGGGACTATTTGTTTTAAATGTTTGCCATGGAAACTATTGTAAATAGGTACAAAACATTACTATGAGTTTTATAAAAATACAATGTAAATATCCAGAAAATTATGAATAAGCAGATACACTCGTAGGCAGCTTGCTGCCACACATGTACCGGTAATGCCAGGGTTTCATTTTCACAACTTGCAAATCACTGGAGGCTGGCAAATTTTAACAAAGAGCACAATTTTGGTGCATAATGATGCGTAAAAATCATTAACAGTGTATGTCATGATAGTGTAGTAACACACAGTAGTGGATGTATCTTTCTCCTACAGTGTAGTCTAGCAGAGTGTGTACGAGTGTGTAGATGTAGAAATCAATCACAAAAAGAACAACTTGCAAAAGAGTCTGTCATGCTCAAAAATATCTCTATGTGAAAATATTCGCTTATATGCCAATATTTTGTATGGTGCAATTGTATCCCTACAAAGCCACAAAATCCTTTGTCTGAAGGGGGTGTAATCGCCCCTCTGTCTTAAATCTAGGAGAGCTCTTCTGCCCTGACCTGACAGGTCCTTCCTTCCCAGGCACTCTCACTCATCATGATTAGAGGGGTTCTGTTCTCAGTTCTCACTGCCCCAGGAATGTTGCTGTCAATGCTGTGCGCAACCCTCTCTGTTGGTGTTTTATGCTTAAAACACCTGTACAGTAATGCATAGCATCATCAAATATGAGCAGTGGGGATGTGTTTTGAGTGTCTGTACTCATTGCCCCTGCAATGTTGTTGTCAGTGCTATGCACAACCCCTTCCTTAAGATTCTTGTGCTTAAAGCACATGCTTATTAGTGGAGTATGAGCAGTGAGGGTGCACTCTGAGTGCCTGAGCAGGAAATCAGTGTCATTACCAAGTCTCGACTCATAATCTGAGAAATGTTTGATTCAATCTGTTATCAAATTCACCCGCTAAATTTAGCAAAAAGGGTCGTACTCGGATTGTCGGACAAGCGAACGAACGGCGACGGTATCAGGCATCTGCGCTAGGGTCTTGCATGATTAGATGTCTGGTGGGAGTTTAAGAGAATTTCCTCCTCAGTGTTGCTCGAAAAGTTTCTTTCAGGCTTCATGTAGCAAGAGGTCTCAGAGGAGTGCTGTGTCCTTCACTTTGTATTAGTATGGAGTTACATAAACCTACACGGCAGATGTGCAGCATTGATCTTAACTCTGATTGGTCAGTGCTGTCACTCTAAAGTTGAAGGATGCGGAAGAGTGAAAAATTTCCATTTAACCCTCTCAGGACCAAGGCATGAAAAGGCTATTTTTGGCTGTGGTATATATCACAATGGCAAAATCGATTAGAGCATCATTAGGTGGTATTGTTAGCGGAACTGCGCTGTCAGAACTGTTGCAACATGATATTAAAAATCATTCCCATTTTGAAGATTTGTGATTTAATTACTCGTTACTCCAAATGTAGATCATTTGAGGGCAAATAATTTTCAGCAAGCATCTAAAATAGACAATACATGAATTAAAGACCATTGACAAGAAGATTGCTAACAATTACATTTTGAAGGCTTTTTTGCCTTCCCAGTACAGTATATGCCCGTTGCGGAAAAAAAATATAAGAAAATGTGCATAAGAACTGCCCACATTATATTAGAGCTGGAAACTGACTTTAAAACCAACATGTAGTCTGATGGATAAGGTAATGACTTGTTTATTTTTTTGACGGGTAGTTTGTTTTGCAGAACAGGGATGGTAGCTTTAATGTCATAATGTTTTTTGCAAGATTACTTTTTTCCACTCAGATATTAAGCAGCGCGACTCCCGCATAATCTGCTATATGGACAGTAGACAGGAGATTATGAATAAACTTGAAATTCCATATTAAATTTAGCATCCTTACTTGAACTGGGTTCACAAAGCCCAAAATTTAAATGTGAGCAACGGGTTCATTTCATGACATTTTTTCCACAGGATAGCAACTTTGATGTGATAATCATCCTTGCTTTTTCGCGGATGGTGGCTGTAATAATATAACCATTTTCTTCCCCAGGATGGGCGTCTGCAGAGCGGAGACATCATCCTGCGGATCGGGGAGACTGACCTAGAAGGGATGACCAGTGACCAGGTGGCCTCTGTCCTTCGCCAGTCCGGCAGCCACGTCCAGCTTGTGGTCGCTAGGGGGGCTCTGGCTGTCATGCAGCCCTCCCCACCCCCAGGGGGTGTGCCCCTCCCTGGGGAGGGAGAGAACCTAGAGGAGGAAGAGGGGATGGAGATGGAAGAAGAGGAGGAGGAGAAGGGGGTGGAGACCAGAATGCCCCCGCACGGCCTGGACCTTGGACAGGGGGGTGAGATAGAGTCGGAGCCCCTCCCTGTGTCACCGCCCCCTAACTTGACAGAGGTAAGTAAATGATCACAACACACCCATCTTCAAAGTCTTTCAGGACCAGAGCCTCTTCTCATGAAATGTAGTGATCTGAATGGATTGCAAGTCCAATCCCTCATCTCTAATGTGCAGAGTTATGGTTGATGTCGATCCCAAGTCAAGGTGTAGTCAATTGTAATACTTTGTAGATTGTGCCCAGAGATGACAAATTCATGTTATTTTTCCATTTAACAGTTAGTACCATGCAGATGCGATTGAAAGCAAATAACAAGCATGTTTACTGTGGATATTATGAATATGGCGATATTATTGTGATTATGTACTTTTACCCTCTCTCCCCCTCTCCCCATCCCCCCCCCCCCTTTCACCCCCCCCCCCCCCCCCCCATGCTGCTATGGTCTCTTGCAGCAGCTGACCTCTGATACTGAAATAGTCGGGGACATCTTTGATGTTGAGCTGGTCAAAGGGAGCTATGGTTTGGGACTCTCCATCGCTGGCTTCATCAAGAAGACCCCTGATGGTAGGTCAAATAGCAAATATCCTCTACAAGATGCCTCCACATAGCATACATGTATGTGGCAGGATCAGAACTCTATCCTTAATGAACGCCAAGCGAGGACGACGGAAAAAAGACTCACCAAGATGGCGTCAGTATGATAATTGGATTTGTTTCGTTTCTCTCAGTGGCAAGGCTGTGGGTTCGAGTGCCACCCAAGTCATTGCAACAGAGCCAGCGTGGTGTTGTTTTTTGCCTCCCCGGCTTTCTACGTAAAAAACTCGCTCGGATAAGGACCTTGAACTCTATGCATGTTGAAGAACCCACTTCAAGTCTCGATTAAGAGTAGGGTGAAGATAGTAAGCCCTCACTGGAAAACAGGTGAGGGATGCCGACCCCTCGTGGTTCACCCCCAGAAGGCTGTTGTATCTATTAATGGTATCAAACAGAAATTAAGAGTGCCATTCAAAGTAATGATAACAAGAATAATGATAATGGTAACAATAATAGTAATAATAATAATAATAATAATGATGATGATAATGATAATAGTAATAATAATAATAATAATAATGATGATGATAATGATAATAGTTATAATAATAATAATGATAATAATAATAATGATGATAATGATAATGAAAATAATTTAAATGCTAATGATAATAATGATAATAATGATATGATTTGGTTGTGACAGGTGGAGAGACATCAGGGATATTTGTGAAGAAGATTGCTGATGGGAGTGCCGCCGACACCAACGGAAACATCCGGGTCGGGGACCAGATCATTGAGGTATGCCAGTCATTAGATGTCTAACAAAGAGAATTCCATAATCATTTACCTTATTTACAATCTCTAATCCCTCTATAATCACAAGGGCAAGTAATATAATCTTACTGGTATTGTACCACAATTGGCAGTGCAGTTTTAGTCTGCGACAGAATTTCAGAGATGGTATTGCACCCGTCTATGACACTTTCAATGACAATGATAGTAATAGTGTTTACATTTATATAAAACGATTTGAAGAAAATATGAAGTAAGGTCTAAAGAACTCAATGCACGTCTGTCTAGTTGACGGTGTGAACGTGGAGGGCTATGACATAAGCTGAATTATTGAGGGCAATCAGGTTTCTTTCTTGTAGTATGTTGACGGTGTGAATGTGCAGGGCTATGACATAAGCTGAATTATTGAGGGCAATCAGGTTTCTTTCTTGTCGTAGGTTGACGGTGTGAATGTGCAGGGCTATGACATAAGCTGAATTATTGAGGGCAATCATGTTTCTCTCTTGTCGTAGGTGGACGGTGTGAACGTGCAGGGCTATGACATAATCTCAGTTATTGAGATTAATCATGTTTCTCTCTTGTCGTAGGTGGACGGTGTGAACGTGCAGGGCTATGACATAATCTCAGTTATTGAGGTTAATCACGTTTCTCTCTTGCCGTAGGTTGACGGTGTGAACGTGCAGGGCTATGACAACAAGGCAGCAGTGGATCTGCTGAGGAGGACGGGGGGCGTGGTGCTCCTTAGGCTGGCTAGGTTCCCTCCAGACCCCCCTCTGGTCCAGGAACCACTCATCCAAGGTGGGTCGCAAGATGATGATGGTGGTGGCGGTGGTCACGGTTGTGATGGTGACTATGATGATAATGATGATGGTGGTGATGGTGGTCGTGGTTGTCGAAGTGACTGTGATGATAATGATGATGATGGTGGTGGTGGTGGTGGTGGTGGTGGTGGTGGTGGTGGTGATAGTGAGGATGGTGATTTTGGTGGTGATGATGATAATGCTGGTGATGGTAGTGGTGATGATGATGGTGATAATAGTGGTTATTGTGATAGTGGTAATAGTTAGTGGGATCATTATAATTGAAATAATGGATGGTGCTGGTGGTGGTGGTAAAGATTGCAGCAGTGTTGTCATAGCATGGGGCATGCAATAGTTATCCCTAACATAATAGACAATTTCAGATTAAAATATAGCATAGGAGCTCTGTTATTCTAACTATGCAATACTTACCTGTATAATGTATTTGAAGTGTACTTATGCTGCTTTCTGGTATATTCAATTTACTAATGTGGTAATTTAACCCTATATAGCCCGGGCTATTTTGAAATCGCATAGCCCGGGGGGGGGCAAAAACAGCCCCCCCCTAAGATCTCGACCGTTGATCGCGCGATCACGACGAAATTTGGCACGTACGTCACCGATGACGTAATCTCCACAATTCACTTGTAAATTGCACCAAAATTATTGAAATTTATTTTTAATTAATTAATTATGCTAATTATATGCATAAAATCATAATTTGGCTGTAAATCTTTAAATATATAACCCCAAAACTGCTAGATTTCATTCCAGACACTCTTCTTAGGATGATTATCAAATAAGGATTTAAAAAAATGGCAATATCAAATTTTTTCTTATGTATTTTATTGTTTTTTTTAATTCCTTATGTATTTCTTTGTTTTTTCGACTTTATGTTTTTCTTTGTTTTTTCGATGGAAATCATTGGCAACACTATTTCAGTCATAAATAACGTGAAATCTATTGTTTTTCATCAGTAAAAATAAAAATAATGATACATTTATGAATTTTGGCTAGATACAGAATTTGCATTGGATTTGTACATGAAATCACGTTTTTGAGCAATTTTGTGTCTGACGTGCACATACAAAATGTTATGTAACTTCGGAACCGCATACCCCCGCGTCGCAAATTTGGGCTTAAAAGTTGCGTGAGGCTTGGAGGAAAAAAGTCATGAAATATCGCGGCGCGATCTTTTCGCGTTACAAATTTATCCCAAAAAATGTCGAGGGGGGGCTGTTTTTGCCCCCCCCCGGGCTAGATAGGGTTAAATGTTTAGAGAGCTGTATTCATACATCTCTCAGATTAAAACTGCTGCATGTTCTTCCTATTGCTATTCAAAGGCAGGTAGTTTCTCTCTCTCTCTCTCTCTCTCTCTCTCTCTCTCTCTCTCTTTCTCTCTTTCTCTTTCTCTCCCTCCCTCCCCTCCCTCTCTCTCTGTCTCTCTCTCTGTCTCTCTCTCTCTCTCTCTCTCTCTCTCTCTCTCTCTCTCTCTCTCTATATATATATATATATTTGCATGAATATATTGAATAAGTTGATACTCATATGAGTCATACAAGAGATCCTGGGTTATATCCCTAACTGCAAACAGCAGCAACCTACCACTTTTGTGCAAATTAACCATTATAAAAGAAATTGTTTGGTAGTGGGACCCTGGATAGTCAGTCGCCTCTAACCTGCTTAATCTCATTTATTCTTTCATACCCCCCCCACTCCCTCCCCCTCACATCCCCCTCAATAGCCCAAGATGCACCCTTGCCAGACCTCGCCCCTCCCTCCCTACATGACCTTGAGTCCCCCACCCTCCACCACGACGAGATTCCAGAGCTTCCTTGCCCCTTCTCCTCACAAGAGGGCACTGTACAGCATGAGCCCCCTTCCCAGTTCTCACCACACAAGGGAGACGTGGAGAATGAGCTCGTTTCGGCCTTCTCCCCACATGAAAACATCTTAGAGAATGAACTCCTTTCCCCGCTCTCACCACACGAGGGAGACATAGAGAATGAGCTCGTTTCGGCCTTCTCCCCACATGAAAACGTCAAAGAGAATGAGCTCGTTTCGGCCTTCTCCCCACATGAAAACGTCATAGAGAATGAGCTTCATTCCCCATTCTCACCACACGAGGGCGACATAGAGCATGAGCTCACTTTCCCCTTCTCCCCACCTGAGGTCGCCGTAGAGCATGCACCTCCCATGGAGATCCTTGGTGAGTACCCAACCCCAGCATCCCCGCAGCTCCTACAAAAAAGCACCCCGGAATGTTCCATATCGCATATGGGGGAAAGCCGTCCCATGATGCACCACGCAGCCACATATAAATTTCGCTTGCAGTCACGCCCGCTTTCCATGTCCATGTGTTAGTGTATGAGACCGAAAACGGACGTGACTGCAAACAAAATCAGAACAGGCTTCGTGGTGCATCTTGGGACGACTTTTCCTTGTGTGCGGTTTAGAAAATTGATGTGTGATTAATGAACAAGGAAACTAGGATTAATTAACTACTCCACCCTGCGCTTCTCTAATATTGCTTTCCCACGTTGGTTTTGATCAGAGACTGAGAAATTTGTCTTAAATGTTTTTTCCATTGCCTGGCATGCAGGAGAATGCGCATGATTCGTAGTTCTAACGCTGCAGCTTTTTACTTACGCTTTAGTCTTTTCATGGTCCTGAGGAATAGAAATAGATATCCCGCAGTGTAGCATCTGAAAAATCTATATTAATGTTCATTTAATTCCTTATTTATCGATTCTTGAATGTATTCATCCATTCATTCATTTTATCATCAATGTATGTATGGCTCATTTATTTTAATTATTTCATTACAAATTTATTAATTCAGTTGTCAATATATGTTTATCTAAATGAATATATGTTTATGTATTTTTTTACATTTATTTGATTTTTTTTTTAATATTTCATTATTCATTAATCCTTTTGTTAAACTAGCACTGTGATTCTTCACTGAATCAATCCATTCATTCATTCACATATTAATTTGTTCATCTATGACTACATGATTGAGTAATTTGTCTCTTCCCTCAATTGTCCATACCGCGGCTATGAAAGGAAAGCCGTCTCATGATGCAGCCACATTTGTATTTTGTTTGCAGTCATGTCCGATTCTGGAGGGTGTTTCACCAAGCTGTTCGTAAGTTACGAACAACTCTACGAACAACTGGTGATCCCTTCTTTTGCTAAATGCGTTACTACACTTTGTTCATTGAGAATCTGATTTAGCACAAGAAGGGATCACCAGTCGTTCGTAAAGTCCTTTGTAACGTGCGAACAGCTTGGTGAAACACCCCACTGGTCTAATGAAGAAGTATATGAGACCAAATAAGTCTATGAGATCGGAAGTGAATATGACTGCAAAAAAAAAATGTGGATGTCACTATGCAGTGCATGATGGGACAACTTTCCCCTATGTGCGGTATGAATAATTAATTTGTTTATCTGTAAAGGGAATATACTGTACTGGGACGACAAAAATGCCTTCAAAATGTGATCGTGAGCAATCTTCTTGCCAATGGTCTTAACTTCATGTATTGTCCATTTTAGAAACTTGCTGAACGTTATTTGCCCTCATATGATCCACATTAGGAGTAATAAGTGATTAAATCACAAATCCTCAAATTGTTCAGGCCGAACATTTCGAGGATTTGTGATTAACTCGCTAATTACTCCTAATGTGGATCATATGAGGGCAAATAACGTTCAGCAAGTTTCTAAAATGGACAATACATGAAGTTAAGACCATTGGCAAGAAGATTGCTCATGATCACATTTTGAAGGCATTTTTGTCTTCCCAGTACAGTATATTCCCTTTAAATGAAATAGTAAGCATACTCCCAGGAGTAGTAAGGATAGCCTGTTCCATCCTGTAAATGAATGAAAAGCAAGTCAGATAAAAAAATCTTGGAACCAGAAGGATTTGAACCTGCAATCTACCGCTTACTGGTCAGTGACTTACATGTAACCATCAAGCTATTTCTAGTTCAGTAATTTGTTTATGTATGTTCTCTCTGCTTCACGTAGTAGGAGAGTTGAGCCCAGAGGAGGAGATTGCGATCATGGCATTCTGGCAAGGCCTGCTGGGATTGGAGAAGGACATTGTGGTACGTCTAAACACATCAACTCATTTATTGAACGTCGTAACTTTTTTTTTCCTTTCTTTCAAAGAAGAAAAAATACAAAGCTTGAACAAATCTGTGTTTGTGATGCGACCATACAGTTAAGAGTTTGATATTTTTATGAAAGAGGTTTATTTCCATGAGGTGATTTTGATTTTATATGTGTTGTACTTTGTGATTTTTGTGAAGATTCAATTGTATGACAAGATAAATTATTCTACAAAAGGAACAAGACTCTTGTCATAGTTAATGTTCAAATGTGTTTAGTGATGTATATCAGTTCAGATTTGATGGCAAATTTATGCACATTATTTTTGTCCCGCCTCCTTTTCCTTCTCTTTTTTTCTTCCTTTCTATTTCTTTTTTTTTTTTTATTCTACTCTTTCTTTGTGTTTATTCTGTTTCCCCTTTCCTGTCTCTGTCTCTTTCTGCCTCCCCGACGCCCAACTCACTTCTCTCTCTCTCACTCTCTTGTTTGACTTCCCATTCTCATCCCTACCCCTTATTTTACCTCTCCCCTCTCCTACTCTCTCCCTCTCTTGCCTGTCCTCCTCTCCTGTCCACTTTTTATTACTCCCTCCCATTTCCCCCTCCATTTTCATTTTCCCCTATCTCCCCCACCCTCTTTCCTTCCAAACTATCTCTCTCTCCCACCCCACCCCCCTTTCTCCCTTTTTCCTCATTCCCTTTCCATACACTCTCTCTCTTTGTCTGTCTGTCTGTCTGTCTGTCTGTCTATCTCTCTGTCTCTGTATATCTTTGTCTCTCTCTATATATATATATATCTTTTTCATTATTTATATCTCTGTTCCTACCCATACTTTCCTTTTCTCCCATTCTCCCTCTCCCCTCCCCTTCCAATGACCCCACCCCATTCCTTGCCCTCCCTAGATTGCCCAGCTGTCCAAGTTTGAGGAAGGTGGCAGCCTTGGGATCAGCCTGGAGGGAACAGTGGACATTGATGAGAGCGGTCAAGAGGTCCAGCCACACCACTACATCCGCTCCATCCTGCCTGACGGGCCAGTGGACCAGAACGGGCTGCTGGCCAGCGGGGACGAACTCCTGGAGGTGGGTTCCCCTTTGTCCTTTTACCCCCCCCCCCCCCCTTCCCCCGCTGATAGGACATTTATTTCACACCCTATGAACCAGGAGGGGCTACTTTGCTCAGCAAGTCCTGGGTATGAGGAAGAGAAATTATTTTGAAGTTCAACTTCAGTTTTCCTGTTGAGTGTTCTTAGAAAACTTATTCATTGTCTTTGATAGAAAGATTGCATCTAGGATTCATATTTTTATTTTGTGATATTACATGTTATTACCAGCATAGCTTTTTAGATAGGCCTCCGCCTTACAATTTCAAACTGAAATACAGGGAAGTTTTTTTATGTTTGTATCTCTCTAACGTTTGTTTACATGTATTACATTATGTTTGATTTGTTTGTCTGTTTCAATTCAAAATGAATTGAATTTGAGTTCCCCACTATGTTCCAGGTGAATGGGCTGCATCTACTCGGCCTGAACCACGAGGAGGTGGTCAAGATTCTCAAAGACTTGCCCCAGCACGTCCGGCTGGTCTGTGCCCGCCACCTCACCCCAGTCTTCCCCGGAGAGGGCGCCCCGCCTAGCAATGTGGTGCTGGCCACGCCCGGCGACCACGACTTTGACAGCAGCGGGGAGCTGCAGCTGCCCCACATGAGCCTGGGTAGCGAGGAAACGGCGGAGGTGGAGGCCGAGATCTCAGCTAACGTGTCTGCTTCGGTAAGACCAATAATGTTTAAATTGCATGAAGTGCCATCATTGTTATTACTGTTACAATAAGGTAAAAAGGCTCTAAAGGTGATATCAAGTTGCAGTACAATAGTCTTGATTTTACACTATTCCGCCTCATATTCTGTAAAAAAAAAGTTACTGGTAATGTTCCTATAATATATTTTCCTTGCAGACAAGTAGCATGAAAAACATGCCCAGCCCTGCCCAGACTAGTATTTTCATCTCAGAAGGTATCAACTTTTTTATTCGCTTGTCCTTGTTTACTTCATAACAAGCACATTGTAACAAAACTACCAGTTCATCAGCGAATATAGGAGTATGCTTGAGCTATTGTAAAATCCAGGTGAACCTGAGACAAACGCGTATACATTTTATTGTTAAGAGCAGCTGCCAGTTATGAGTGGACTTTCCCTTGAATGTTTGCCCCTCTCACGTTCTCCACCCCCTCCCTCCCTCCCTCACCCAGATGGATATGACGACGCCCATGCTGCCTGCCCTGGATGACAGCGGAAGCCCGCTGGACTACAGCCTCCAGACAGACACCAGCCAGACGGACAACAGCCACACGGACGTCAGCCAGAGCAGGGAGTCCATGTGGAGCGATGAGATCCAGCACATTGAGCTGGTCAAGGGTGACCGCGGTCTGGGCTTCAGCATCCTAGACTACCAGGTAGGCCTCGTCCACTACTTCATCCGCTACCGGTCAAGTTGTGTTCACATTAGAGGCAAAATGTATGCAAATTTTATTTATGTCATTCAAAAAATACATTACTAATGGTAACTCCAAAGCCTGTCCAAGGTTTGTCTGAACCTCATTTCTCGAGATCTTCAGTCACAATCGATGTATGATGTCATATGAGCATGTTGTCAAGACAACTGGTTTAACAAACAACGGTGATCACAGCAGAATCTCTCAATGAAAATACCTGACACTAGCCTGCAAGACAATGCCAGACCAATAAAACTCTCACTGGAGTGCTGTTGTTAAGAACCAGAAACCTGCATAACTATGAAAATAACAACACCACTTTGATACTTTATACCACAACACCTCCTTAAAGATTTAATGGTATTGCGTAATAGGACCAAACTACATTACTACTCATTACAAACTCAAAATTAAAAATCCAGTAGGATAGTAAACTTCTACTGCTAATAGGGTAGGCACTTCTTACATGTGTGTAAATTGCACATTCCTCCTTGTTTACAACTTATGCCCTAGTTGGAATTGGTATTTCCTGCAGTAATGTCAATTTCTGAGCTTGTGGAAGTTCCTAGCTATTGTCTGATAGTACATTTCACCTTGAACACCTGCATACATGGCAATGTATTACCCTAACAAAGCATGATGATGTGTATTTCACATCTGGTATTTCCTGTGAAACTAACAAGCTGTCAATCAAGCTTGTAGAACCTAGCCTTCACTTTGGTGAAGCCTTATAAGGCAAGACAAGTAACCTGTTTTCAAATGTCATCACCAACACACTCTTTCCTTATAGAGAAAATGTTTTCAGTGCAACTACTGCTATGATCAGTATTGTTGGGGTACAAAGAAACTAGTGCTTGTGACTTCCAATACATTGTTATTTCAACAAAAGTTTTCACTGAACTCATTTCATAATATGATTTCAGTACATTTCAATCAGTCTTAACATGTGAAATCTGACACACAATTGCATCCATCCTTTCATATCTTGTTCTGTCCCCGCTAGGATCCAGACAACCCCGCGGCGTCTGTGATCGTGATTCGCTCCCTGGTACCGGGGGGCGTGGCTGAGCAGAACGGCCGCCTGATCCCCGGCGACCGGCTGGTCTCCGTCAACCAATCAAACCTGGAGAACTGCACGCTGGACGCTGCCGTACAGGTGCTGATGGGAGCCCCCACGGGGCTTGTTAGGATAGGCGTGGCCAAGCCAGCTGCCTGGATGGAGGGGGAGGAGGTAGGTTGGTCAGGGTATTTCTTAAGAAGAGATGTGCTGTGCTGAGTATACATTGTTTCAAATAAAACTGCTTAGTAGTTCTGTGTCATCACAATATGTTACATAAGTTTCAAGTTTATTTATTTTACTCACCTGATGAAATATACAACAATAACAATAAATACACATGTATATGAAGAAATTAAAAGTGAGTGGGTAGCAGGTAGGAAGGACGCAGCCTTATAAATAGCTGACCCTAACACATGATATGTTCTGTCATGATTTCATTCATTTTATTTGGTTCTATGAAAACAAGGCAGTTTGCTTCAGCGTAAGCTATACTTCCGCATCACTTTCTCAAACTTAAAGAAACAAATTATTACAATTTACAAAAATGAACTTAAGAACTGATGACAAGTCAATATCAATGATTTAATGCACATAAATCTAGAATTGAATGAGATATTGAAATACTAAATCACCAATTACCCCTTTCAGTACCATGGGTGCTAGAAATGTGTAATCGGTCTTTAGGTTTGGTATTGGTATTGGTATTGAGAGTTGTAGGTGGATCTATTTACAATACACTATAGGTGGACCGTCCCTTTAAATTACTGCTGATTTTCAGTTCTTATAGATTGTGTACTCTGGGTTCTTCCACCCCTTGTCTCTCTCCCTATCACTCTCCATTTCTTTTTCTCCGTCTCTCCCTTTCTTTCTCTCCCCCTCTCTCCCGCTCTCTCCCTCCCTCCTCTCCTTCTCTCTGTCTTTCTTTCTGTCTCTCTTTGTCTCTCCCCCCACTCTCTCTGTCTCTCTCTCACTCTCTCTCCCCTCTTTCTCTGTCTCCCTATCTCTCCCCCCCCCCTCTCTTTCTCCCTATCTCTCTCCCCCACTCCCTCTCTTCCCTAATATCTCCCTCCCCCACTCCCTCTCTTCCCTAATATCTCCCTCTCTCTCTCACCCTCTCTCTCCCCCACTCTTACCCCCAGAACCAGGTCGTCAACGCGACCCCCGCTATGGTCCATGAGTCGTCCCCACCTGCAGGAGGAGAGGGGCGAGACGATCAGGACACGCCCTCCCCAGCACCCCCTACCGCCACGCCCATGCTGCCTGATGTGGACATCTCGCCCCTAGCGGCTGCAGTGATGGCTCGGGAGGCTGTGGAGGAGGCACAGGGTGAGGTGCAGGAGGAGCTAGAGGTAGAACACAAGCCCCTCGCTGTGGAAGGTGAGTTCTTCTGGGAGATACCTTCTTCTTTCTTCAGGCTCCATGAACCCTCAAAACTTGAGGGTATCAAAACTTGCCAAGGAACTGCAGTGACCAAAGGGGTGTGAATTAATTGCACCCCAAGAGGAATTTGAAGATTATTTATAGCCTGTTGTCTGTTGTCCGAACAGCAGATTATGCGGGAGTCACACTGCTGGAGTTTCTGATTGGAGAAAAGCCAGGAGTGGCTAAATCCCCAAAGCCAGAAGTAGATGAAAGAGCGACAACAGCTCTCTCTATGTTTATATTATTTTATTTCAATTCTATTCAAAGGGTTTATTTCAATCAAAAATGATTGGCAGCACAAAGCTAAATTGTTTTACAATGGACCAACAAAATATATTTGCACATATAAAACTATTCAAATTTTCCACACACATTTTTCACACTCCCAGACGAGCCAGCCATCGTAGCAGCTGAGGTGTCTCTGGTCCACAGTGCTGCCCCACTCCCTGCCACGCCCCCTGCCACGCCCCCCTCCAGCCAGCAACAGCAGCAGCCTGCTCTGCCTCCAGACCTGGTCTCCTCCATCCCTACCCCAGAGGAGCAGCCCCCTGCCTCCTCCTTGCTGCCCACACAGCCTGCAGCACCAGTCAAGGAGATAGAGAAGGTGAGTGGGTGGGCACAGAAACCTTCAGATAAAAGAGAAAGTGAAAAAGACAGGGTTCCCAGCACATCAGGGAAATCAGAGGAAATTATTTTACTTTTTTCAGTCAGGGAAAAGTCAGGGTTTTTGATCAAAATGCCAAGTCAGGGGATTTTTATTGGCCCAAAAATCAAAAAGTTAGTCGGTCAGACTCTGTCATATTTTAGTTGCATATCAAAACAATACCCATGGTTTTATACTGCAAATAGAAAACATGTGAAACTGGAAATGAGATGAATAATTATCAGGGAAAAATCAGGGAATTGTGTTTCTTGAAATGCTGGGAACCCTGAAAGAAATCCAAGTGTTAACTTTTGCATAAATGAAAGCATGCCAAGCTGAATGTTTGTGCAAACAGCACGGCAAATAAATATAGTTTATTTTATAATTGAATGACTTATTAAAGCAATGTATGCAGCTAACATGTCACGAAAGTGTTCAGTTTTGTGTTTAATGAAAGTCAAATTTTACTAAATTGACTCTCTTCCTGACCTACGAAATCGCCTCAGGGAAAGTGGCGTTGTGTGTACGTCACAGCCGGGATACGCTTCACAATGACCATTGTGTATCACACCTGTTAATCCACTAGCAACTGCCATCACAATTTCATTAACAATGCATGATGCTTCTGGCGGAAAAGAAGCTGCGGATTGGCATGTTTGATGCACAATAACGCCTCCCGTTTCTTACGTCAGACCTAAAGGCCGTTTCGGATGACAGGACAGTAGGGCAAATTTGTCTCCGAGAATACGGTGATTGTTTTCACCCTAATTTCGCTTTTTGGAAAGTGATATATTGTTTGAATGTCATCCGAGCTCATTGTATGGCTTATAAGCCTTCTGTAAATGAATATCTTCATATTTTTGGATTTTCTATGAATATCACCTTTAATACTACTTAATGCAGCAAAAATGTAATTAATCTGTTCTACCAAAACATGTTTGAATAACAAATTGAGATTGAAACAATTTTTTCCCATTCAAAGTTGAGGACATGTTTTGAGCTTTCTTCTAAATATTCAAAAGAGTATAATTTCATCAGATGTAAAATGTTGACCTTATGCATTTATTCTGGATGGAATTGATTCCCTGTCACATTATTGAAAACTTCTAAGTATGTTAATTTAATCTGATGAAATCAAGCACTTTTTTTGCCTTTACGAGTAACAGCCAACCTTGACTGCATTAATAACCTGTAACATCATCTCAAAAACTTCTTAATACGGAAAATTTATTTAAAAATCTAAAGTACTGTTCCTGCCTTGCTACTTTGCTGTGATTGTTAATGCTAACCTGCTTGAAATGACTGCTTGAGTGCCTAACTTAGCAAACTCAAAGAAAAAAGAAGAATACTGGAGCTGTGGATATCCTAAAAAACATCCTTTGTGCTCTGTCCTATGTTGCGCTGTAAGAACTACTTGCTCATTTAACCCTGCCGATGCCAAATAAAATGGTACTTTATGGGATTTGTGTGTATTACTAGTAACAAAATGCACACACCAGGGGGAAAACTGCATGGGGACTTGGGGCGATTTTTTCCCCAAAATGCTTAAAAGAGCCATGGAAAATTTTAAAAGAGCCCCAAAAATTCCCTTAGACACAATGTAAAATTATAGCAAAATTGGCCAATGTAATCAAAAAGTAGCCCCCCAAAATGTTAAATTAATATTTTCCTTGGCACACATGATACTTCTATAGTTACATATGCCATCTTCTCCAATGGCATTGCATTGAAAGATTGTCCAAATGCTAAGAAGAGGTAGTGGAATCCCTTCTCATGACTGCTGAAAATGTTCACTGTTTAAATTTGGTCTTCCTCGCAAATGTTTCAAATTTAAATACAAATGATCTCATATAAGATTTGAATGGACGGAATACCGTTACAATCCATTGTCTCAGGAGTTGATCTCTGCCTTTGTGTCTATATTATAATGTCTGTGCTTGCTGTGAATGCTTTTCTGATTTCAAGCTCTTTTCTTTCGCATGTTGTCAGATTTTATTGGTTTGCTCCTGATTTGCATAAGTCATAATCCGAAAGCATGGAATGCAACTCTTCGTGGACCTTAATGAAATTTGTTTCCTTGCTTTTAACCTACTTCTCGAATAGCCAAAGGTGCGTTTGAGCACAAGTAAAATACACCAATCCTATAAAGTAGCATTTGTTCTGACACGGGACACATATGCACCCTTTTACCAAAATTGGGCACATCTTAATTTACAAATACGTTCAATAAAGTTGATGTTTCATCAGTAATGGTGATTTATGGAGTACTTTTTTCATTTATAGACTACACATTCATTATTCATAGATTATACTTAACTTTGTGTAAATAATAGTATTGAAAATTAATTTTACCAAAAAATTGCCTCATGCCCAGCCATCACTCTGATATTTTCGCTCATGTAACACCTCATCTCACACACCGGTTTTTATGTTAATGCCATAGTTACATCACATTTTCACAATTGGGAGGCATTCACATTTGTTTGTTTGTTTGTTTGTTTGTTTGTCTGTTTTATTCATTCCATTACAAGATTAAAATACACAATATACATGAACAAATACAACATGCATACTTCTGTTTTAAAAGATTAGCATAAGCCATAATAACATGGAATGCAAGAGAACTTTAAAAAGCCACAGGGCCTTGTGAGCAAATTCTCAGGATCAAAATGAAACAAGTTTGGCATAACAAATACAATGATAGTTATCAATAAAAAAAAAAAAAAAAAGTTTGATATTTCTTGACATTTATCTCCTGTTCAATGCCACTGAGAAATTTACCTGTCCAGAGTCATCAAAATTAATTCCTAGTTCACAAGGATTCAGAGAGAAATAAGAGATTATTTTGGAAATCTGCCTGCCCTTCTTACATCACTGTAGTAAAGTATAGTTGGTAATTGCACATATCAATGGAGAGATTCACATTGGTCATCCCAGTGTTTGATATTAAAGTTTGCTGTGTTCCAAGTTCGGCCAATTTTGATTAATTTTGCAAATTTCACGACAGTCTTGCACTTAACTCTGCACGAAGCACAAACATGCACTTATTTGAATGTGTGATTTATTTCTTTTGATTTTGTAAATCCATCATTTTCAGGTTTGTCAGAACTAGTGAAATGGACGTATAAATCAGATTTTTAATATGTTTGTTAAATGAGAAAAACTTGATTATTTATGGTATGTTTTGGTCAGGTAGATAAACATGTTTTTGCATCTTGTCCATCAATTGTTTAGTTCATTACGAACATTTAACATGACAGGAAATATCCACTACATTGAACTTACGTGTATTCCCATCTCTGCTTTTTATTCCATGTTCTTTCCTTTCCACCTGTCGCTTTGCCTCCAATCCCGCTTTTACCCTAATTATACTACCTCCTGTAACACTGTAATTCCTACCAAAAAAAACTTACAAAACTACACAAAAATCCCCTTATTATCCTTGCCTTTCTGTCCTCTAAATAAATAATTACTTACTTCATAAATGGTGATATTTTCTAAATGGGTATTATATTTTTAATCTTTTTTAAATGGTTTGCTGGTATATATTTCAAAAAATCTCTTATGGGTTAAACATTCTACTTGCGCTTTTCGTCAATATTTCTTTCTTTCTTTCCTTAACTTTTTTTAAATGTAAATGTATTTCTACCACCTGGTTAATATAACTTAATGGTTTGATGTTTTTGATGTTTTTATTCAATGGTATGAATGTCCATTCCTTGTGTGTGGTTATTTTCCTCTCATCCCCCATTGTTCGTAACTATGGATATCAATCATGTACATAATGAAATTGCATACATAATACACATATTCATCACTGTACACTTATATTGTTCATATACATTGATGTAATTTCAATTCATCCCCCATTCCACAAACACACATACGCATCACTTTCTACCTTGACTTTCTCCCATGACACCTTTCCACAAACACACACACACACAAACATGTCACTGTTTATGGATGATGTTAATTCCACTCATGACCACTCCACGAACACACCCACATGTAACTTTGTACTGGTCACATAACCTTGACGTCCATTCCACAAAATAAACATGTTACTGCACTGATGTTAATTCCATTCATCACCACTCCACAAACACACGGGACATTTTACTGGTTTCATAACCGTGACACCAGCCCCCTGCACCAGCAACCCCACCCCACCCTAAACGCACCCCACCGAAACCCCCTCCCAAACCCCTCCTCCGCCCCACCCGTTCCTACCACTCCCCCTCTTCCTCCGTCTCCTCTTCTCCCCGCGTGGGGTCAGGGGGCCCCAACCCCCGCGGCCCCCTGGGGTTCTCCCCTCCCAGCAGCAGCCATGGGGGTAGCTCCCCCAGGGTGGGAGGGGTGACTGTCTCTGTCTCCCCCCTCGGACAGGCCCCGGAGGACCGTCTGCCTAAGATGGTGCCCATGAAGGCCACCCCGCCTTCGGGCAGGAGGAAGACCTCCAACGTGGTGTTGCCTGTTGCCCTAGAGGAAACCATCGTTCTCAGGAAGACCAACGCTGGCCTCGGTGAGTCTCTCTTTCCTTGCTCTTTTTACATGCTATTCCTGTCTCATCTGAGACCATAGTGCTCAAGAAGACCAACACTGCCCCTAAGATCCGTCTACCTTTCTATAGTAATCAATCCACACATCATTTTATATATGCAAAAGACACATCTTATACGCTGATTTCCATGTCAATATCATGGAGGGTCAGTCTAGCAGTTGATGTACTTTTGTGTTTCCTGCCTTGCCCCACCTCCCTCCCCCTCCCCTCCCCCTCCCCTCTCCCAGGCCTGACAGTGAGTGCAGACAAGGCCAACGGGGTTGCCATCAAGTCCATCATCCGAGGGGGGTGTGTCCAGCAGGACGGGCGTCTCTCCGTGGGTGATTACATAACAGCGGTCAACGGGGAGAACATGAGGAATCTGACCAACAACACAGCCAGGGGCGTGCTTAGGAGGAGCTTCCTCCAGGGCTCTGACATCACGTAAGGCTTTCCTTGTCTTCCTCCTCATCTTCTTCCTCATCTTCCTCATCTTCCTTTGCCTCTTCCTTCGCCTCTTCCTTCGCCTCTTCTTCATTCTTGTCCTTGCCCTCATTTTTCTGCTTCTCCTTCTCTTAAGTCTTCATCTTCCTCTTCCTTCTTGTTCTCCTCCGTCCGCCACTTCCTTCTCCTTGTCCTTGCCCTCCTCTTAGTCTTCCACCTCCAACTCTTCTTCTCTCCCACTTTCTCCTTCTCTTCCTCTTTCGCTTCTTCTGGTTTTCCTCTGTCCTCCACCTTCCCCTACTTGTTCTTTCCCTCCTCTTACTCTTCCACTTCCCGACTCTTTCTTCCTTTCTACTTTCTTCTCATCTTTCTCTTCCTTTTCCTTCTTCTTCTTCTTGTTCCCCTTCCATACTTCACCCTCTCCTCCTTGTCCCTGTCATCTGATTCTTGCTTCTCTTCCTCTTCTCTTCCTTTTTGTCAGCTTTCCTCCACCTTCACCATCCTCCACCTTCTCCTACATCCTAAACCTTCTCCTCCTCTTTCTATTTTCTTGCATTCCACATCAATTTCCTATTTGATTTAATATTTTGAAATGTTAATATCACGTCTGACAGAGTCACATACATTCCAGCGGGCAAAGCCTCAGAGCTGATTGAGGGTGGGGCGATGTCATCTGATTCCTCCATGGGTACCCCGCCCCCAACCGCACCTTACCCTGCCACAGCCCCCAAGCCAGCAGAAAGGTATGTACATTTTAAATGTAATGGTATTATTGGCCATTATTATCAGGTACCCTGAGTATTTCCTGAACATTCAATGTATCCATTAGCTTGATGATTAAAACCTAGTAAGCTTCCCCCATGTGCTGTGAAAACAATTACTCTTAAAACCACACAACATATATAAAACTTATATTAATGAGTCAGATTGAATGAAACTCCTAAGTATTTGTTTCAATGTTAGTGTATGCAATTTTGTTGAGACCCAGTACATCTCTTATCTTGTATCTTGTATTGCTTTCTCTACAGCACCTAGGGACATGTTCAATCGCTATGTGTTACATGCTTTATAAAGAATTGCTAATAATTCATTCATGAACTAGAAGAAACTTGGGTGGTTAAGTCACTGCCCGGGAAGCAGTAGATTGCAGGTTCAAATCCTTCAGGTTCCAAGATTTTGGCCTGTCGGCTGCAACCGATAGGTGTTTCACCATATTGTGAATTCACTGAATTGTGATACATTTACAATTCCAATGGAATTACATTTTGTCCTGCACACAAATAGTTCAGGCTCGCATATTTTGCATCTTTCTTCCCGCAGGATGCCAGACGTGCCGCCCGTCCCCAGCAGCGCGGAGGCCGTACTGGCCCCTCCCTCGGGGGAGAGCCAGTGGGGAGAGGTCAAGACTGTGACGGTCAACAAGGAAGCTGGACGTAGCCTGGGCATCAGCATTGTGGGAGGTAAGCCAATCACAATATGTCTAGATTTACAATTATTTCAATAATTTTCTGTACTGTTTAGCTCAATTTTTAAGGTAATGGAATTAGCTGTGTAAAAAACAATTTTAAAATATTGTGCCTAACTATTTCACTTTGTTCTCACTCTTGTGCAATCACACAATGTCAAAAGAATTTAAAAAACGAGCTTGCAAAAGTATTTTGTGTGAGAATTTTATATCACATAATGATGCTTTAAAACTTCGTCATAAAAATGTGGAGAGAAAAAAATTGATTTTGCCAGAAGAGCACACTCACTTTTTACCTCATCAACAAACCATCAAAGTTCACTTAAGAAATGTCCAGAAATACACTCAGTTCATTTGTAAAAACACTTGAGTCCATAGCAGTGGGCAGCCTTATTCTGTTGGCATTTTAAATGGATTTTATGCTCTCTATACTTGAATTATCTAATTTAATATTTTTTGTGATGATCTTGATTCATTTCCAGATAGATGTCATCTTTCAGTTTATCCTTTTACATGTGATATGCTAAAATAAATTTTGTTATTTTATCTTTATACATTGTATGATTGCAACCATTTCAATGTTTTTTAGACTATACATATGTAGATGATTCAGTCACAACTGCTTAAAGTCATACCGATAAATCTTTCATAAAACGTCTGCAGCATGACGCTATTATCCAATTGACTTGTTTATTCCTGTTCAGGTCGTGCTGGTAGTGATGGGCAGGGGGTGCAAGGAATCTTCATCAAACACGTCTTAGAGAGCAGTCCGGCAGGGTGGACCGGTCAACTCAAGACAGGGGACAGGATCTTAGAGGTATGCAAAAGGAGGAAAGATAGGGTTTAAATATGAGTGGAGAGAAATGAAAGAAGACCAGAGGTGAACTTGAACTATTGGCATGTTGCTGTATATGATTTCTGCTTGCATCAGCATCTGATGAATTGAATAGAAATCCATCATATTAGTGTGAAAACATGTCTTTCACGCTCAGATTTCTTCCATTATCATTATCATTTTATCATTATTTTACTAAAATCTATCATCCCTCGATATGAAGCAAAATGCCTTCCATTCATTAGAAATTGGTTTAGCAATAGTCCAGATTTAGTAATGAAAATAGATGTGCAGAAGGAGATGAAATATTGATTCCATGTTAAAATCACCAACATACTTTCTCTGACTTTGACCTGTAGGTGAACGGCTGCGACCTGCGTGAGGCAACCCATGACCAAGCGGTGGCGGTCATCCGCAACGCGTCCAACCCCATGCACTTCCAGGTCCAGAGTCTGACCGTCGGGTCTCCGGCCCCAATCGTAAGTCCCTCCGTTTCTATCCCCAAGCGCTCCAGCCGCATCAGCCAGCTCTCAGGCCTCTTTGAGTAAGAACTCGGTAACCGTGGTAACACCTCTCACTCGCACCCAGCACTTCTTCTCTGCCTCTTCATCTGATGTACCCATTTCAACTCTCACCTCTACAAAATGATTATCTCAAAAAGTTGCTTTAATGGCCACCGCTGACCACACTATTTTGCCACGATTTGCAAGGTCAAAAGGGCTTAAGACCAGCCTGTTGGGCAGTTTCAATCAGAACTACAATAATCAATAAACAGGTCTGGCTGTAGTAGACTAATCATTTTGAATTCCTTCTCTGGCTCGCCCAAACAAAAGAGGAGAATGATACAGTGAGTAGTCTTAGAGTACTAGACTCTATTTTTCAGTTGGGATCAGAATTGTCTAAGAGTATTGGAAACCATGCTAGCTTACAGCTGGAAATGTGACATCACCTTGCACAAATCCAGTGACCGGATCGCACAACTGATTGGATCATGTCGTCTATGGTGGCCTGATGCTTCCTCTCCCCTTTCTTAAGTTTCTTTTATCTGTCTGAGCTCTTTCTCACTTGAGTAGGTCATTTGTTTAATATGAAATTAATTAATCATTACTTGTCCGCTTGTGTTTGGACGCATCTGTCTGTTTGTCCGTCTCTTCTTCTGTCTTTTCTTTGTTTTTTTCTCTGCCTCAGTCTTTCTTTTCTTCAAGCTCTTTGTATCTCTGTCTCTCTTTATATCTGTATATGCCTCTCCTTTGTTTTTCTCTTCCTCTGTTCTTCTCTTAAATGCTTTGTCTATCTCTTTGTCTTCTCTCTCTTTATCTATCTCTCTTTCTATCCATCTTTGTCTCTCTCTCTCTCTTTATCTTTCTTAGTCTCTCTGTCTCTCTGTCTCTCTCTCTCTCTCTCTCTCTCTCTCTACCTTTCTCATTATTCTATCTCTGTTCCTCTGTCCCTCTATCCCCTTCTCTCTGCACACCTCTGTTGATACCTGTCTTTCTGAGACAACATTCCCACATGAAACGATCAGCGAATGCTGAGATAATTTTCCTCACCTCATCCCACCAAAGCTATCTTGCCGTGTGTGTTCCCTGATAACATCAGAAATTCTGCTGTGTGTTCGTGCTAAATATTTAACAAGCAACGAAGTACTACTACATGTGTTATAGATACGCCGGGGCTATATTTTCTACTGTTCTATTTTCTTTCAGAGTATTACCCGGTATCAAATGCATACCGTCTCAGATTTTCTTGTTTTTGTTCTTAAAAATATAGCACTATTCAGTTTAAAATCATATTCATGAATTAAATCGACATGATTTTTATGATTATCTTTTTTGTGTATGTCATCATTTTTTGTAGACTTTGGCAAAATATATAGATGCTTATCGCAGTAGAGTGAGAATGGTAATAAATAAGTTTGGTGGAAGATATGGTATTTTTGAAAGAATTTGTCGCTTCCTTAATCGAGTAGCATTAAACTGGGTATGTAGAGATATTTTAAAGTCATAATGTATTTATTTAATTCTTGCTATTGTAGCTCAATATTGTATTTATTTGTGTTAAAGTGTGAGAAAGAATATAGGGGCATTCATTCAGAAACGATATATATATATTGTGTATGTCTCAGTAACAGCTTTTAATTCTTTGACATAAATTGCATTTGCAACGAATTGAAAATTCATTTGTATTCATCTTTGTGACTGGCGATTTTTGCGTGTGGTGCTCAAGGTCTAGTATTCTATTCAATCGTATTCTACTTATATTTTTTAGAAAGAAGGAATTAGTCATGTAATTTGTGTACATATTTTTGCAGAGTGACCGTTATAATACCGGATGTGTGTATATAAGTAGTAACAGAGGAAGAAGTGTTTGATACAGTCATGGATTCATAATGACACTGAATTTCTATTTCATTATGTAGCTGTTCTGTAAAGCAAGACGTAGTTCCATTTTGAAGCGACCAATGAGTGGAAATGGTTTATTTTTATTAACATTTAAGAGATTGAAATCAAACGTTCATATACCTATCTAGCCAAATTTGGAACTTTGACAGGCATCTGACTGGTACAGTGTCTATGGTCATTTTTTCTTTGATATCTTGCAGTAAAATCAAATATTTTAAGGAAAGTATCAGTAACATTTTCAATGTTTTCCATTTGTGTGCTATTTGATGCTAGAAGATAATTTGTCTATAGATCTCCAAAACTGCTTTTTCCATTTACAAAGAGGTGTTTACAGATTTATTGAGCCTTCTGCCAGGAGTTGCTCTCAAATCATTTAGAGATTATCATCTGGTATGCAGAAAGCAACCCAAGTATTTGCCTTAAAAGCCTGTTTGTCAAGACTACATTTGAGTCACACACTGATTAACAATCAGATATTTTTTTTTCAATTTCAATTTGAGTTAATGTTATTAATAATCAATATGTAAATAGAGATCATGTTCATAGAGTGAAGCTATCAAATGATGATGATAAAGTGAGGACAGTATGTTAAGATTGTGATGATATAGTACTTCAAGAAAGACCTCTTGTTTTTTTAAACGGTTTGTACTTTTTACAATGCAGAGGAGGAGACGTTTTCATCATGTTAGAGTTCATATTTCCATGCATCATATGTGTGCTGCAAATCAATGTGCTATTGTTTCTTATTTTTAGGGGGGTGGTGTTGTGCTTTCGATTTTCATTGCAAAAAGAAATGTACTGCTCTTTCAACTGTTAATGAAAATCTTGCCTAGAACAGTAATATGATTGGTAGGGAATGGAATCCAACATGTTTTGATTTGTTGCAGTTCTTTTACCTACCTTTCCTGTATGGCAATGAAGCATTGGTGCTAAAGTTGTGCGATATCATCTTAATCTCTTGCCAACTGTGCTAAATCTATGTCTGCGTGTTAATATATGTAGTTTTTTTATGGATTGTGAGTCAGAATAACATGTAGGAAATAAGCGTGATGTAATTCTTTGCTTTCAAGACACTAACTGCCAAATTCTATAAGGTATTCATTTAATATATCTTTACAGAAAACTTTCAAGATGTTGCTGTAACTAATATTTGCTGTGACAGAGAAATTAACATACATGTACCCATAAAGATAGTGTGTCCATTTTGAAGTCTTAGAATAAACTTGTGTAAATACCACAGTCTTACCTTTAATAAATATCTATACCAGTAATCATTGGTTGGATCAGGTTTTATTGGGTAGATGTTTACTCTTGAATTTCTTGAATAGTTTCTTAGAAATTTCTTTAAACAAAACACACAATGATTTTAGCCTTACCTAAAGGTACCTGCAATGACATTTTTTGGTCATTTTTTGTAATATTTGTTGTCATGCCTAGTTTTCCCTTAATTACCTACACTTAAAATCATTGGTTGGGTTTTCTTGGCAAGATGTTTTATTCTTGAATTTCCTGCATTTGATTTTAGCAGCCGTTGTATTCATTTCTTGCGATATTTATTGTTGTGCCTCTTCCATTCACATTCATATCTCAATAAAGTATTACTCATTCCTCAACTTCTACGTACCTACAGCACTTTTCTTAATGAGTTTGTTACACAATATCTGACACTTACATGTACATGATTCCATTTGTTTGGTATAAGTAGGTAAAAGTGTGTGTTTTTTTAAGGGAGAGTTTGATAAATCAATTATTTCTTCAAAATCAATATTTATGGAGGCAATGTTATGAGAGGCACTGCCTGCAAAGCAAAGTTCATTTTAAGCATGTTCATACCATAATCACAATATCTTGATTTTTGTGATCTTAAAAAAAAATTTAATTGTACCCATACTACTTATAGTAAACCTAATGTTCGATAGAGATACATGTAACAGAAAAACATATTCAAGACAGGTGTAAGTTGCGGGAAGAATTTCAAAGTAAAACTTCTTCCTAAATATTTTGCTACAGATGCAGTACATTTTGTAGACACATAACGGCACAGTTCTTTTGTAACAAAATGCTCATTGAATGCTTCCACAACTGCAAGTTTCACTGCATCACATCAAAACTTCCTGTTTGTAGTTCATAGCACAAATAACATACTATCTTCTACTCAGTGCTCTATTGCACCGTGCCTTTCAGCTTGACATGTTATATTGCATTACTATTGCACTATTTCACTGCTATTGCACTTCAATGGAACTTTGCAGTCTATGCCTTACTTCCAGATGTGTCTCACACACCAAAAAAAATAAAACCTTTTGCATTGCTTTATGGGGATATGCCACATGCTCTTAAACAATGGCATGTATCTCTATCCCTACCCCATCTGCAGCATCAGCATCATCAGCACTATCTTCATCATCTTCATCACCATCATCATTTTCAGTATTATCCCCTTCAATATTTTTATCTTCATTGTCATCAATTTCATCTTTGTTGGCATCATTATCATCACCATCTCCACGTTTATCATCATTTTCATTATCATAGTCATCACCATCACCACCACCACCATCATTTCATTATCATTATCATCATCATCATCATCATCATCATCCCCACAATCATCATCATCATCACCGTCATCATCATCATCATCATCATCATCATCACTATCACCATCATCACTTTTGTCATCACCATCATCGTGTTCCTATTCATCATCACAACTCTCTGAACATGCTTTCATCTGTAAAATCATGGTTTCCAATAATCACTCTTCGCTCTACTCCTCTATTTGGCAAGGGCTGTACCTTATTTTAATTCTTTAAAGGGATAATCAACCCTGAAGATAAGTTGGTTTCAATAAAAGCAGGAATGTGCTAGAAACATTTCAGTGAAGATTTGATGAAACCCTGTCAAAGGGTTAGAAAATGGAGGTGCTTTCCCGTATGTTGTGTCCTGTATGATTCCATAAATTGCTCTTTTTCTGTTTTTGATGAAGGAATAACTTTTTTTCACAGAGGTATGTGTGTAAAAACATATTTCCAATGATGTATCAGATGCACAGGTCAAATGATGCACGTCCTTTCAAGAAAATCAACATTAAAAAAAAATACACATGTAGTACACAACATATGGGAGAGCATCTTTAACAATCGTAACTTTCTTATCCTTGCATGGATTTTCATCAAACCTTCACTGTGTTTCTTTCATGATTATGCTTTTATTAAACCAAACTTAATTTCAGGTGGACTATCCCTTTAACCTTTCCACTCCTCTCCATACATTCAAACCTATGGTGTCAGTAAAAAAAAAAAATGCTTTCTGCATGTGAACAAATCTACAAATATATTATGAGCATAGCTGCGTGTGTCCTCCTCATTCTCGTCATGCAGAAAAATGATTTATTTTTTTATGAATCCTCTCCGTCCTTATAAAATTATTGCACCTCTTGGCCTGCACATGACTACAAACAAAGCCCTACATGTCTGAGAAGTTAGTACTTGCACAAGAAAATAGCATCCTAGAATTACCATTGTCTGGCCAGTAGCAGTCTGCATAGAGAATGGTCCGACATACATATGGGATCCTCAAATTGGACACATGGTTCCAGAAACAGCCTTAAAGATGCCCTTTCCTACTTCTTGTCAATGTAAGTTAGCACATGTTCCTTCAGGTCAGATTGCAAATTAAAGTCTGATTTATTGAGCTGCATCTTAATTTGAACAGAGCATTTTCAATCTGCCTTTGTAATATACGGTTGCAAGTAATTTTTCTTCCTCATTTTTCTGTGATTTTGAACATCTGCATCGCTCGCATGATCGAATTTCAAAAAGCAAAATAGATCTACATTTGATTTTAAAAATGTCTGAAAAGTTATATGCAATTATATTAATAAGTTTTGATCTTACACAGATTACAGAATGTATACATGTATGTACCTATAACCTAATAGTTCAATACTCTAGCCTCATACTAGATTAGATATTCCATTATTTTGAGCAAAATAAATTTGGTATTTTAGATTATGTTCAGTTTAAAGCACTGGGAGCATTTTTTGCTTTTTCCAGATTTCTGGATTACTGGCAAGCACCAATATATCATGTTTGCGTACTAAATCTTGTACTTCAAAGCTGTAGCTTTTATTAACATTCCTTGTGTCAGTCACAGAAAAAAAATCATCGAAAAATGGTTGAAATCTAGACAGTTGCAATGAGAATAGGTACTAATGTAAAGATCTCAAGTATTCCAAGGCATTGGCATAGCATGTCCTACCTTGAATTAGGATAACCTTAAATGTGCATTCATCTTTATGACTTTGAATTCTATGACTCTTGACAACCAATACCTGTGTTAATCATCTCCTCTCTCCACCATTTTCCTCCTAACAACTTGTTTCTGAGCGCTCATGCGGTCGGGTAGATTTTGTGGACGTTGAAATGAAACAAAGAAAGTAAGTTGAGGAACCTGTGGCCTGCTTTTTTTTTTTTGCATGTTGGTTTAATCGCGTATTCAATCACCATGGCAACGCTCTCTCTCTCTCTGCTTGCTCAGGATACTTTCATACCTACATTCACGTCAAGCTGCATCTATCCAGAGAGAACCACGGCTTTATGTGAACGGCCCCTTCGCATGCTAGTCTAATGGAGTTGGTACTGTTGATCACAGGTGCATCCTAGAGTTTAGGCTGCCTGACATACCACCCTGTTTCAGTTACACAGCCTATTAAAGGGCATATACTGTACTTAGAAGGTAAAAAAGCCTGCAAAACGTTTTACAGTTAACAATTACATTTTGAAGGCTTTTTTGCCTTCCCAGTACAGTAAATGCCCTTTAACCAAACGCATGTCTGAATTAAAGATACAAAACACTATGTTTTTATTGTTATACTGTTGACCATCAGTGCATTTTGATGAAATTAGAAACATGCTAAAAGCATTCTGGGCCCCGATGCATAAAATTACCATTCATGGTAACTATACCATCAATGGTAACTACCGTGGTAACATCGCTGGACAGCCAATCAAATTCAAGGTTTCCATACAAGTTGCCATTGATAGCAAAGTTACCATTAATGGTAAGTTTTATGCAACAGGGCCCTGGTGTACGGTAAACAACAGCAGGTGCTGTTTAGAACATGGAAAGGGCACAGATATAATATTACTCTTACAAATTTAGTGATGCACTCGTGATCAACTGACTTTCAGGAAAGAGCCTTTCATATTTGCATTCATTTGCTTGTTATGTTAATTGCCTGCAGCCTGCTTGTATACATGCATTGCATTCCAGACCACAGACACGGCCTAACATGACAATGTTACAATCCTATAAACCCAGCCAGATTAATTGCATGTTGATATTAACCCATTCACGACCACGGATTTTTTAGAACAAAATTATCAAATTGGCAACATATTTTTTTAATCAGATTTGTTAACTGAAAAGAGAACAAACATTCCAATGTAAATTAACGTATCGCAAAAATATGATTCTTAGAAATAATCTTTATCATTTAAAAAATGAAAAGATGATTAAAATCTTCTCAGCCCTTTGCCAATTTGAAGATTTAGTGATGAGTTCAATTTAATTTAACTTTGAAAAATTGTTACGAAGGCGATGAATATCAGACAAACAACTGAGATGGAGTCGTCTTGGGCAGACATTTATGCTCTGTAACTTGAAGCACTTTGAATGATTTATGATACTTGACATCAAAAGTTATGGTATTTGATGCTGAATGGATTAACTATCTTATGGATGAGAGGTTCGCTATTCTGTCACGTAAACACATACCGTAATGGTAACAGGGTGTGATTACGAATAGGGCTCACAATACTAAATTCTTCTTTATTTGTTGGTAAACATTAATGATTTTCTTATTATTGTATACTAGTGCTGTCTTCAAATGGTTTGGGGGTGGAGATTTTTTAATGATTATTCTACAAATTGTCAGGGAAAAGATTGTAACAATTAAGGTGAATTTTTTATGGTAACCTATTATTACACTATGCACAATTCATACATACATACTCATGCAATACATATATATGTACACAGGAAAACTAAGCACAACACATACTCTCGAAAAAGAAGTATAGTTTGTGTACTTGACTTTATATTTTGTTGCATGATAGTGATACACATTCTTTTGCTGGATCGGTATTGAGGAGTGTTGTCTTGTCATATTGGATAGTTACCGCTCCCCTCTCCTTCAGTGCCTCCTCCTACCCCACTTCATCCCCCCCCCCCCCCCCCCCCCACCACCACCATCATATCATGTTCATTAGAAGAAATGTAATTATAGTAGTTTTTCCACATGACGTTTGACTGCTGTTATTTATTTTATTTTTGCAAGAGTATTAGAATTTGGATGGAGAAGGGGCTGGCATGGATGGGAGTGGGGGGGGGGGGGGGGGGGGGGCTGGACACATTATCCAAGTACATGTAGAAAAGCCAGGATATTCTTAACATGCACTTTTAATGCTTCTCTGCACATTCTTTCAACTTAATCATTTGCAATTTTGCATGGTAATGATCTTGCATGAATTCACTCATAACACATGGTAACATGGACCTAAAAAATATAAACTCTACAGAGGAGGAGGAGGGGATAGTTCCTTCTCCCCCTCCTTTTTTTGTTCTTGGAGAGGGGGGGGGGGGTCACACTCCACTCATATCTTTAACACACACACACAAACACACTCACATATATGCCAGCTTACAAAAAAATTCCCTGACTATTCAATTCAATCTGGCCTTTTTTCATTACCTGTATACAATTTGATATCATTCAGTTGCAAATGAGTTTTATTTTACATCACATGTATTACCCTTTGCACAATTTGAATTGTTTATTTCCTCTTAATTTTGCAAATCTTCTAATTTTCTCTTTTAATGAAATAAATGAAATTCTTTTTGTCAACCTTGGAAGTTATGTTAAAATATGAATGCAGTGGATCACAGAGGAAGCATTAGTTCTTACATTACCAGGTTTTAAAAACCCCATTGGCTTTCTACACAGTTTCATGCTAAGGGTCATGAGAGAGTTCACGTCCATATATGTAGATGCTTAATATTTCTGAGAGAACATGATTTTTATTTCCTACCCTGGTCATGTAGAATGAAGCGTTCTAGTGAAGAATGTAACATACATTTGTGTTTTGCATCGTGCATTGAGAATGTGACTATAGTTCGGTGTCCAGTCAGTGTGATTGTCGACCCATAATGCATTTCCAAAGGAGTTGTGTTGTGAGTAGATTGTTGCCTAGCAGCTGTCAAACTGGGGGGCCTATCCCATAAAGAGTTGCAATTGATCCGACTCGATCCAAGTCCAATGCTGTAATTCTAATGTACCATTACATGTAACTCGTTGCCCGCAGCTAGATTGTCTGGCTTTGTGAACCCTGGTCCAGTCAGGATGTCAAAATCTGCTAAGGAACTGCAGTAACCAAAGGGGTGTGGCTTAATTGTGTCCTATACCAGAGCTGCCAAGTCTCCCTGATTTTGAAGGATACTCCCTGAAAATAGAACGGTTTACTGCATTGGATTTTTATCACATTTCCCAATCTCCCTAATTATTTAAAGATTATTGTCATTAGGTTGTATGCATTTGATAGACATCTCCCTGAATCCTGATGAAATTTCCCCAAATCTTCTTGATTGTTGAATTTCAATGTTGGAAGCCCTGTTATACAGGCTTTTGTAAGTTAACTTATAGCCAGTGGTCTACTTTCTAAATAGCACATTATGTAGGAGTCATGCTGCTTAGTGGATTTAAAGCCAGCCCATTTTTTATATGCAAGCTCAGTAAAGAATAGGTGCGTCTTCATTAGCCCGATCAGACAAAATAGCAAGCTAGTTTGCTGATCCCAGAAACTAGCCTGAAGTTGCAATCGCGTCTTCATGACCTTAAAATTCGGGGAAATGTAAGTTCGAGCTCGGGGTGCATAAATTATCCCAATGTTTGCATATATGCGTATATATACGCATGAAATAGGCCACGACTGCATGACTTCGGTGGTGAGCTAGCTCATCCTTCACTCACGTATAAAAAACAAACGTTAACAATTAATGCCCCAGTGTGCGCTGATGCATGCTGGGATCGAGAAATTTTCAGGCTAATGAAGACGCTCCGGGCTAGCTTGCTATTTGACCATCTAGCCCAAGATTCCTTGGGAAATTTTCTTGACCAAATAGCTAGCAATTTCGCCTGATCTGGCTAATGAAGACGCAAATAGCTAGCTATTTTGTGATCTGGTTAGGCTATCCCGATCAGAACTAGCCAGCTTTTTCACCACATCGGGCTAATGAAGACACCCTTAATGGGTAAAGATCAATAGCAACTCAAGTAACGATCTATCACAGTTTTTTTTTAGAAGACTATGACATAGAGCCTGCATCATAGAGAGCTATGATTGTTACTTGCAATTGATATTGACCATAGCTTGTGTGGAATCTATCGCAACTATATGATTGATTGCAGAATCATGCGTAGGCTTGGTCTTTCAATCGATAGTAATCTTGGTTTCATGATGTGAAGTTGCATTAGATAAAAATTTTGCTCTTTGTGATATGTGGCCCAGATTGCAAGTCATTCAAGTTTTTCTTGAGATTGAATCAACAGCTCCAGTCAAGTGGCCCATTGTGAATGTACTTCATCGCATATTTTTGCCTCATTTAAAGTCGTAGTTGTATTTAGATGATGTGATGTATTTTGAAACATGTGTGTTGCAGCATTCATGGTAAGAGCTGGGAGGTGGGAGTTGATCCCTGGTAAGAGGGTACTCTGGGATCAGACTATGGACCGTAATCACAGAGAAACTGTGTGGTCATCGACGGGTCCAGATTTTCTTTAATTTCAGTGATTTTATAAGTTTGAGATGATCCCTTCCTGAACCTGTTTCATAAAACTTACCATTAATGGTAACTAATGGTAACTACCGTAGTTATGTTGATTAAAAGTCAATCAAATTCAGGATTTCCATAGATTGCCATTAGGAGCAGAGTTACCATCATTGGTAGGTTTTATGCAACAGGGCCCTGGTGTTCTGAAATCAAACGAGAATGGAACTCATTTTCATGGCAGAACAGCACTCCATCCATTATGAGTCTCATAGTCTTTACCACTACTACCCCTTACGTTTCCAAATTGTGGTTTCAGCATTCGATCACAGTTATATTATGCCTAAAGTGATCCAAAATTGTAAGGTAATAGGAAATGTATGAAATCCAAATCCAAGATTATCTTCTACAACATTTCTGTGGATATGTGGTATGCAGACTTGAAAAGGAATAGTTTTGAGATGTGTTAAAATCGCAGTAGCATGTTCGTTCTCCTATTTGGTCTTTAAGAATTAGAAGTTTACCATTGAATGTAAGTACATGTACTAAGTGATATGATTGATATAACTGGAATATTTCTTGAGTTAGAGATGTTATCCCTTGTATAATTTTTAAAGAATTAAATGCTCTTTGTTACAGTGGTTTGCAGAGTAGTCAGGAATTGCAGATGTAACAATTTACTCTCATTGAAATACAGTACATGTACAACGGCAATAGTCATTGCAGATGTAGCTTTTCGCTATATAAAGAAATAGAAGCAGGGTGCTCCACAGACAGGAAATACAATGGCCAGAATACCAGAAATCCTTTAGTGAACATGTGGTGCACAACTATGGAACATGTGTCACTCAGAAAGCAATGTGATGCCTGCATGGTGCAGTAAATTAACACATGGTGCACATTTCTGCACAATACTCTTCACTTGATGCACAATATTTGAACTGCACATATTATACACTGGTCCACCAGTGAGCCAACATGAGCCAATATGAGCCAACAGTCCGTGTAAGGACTACCCAATGGTGTATCATAAGATTTACCTCATAAATATGCCCTCAAAATATAATGAATCTTGCTGAAAGGCTTGCAAATGCCCTTGCGTACCTGGGATACACCAGTTGTTAATGACACTTCCGTGAAATCAGGTACCCAATGACCATATGTGTAGTCCGTTTTCTCATTCATGAGAAGTGGTATAAAAATGGACACCCATCGAGCAGTAGATGCAACTGATTGAGCAATTTAAATGATTACTATGAAAAGTAGTTTTTTGTAATGTAAATAGCCCTGCTCATAAGCAGACTGGCTTCTTAGGGTTCTGTACCATTATTTTATGTACATTACAGCTCAAAGGAATTGGCATAGGGAAAGGGAAAGGGAAGAAACGGAAGGAGCCGCAGTTTTACACCACGGTATATTTTGTCCAATTCAGCATGAAACATGGTTTTTAGGCTAAAGCATCGTGTTTCATGCTGAACTGGACAAAACATACCACAGTTTAAAACTGCGGCCCCTTCCCTTTCGTCTCTTTCCCTTCACCCGATGCCAATTCCTTTGAGCTGTAGTGCATGGATGTATGTTGTTTATTTCTTGTATTTTTGTATAATGTTTTTGTAATAGTCAAAATGAATGAAATGAAATGTTATAGGAAAACGAAAGAATAACATCAAAACAAAAATGGTATTGATATCTTTGAAGTTATGTTATTCTTTTCTTATTCTTTTCTCCTTTTTCTTTGCATCCCTTAGCTGGATGAGGACAGCACTGATGGAGGCGTGGTCGGTGTGGTTGCCGTGGCAGCCACCGTGATACAGGCCGGCGCTGACTCTGACGACAACTTAGTAAGTTCTCTCTTTCCTCTGCTTTTAAAGCATCTTTTGCACAAGAACTGTACACACACAACAAAGGGTAACAATTTTCTGTTACATATTTCAACTATTAGTTCATATCCCAAATGCTGCTTTGAAACTGAGTCTGAAGAAAGATCATGTTTATTTTCGATATAAATCAGGAACTATCTTCATAGTAAAACATCGCTATTGTCTATGCCGTATGTGAAAACTTCTCCACAAATTTAATGGTGCTGCAGCACCTCCAAGGCTGTTCAACCGACAAGTGGTTTTGATCTAGCTTGAAGAGTTAATGGGAAAGGAGAAAAAGAAGAAGGAGTTTCTTACACATTGATTTAATGAAATGTATTTCTTACACTTGTTGTCATTTTGAGGACAGAAATGATTTAAGGGTCAACATGCTATATGGGACAGCCTGCTTCATTACGGAAGACTGATTCTAGATAACAAATATGATAAAAGCTTTTAAAAATTTCTTTTTTGCACCCTTTTCTCATAAATTTGTCTGCTAGGACGATGCACCAGACAGGAAGGATGGTGAGGAAGATAGCGACAGCGAGACAGAAGATGAATTTGGCTACACCTGGAGTAAGTATAGAACTTTTTTAATTTACATCTAGAACTTGGTAGAATAGAAAATTATCAATGTCACATAAAAAGGACAATATGCTTGCATTATGCATGCATATCTGCCAAACCAAAATCAACTCCTCTTGTAGGGTCTTGTTCTTCTTTGACCCGTTGCTCACGATTAAATTTTCTGGCTTCATGAACTCTGGTTCAGCTAGGAGGTCAGCATTTGCCATGGAATGGCAGTAACCAAAGGGGTGTGGCTTAATTATGCCCTATAAGGAATTTGGAGTTTATTCACAGCCTGCTGTCTATTGTCCACACAGCAGATTATGCAGGAGTCGTGCTGCTCAGTATCTGAGTGGAGAAAAGCCAGCCCACATATATGAAGGCTTGGTAAAGAACGGGTTAATATGCTTTTTGTTCAGGCCGCTCTCTGAGCTGCTTTTTTCAGAGCTTTTCTAGAAGAAATAAACTAGCATTCATTTAAGAACAACACACCGTGTCTCATCAAACTCGGCTTGTACTTCAAGGAGGTTGTGCTTTCCTATCGCAAGCATACTTTAAAATCGGTATTGACATGTTCCCGGGATGTTAATTTCACGCACAAGAAATACTTGTTACTTCATGAAATTCATGCCCGAACATACATGTCACATTATTATGAGCATTTAACACGGCCACAAAAAATGTTGACGGCTGTGCAACTCGTCCCAGCATGCAACACGCGCACAATGCCAATACTAGTAACTCCGGAGTCCCCCAAAGACTTGTGCGTCTAGCCTGCTTAAGATAGCAGGTTAGTTTGAGATTCGCGGTAACATTCAATTTGGGTTTGCTCTGTGTTTTGTGAAAAGTGTGGAAATTAATGTCGCATGAAAATTACTCGTTTTACAGTTAGTCTCTTCCCCCAGGATACAGCTTACTCTCGATATAACGAGGTCGTCGGGACCAGGGCTTTTTTCTCGTTATAACGAAACCTCGTTGTATCCAAACACAATGAAAAACAATAAAATACATTGAAACATGTGTGCTTGTGTGTTCGTTGTGTTTTACTATGTTTTGATATCCGTAGCCGTCTTGGAAACAAGCGTTATCAAACTGAAAAAGGGATAGGAAACATGCGTTTTCAAACTGAAAAGGGGATCTATTTTTGCTCAATTAACACATCATCCTACCTCGATATATTTTTGACGTTTTAATAACTAATTGCATTCAGTGAATACAGACCATTCCCGATATGATGGGTGTTATTTTACAGTAAATAAACTGGTCAAAATAAGTTGTTATCGTAATTTTCTGGACAAGAAAACATGCGGTTTCGTTGTTTGGACAAACAAGAGAACAGGCGGCGCAACGGGTTGAACGGCCGGGATATGAGGGGAAGAGCGTCTCGCTCGTCTGATGGGTTTGCAACGACGTAGCGACACCATTATGATCGGCACTTTCTTTGTGGGTCATTCCAAAATTATTACGAGGGGCTCCATGTAGAAGATTAACGCTGCCCTGCATGCTTATATTTCATTTTGTTATCATGATTTCTAGCGGTATTCTAATTTAAAGAAGAATATTTTATTATCTCTTCAAATCTTTCATTGTCATATTTAAGTGTGCGAAATATACTTCGCCCGTCAGAGATCACATTTGTTTTTGTCAAGAAACCCAATCAATCGGTGCTCATCAGACAACCCCCCAATTGAGCACGCGCCGTATCATCGATTGCCGCGATGAGATCGGACTTGCAAACTATGTGCTTTTAATGTACGTACGCGAAGGAGTGGTGTATCAGAAACTGTGCATGCACCGCCAGTTCAGCACGCGCCGTATCATTGATTGCCGTGATGGGATCGGACTTGGAAACCATGTGCTTTCAATGTACATACGCTGTGCGATCGCGAATGAGTGGTGTATTAGAAACTGTGCAGGCTCGCGTTGTGTGGACGTGTATTACGAGATGTGTGCCTGGCTCCTTTCGGTGCCGGTGTTCTCATGTCTCGATTTTTCCTTCCTCGTTGTAACGGGACGCAATTGTTATGTTTTTCTTTGTCTTGGGGTCTACAGAATAAGCTCGTTATATCGAAATCTCGTTGTAACCGTGCTCGTTGTAAGCGACGTGTTGCACCATAGGTTTGCATGTAGAAACTTTTGGGACCGAGAGATTTCTCTCGTTATAACGAAACCTCGTTATATCCGTGCTCGTTGTATCGAGAGTAAGCTGTATTGCTATGATCACTATCAGCGTTGTCATGTTGTGATTCAACGAGAAGATATCTTACCAGCTTCATGTTGTGTAATGCCTTTTTGTTTTATGTCTTTGCGTACTTGCAGAGAGGCTGACTGATCGCTACAAGGACTTTGATGGGGAGCTGCATGTGTTTGAACTCACCAAGGGAGACCGAGGACTTGGACTCAGGTAAAACAATATCCTCGCCTGCTCCATTTTTTTATGGAATTTGTGTGAATTAATGATGCAAACGTACACATCGCCCAGAAAGAAAAAAAGGGATGTATAGAGATGATGCTAAATACTCAACCTTATGCACCATAGAGATATTCTTGCATCTGTACTACACATTTCTTCCTTGCTCTTTCTCCCAGCCTTGCAGGGAATAAGGACCGGAGCAAGACCAGTGTGTTTGTGGTAGGAGTCAATCCAACGGGAGCAGCAGGGAAGGACGGGAGGATCGTCATCGGGGATGAGCTGCTGGAGGTGAGGAGGGGGAGAGGAGGAGGAATGGGAGGAGGAGGGAGAGAGAAAGGGGAAGGAGGAGGGGGTTAATATGAGGATTAGGGGCATAGGGAGCCAGAGGAGGATGACAAGGTGGCAAGGGGCTAGGAGGAGGGAAAAAACGGGGGGATTGTAAATTGGGGATTAGCTGCTAGAGGTGAGGAGGGGGAGAGGGGGATTAGTGGGAGGGGGAGTGGCAAGAAGGAGAGGGGGAGGGGTGGGAAGAAGGTTAATACACCATGGGGTAATAAGATGGTGGAGAAGGAAGAACACAAAACAAAGATATACAAGAAAAACAAGAAGAGGTTGAAAAAAAAAGAAATATAAAAAGGAGAGGAGAAAGAGAAGAAGATGATATGAAGGTGATGAGACGTGTATTGATTACTCTGACAAAAGGAATATTTAGAGTGGTTTTTACTAACCATAATGATGTTTTCAGTGATGACAAAGAAAGTCATAATGATTAGGAGCCCCCTCCCAAATATTGACTTGCATTTTTCTCTTGACCCTTCGCAGATCAACGGCATAAAGGTGCACGGCCACTCTCACCAGAATGCGTCCAGCATCATCGGGGGTCTGGCCCCAGGCGTGGTCAAGTGTGTCATCTTGAGGAACAAGGATTCCCTCAACCAGCTGGCTGTCTCACCGGTCATCTACCCCAGCCAGGTACCTAGTGGGTGTGGTGTGGGAGTATAGAGGAGTAAGGGGGGTGAGAAGGGGTAATTGGAAGAGGGGAGGATGAGTGGGGAGTGGGGGTGTGGTGTGGGGTGTAGAGGAGTAAGGAGGAGGGGACACAGAGGAGTTTGGGATAAGATGGGGTAATAGGAAGGGGGAAGGATGATTGAGGAGCGGGAGTGTGGTGTGGGGGTTAGAGGGGTAAGGGGGAGTGGGTGTATAGGAGTTGGGGGTGAGAAGGGGTAATAGGAAGGGAGAATGATGATTGGGGAGATGGTTTGGAGTGTTAGGGTTTCATCCTGAGGAACCCAAACTCCCTCAACCAGCTTGCCTTGCCACTGGTGGGTATGGTAATGTAGAGGGGTAAAAATGAGGGCGTGAGCAGGGGAAAAAGAAGGTAGAAGAAGGATTGAGGAGGTGGTTTGGAGGTGTATTAAAATTTCCCTTGAAGAGTGTGTTCCATTGAAACCTGTATTACAGTAACCTTGACAAAAACACCAACTGCTTTTAGAGATCATATTTCTTGACTCCCATGACCATTCTTTATGTACAGGTTTCAATGCATAGTACAGTGTGTATCAGGGCACCTGGGCCCCATAACATAAAGATTTCCGATCAATCCCAAATTTAAAAGACAAATTCTGATTGGTTACTGGTCAGTCTTTTGAACAAAAAACGCATGCAACAAACCTTTATGTTACGGGGCCCTGGTGTAAACCTTTGTGTGCCAGAAATCAGGAGGTGCTCTGTCGGATTTGTGTGTATAGATGGTGAAAGCGTCCACAATTGGCATACTAAGGGTTAATTCCTTTTTCCTGTCTGTCCTCCTCGGCAGACATCCATTGCCACGGTTCAGGCGCCCCAGCAGGCCCCCGATGAGACTGACTCAGCCCCGTCCCCCGGGGCACCTGAGCCAGAGCCAGAGCGG
>OZ022580.1:9220661-9233161 GCA_963669155.1 Arbacia lixula
AAAAAAAAAACAGGTGGACGGGTTGGAGCTGAAAGACATCACGCATGAGGCTGCCCTCAATGTCCTGCGGCAGACATCCTCCAAGGTCCGCATGCTGGTTCTGAGGGAGGACCCGCCTCCCGTAGCCGCCTCCCCACCCCAGGGGGAGGAGGAGGGGGTGAAGGGGGAGGAGGAGGAGGAGGGGCCAGAAGGGGCGGAGGTGATGACAGTGGTCTTGCATCAGCCTGCGGGCCAGAGCCTGGGGCTCAGTATCGCTGGCAAGTAAGTCTCTCTCGCTCAGTCTGGGTGTCTTTCCTGCCCTACACTAGATCTTAAATATTGTCCGTCCCTTTTGCAAGCTTAAAATTTGAAATCGTCTATCACGATCGTAAATTTAAGAAAGTGTGATTCAAGACCATTTCTAAGAATATAGCATGTTGAAGCTTTCTGTATATGTAAAAATTTCAGCGGTTAAATTTCACACCGACGTTTTTGGTACTTCAAAAAAAGTATTAGTCTTTGTTACAGCATGTATGTGGTTATTATGCATATGTGAAATCCTAATTTTATGAGTAATTACCAAACTTTGGAGATGATTACTTTTATAGAGCAATTTTTTCATGATGCGTTTTATAATTTAATAAACAGATTAATCAATAAAGCAGATATTTCATTACAAACTGCTAAGAGCCTCAGGTAAAGACTATTAATCAGATGTTGTTTACATGCTTTATTTGAATTTTACACTACGATCATTTTTAAATTATGAATATAGAGCTTGCTAACACTTCTCTATATGTTTTGCCAATGTTTCAATGGTTTTGTGGTGATCTGGAAAAGGGACGGGCTGCCTTTAAACAATCTGGGCCACTTTGCAGAAAAATTTTATTGATGGTAACTCTGTCATCTATGGTAACTACCATGGTAATACTGCTCAACTGCCAATCAAATTCAAGGTTTCTATAGAAGTTATGATTGATGGCAAAGTTACCATTAATGGTAAGTTTTATGCAATGGGGCCCAGGTCTTACCCAATTTGTTCTCTCTCTCTCTCTTATTTTCATTTTTTTCTCTGTCTCTGTTTTTCTCTCTCTCTTTCTCTCTCTATCTCTCTCTCTCTCCTACTTTTCCTTCTTTCTGTCTCTCTGTTTCTCTCTGTTTCTGAATTTTCTTCCTATGTCCCTCTTTTTCTTTTTCTCTCTTTCCATCTCTCTTACTGTCCTCTCTCTCTCTCTCTTTCACTTATCTGTGTCTCTCTGACGATCCCTATTATCTATCTCTGCCTTCTTGCCCCCCTTTCCTAATCTCTTTCTTTCTCTGTCAGTCTGTCAGTCTGTCTGTCTGTCTGTCTGTCTGTCTGTCTCTCTCTCTCTCTCTTTCTCTCTTTCTCTCTCTCTCTGTCTCTCACTTGTTTTCTCTCCCTATATATATCTCTCTCTCTAAATGTCAAATTTATTGATAATCTCATTCCTAATTTGTAAAATTTCAGAAGCACTGTAAAAATTATTTATAATTCTATAAAACTCGAAACACCATTTGGAAAAGTGGTTTGATTTGAAAATCTTAAAAAGCTGAGGAAGAAGATGCATCCCTTTATGTGGATTGACTTTTTCTTTACTCAAGATTTTGTGAAAAAAAAAATAATATCAGATTTCAGCCTTCAATAATCCTGCGTTCTCTGCTGTGCTAGGGCTGGTGCTCTCTACGTCTCGGACATCGCTAAAGGGAGTGTGGCGGCCTCTAGTGGCCAGCTAATGAGAGGAGACCAGATCCTGGGTGTCAATGGTCAAGCGGTCAAGAACATTCCCCAAGAAGCCCTGGCCTCTCTGAGACAGGTCAGTATCACACACATCAAAAATTTAAAAATACACTAATCGTATATTCATGATATATTTTATAGAATGTGATTTCCTTTGTTCCTTTAAAAACTCAACCTCTCATGTGACATCAGAAAAATCTTCTTTTTTTTTGTTTTCAGTTTTTTTCTCATGCATTCGTCATTGTCATGTAATCCCTGAATATTTTTTTTTAAGGACAGTGTGTAAAACTAATGTAATCATAATGCGTGTAATATTACTTTGAAGTTTTAATTGCTTGGTTTGGATCACATGATTAATTTGAACAATACCTTTTGCACCGCACACTTTTTTTAGTTAAAAGTAACGATACCTGATTAGCAAAAAAAAATAATGTTCTCTTCAACAACTAACTTTGACCTTTCCCAGAATGCTGAGGGTGATGTGAACCTGAAGATCGCGAGGCAGAAGGACGGGGGTGGGTCGCGTCTGAGCATGTCATCGTTTGAGACGATCGTGAACGCCCAGCCCGTCACCGTGGACTCACAGCCCACTAGCCCAGGTGAGACTAACGACCAATCAGCAGCTACAGCAGGCATTTAAGGAGCAGTCATTATCCAGCATAGTTTTTATTTGGTAGATGAAGATATATCACTGAAATACATCTATGACATTCTAATGGATTCCATTATTGAAAACATGTTTGTCTTCTGTCAACCTTACAGCTCAACAAATGTTTGTATTTTGAATATATAAGTTACCTTGAACAAATTACATGCATAATAGATATGAAAACAAAAATACAAATCTATGACGTGCTGAGTAAAATTGAACAAGGGATAACTATCATTTGAAGCATGTTGATCACTTTTTAGTATCATTTTGTATTATGGTACTCCTAATATCTGTGCACTACCGATAATAGGCTGAACAGCCTGCTGGGGTGAACCACGAGGGGTCGGCATCTCTCACCCGTGTTTTCCAGTACAGGCTTTCTCTCCACTTCACTGTGTTTTCAGCCTGCTCTTAATCAAGAAGTGAAGTGGGAGCTTCAACATGCATACAGTGTGGCTCTCCTATACGAGGGAATCCCATTTACTCTTCGCATGCCAGACAAAATACTATCCTATGGGATTCTGATTCATGTGTATTATTGATGAAAAAATACACACTTAAAAAATATAGAGTTAACATCCTATCCGAGGGATTGATTACCATGGTAACGGTGTATTTTCTCCCTCCTCCTCCTCCTCCCTGCAGAGAGCAAGGAGGCGAGGGCAGTGTTCCTGGCCCAGCAGGAGTCCTTTGGCTCCAGCACGGAGCTGCCCCCCGAGGAGACGTCCAGGTGAGAGCAGGCCGCTCATATCTTTAAAGGGCATATACTGTACTGGGAAGACGAAAAAGCCTTCAGAAGGTAATCGTGAGCAATCTTCTTGCAAATGGTCTTAAATTCACGTATTGTCCATTTTATAAATTTTTGCTGAAAGTTATTTGCCCTCAAATGATGAACATATGGAGAAATTAGTGATTAGATTACAAATCCTGAACATGTTCAGCCCGAACATTTTGATAATTTTGAGAATAATCACTACATTCTCCACATGTGGATCATTTGAGGGCAAATATCTTTCAGCAAGTTTCTAAATTGGACAATGCACTCATTTAAGACCATTTGCAAGGAGATTGCTCACGATCACCTTTTGAAGGTTATTTGTCTTCCCAGTACAGTATATGCCCTTTAAAGTTTAAAGGAAAGTCCACCCTGAAGTTAACAGTGTGTCCACATGCAAAAAAAAATATCAAATACCGAAACAGTTTAATGGTATAGCTGTACAATTAACTGGCTGGCCCTCTTTCGGTTCCAATCTAAAATCGATCTTAATATACTCACAGAATGCATCTGTAAGTACTAAAGGATTTAAAGTGATAGTTTATTGGCCAGCCCTCTTTAATCAACACTCTAGAAAAATGGTCCTTACAAACTCCCAGTATGCATCAATGATTACCAGTTTTTGTATGTACCCCTAGCTCTGGAGTGAGGGTAAAATGACAGTTAACAGACTGGCTCTCTTTAGTCTGAACCCTAAAATAGGCTCTTAACATACTCCCAGAATGCACCAGTGACCCCTAGTTATCTATTCCCTGCCTAGCTCTGGAGTGAAGACGGTGACGCTGGAGCGGGGTCCTGACGGCCTGGGCTTCAGCATCGTCGGGGGCTACGGCAGTCCCCATGGCGACCTCCCCATCTACATCAAGACCGTCTTCAACCGGGGCGCGGCCGCGGTTGCCAAGCAGCTCAAGAGGGGCGACCAGATCTTGTCTGTCAACGGCGAGACTCTAGAGGGCGCCACACACCAGATGGCCGTCACCATGCTGAAGAAGGCCAAGGGCCAGGTCACGCTCACCATCGTCTCGTAAAGCGGCGATTATGAAGAAAAATACATTTCTCATAAAACAGTGATTAATACTCTACCAACGAATGCCCAACATGGAAGTTTTAACAACCTTATGGATTTGATTTGTAAGAAAAAGAACATTTTAAACAAAAACAACAGTAGAGCCATTCAAGGTCTAACATCTGGTCACTTGTTTCAAAATAACCACTTAGTTTGTTAAACTGCTCAAACCTGATTCTTACTGCTATGACCTAATGGAAACCTACTAAATCTTGTATCTCATTTTTTTGTATGTTTGTCACAGCATTATCTACTTTGATTGTTGTATTGTGGAAATTAAGGCTTCATTATATCATTTTATTATGCCTCCGCCACGAAGTGGCCGGAGGCATTATGTTTTCGGGTTGTCCGTCCGTCCATCCGTCCGTCCGTCCGTCCCGAATCCGTTTAGGCAATATCTTGAGAACCGTCAAGCAGATTTGCTTCAAACTTGATTCATGTATGTATTGCATAAAACTAATGAAGTGTGTAAAATTGGGGTCAAATCTGATTGAGGTCAAAGGTCAAAGGTCAATGAACTTTGTAAAAATTGCCCAAAAATGACCTTTTCCACAATAAATCCAAATCCAAGGATGCAATTGTTATTAAACATGGTACAAATATGGATCACTACTTGGGGATAGACTGGTGACATTTTTGGTAAAATGCCTGAAAGGTCAGAGGTCAAAGGTCAATGAAATTTGTGAAAATTAGCCAAAAATTGACCTTTTTCACAGTAAATCCAAGGATGCAATTTCCATTAAACATGGTACAAAGATAGATCACTACTAGTGGATAGACTGGTGACATTTTTGGTAGAATTCCTGAAAGTTCAGAGGTCAAAGGTTTAAGAACTTTGCCAAAATTGGCTAGAAATTGCCCCAAACTTTAAATTTTTCACAATAAATCCAAATCCAATGGTGCAATTCCAACCAAACAAAGTGAAACGATGGATCACTACTTGGGGGTAGACTGGTGACATTGTTGGTGAAATTCCTGGAAGGTCAGAGGTCAAAGGTCAATGAATTTTGCAAAAATTGATATTTTTCACAATAATTCTAAATCCAAATTCAATGTCACAATTCTAACTAAACATGGTACAGAGATGTATCACTTCATGGAGGTAGACTGGTGAAAGTTTAGGTAAAACTCCTGAGAGTTCAAGGTCAAAGGTCCATGAACTTTGCCAAAAATTAGCTAAAAATTGCCCCCAAAGTGATAATTTTTAAAATATATCCAAATCCAATGGAGCAATACCAACCAAATATGGTGCAAAGATGGATCACTGCTAGACTGATGACATTTTTGGTGAAATTTCTCAAAGGTCGGGGATCAAAGGTCAATAAACTTTGCCAAAATTGGCTAAAAAATTGCCCCCAAATAGATATTTTTCATATTGAATCCAATACTGATGATTCAATTCAAACCAAACCTAGTTACAGAGATGTATCACTTTATGGAGGTAGACTGGTGAAGTTTAGGTAAAATTCCTGAAAGGTCAAAGGTCAATAAACTTCACCCCAAATTGGCTAATTTTAAATAAACTTGATGCAAGGATGGATTTAGACAGACTGGTTAGATTGGAAGTCAAAGAAATAAGAGGTCAAAAGTCAATGAACATTGCCAAACATAGCTAAACTTGAAAAAAGAAAATGTGATATTTTCATTTCACATAGAAGCAATGGTACATTGCCCACCAAACATACACATTTTCTGAGAATAGCAAAAAGGCGGAGGCATATTTATAGACTGCGCGGCAGTCGAATTGCTCTAGTTTCTTATACTATATACCTTTGGCTTTGTTTTTTAGCAAAAATGATTTTGAGTAGAGACATATGTTATTCACATACTTAATCCTACAAGGAGCATAGGTGGCCTTAAACTCATAACATTCAAATTGCCTTATTGACCTTCACACATTGTGCTTTGTCATGTGTTTTTAACCACCGTGTATATAATTTCTTGCATTTTACGTGCCCTATTCCACTCATCCCTGTAAAAGGATATTTTATTCATGAACACTTATTCTAGCACTTATTTGACAAGAAACGTGTCAGACTAAAGAGGAAATTATTACAGTTAAATGGTGTTTTAGATAATCTCTTACTTTGTACCTGCTTTATGCCAATCGTCCCCGTAAAAATATTTTTTTATACACAATTATTCTCACGCTTATTTAACAAGAAATTTGTCAAATCAAAGATAAAATTATTATATTGAAACATTCTTTTAAATGACTTCATATTATGCACCTGTAAATACACACTAGTTTTAACTGAGTATTCATTTTTGCATGACATGATTACATTTTTAAACAAGGAACTGAGAGAGACAGTACTTAAACCAGTTTATAGAAGTCATTCCTTTTGAAAGCACATTCAAATTATACCTTGATTTTACCTATCATTACTCTCCTATCACCTTACTCATTGTGTTCATGTACAAAATTTAGAATTGTTTTTTACTTTATCCAGTACTGAAAAGAAAAATTAGCATTGTGAGTCATGCTTTTATCATGAATGCATATGATATCAAATGCAACTCAGATGTATGTTATTTCTATTCTTATCAAATCAGTCATCTATGTGTTGGCAATGCATATACTGAATTCTAGACAGAGATTTGTTTCTGGTTGTGAATAGTTGCCATCATTACCGTGGCTGATGAACCCAGCTGGTTTGATTTCTCGTCAGTAAGGTCTTCTTCTTGCGTGTGAGTCAGCAAAGCTTGTACGCAACATCACTCAAGTTTTGCAGCCACTTAATTGTTTCGGGGTCCAAGTTGTTAAGGTTTGGTTTTGGGTGGTTAGGTGGGCGAAGGATGGGGCACTGTTCAATGATGTGGGAGGCAGTCTGCACTGTCAGTAAAGTCAGTAATTAACTCTCCAAGCGCCAATGAGGCATCATTGCACCAATATTAAATGCAAAGTGCATGTAGCAGTACTGTCTGAGGCATAAAGAGGTAAAGACATTATAAGCCTTGATGTTCATGAATCCATCCCTATTCATTTTATTCATTCATTTAACCGATCAATCAATGTATCAATAAATCTGCAATTTTCCATGTAGACAATACATACACCTATAGATCAGAAACAATCTTGTACCTTTGATTGAGAAACATACTTCAAAAGCACAGATGCATACCATGTTGGAAAGGGTTTATTTTCAGGCTGGGGTGGGGGAGGACGCTATTGTCATTATTCGATAAATTTGCTTTGATAATTGATGTATTATAAGCAAGTTTTATTAACATGTTATGAAGATTGCCTGTAATGTAATGTGTGAGCTTCGTCTGAATGAAAAAGAAAAGAGACCACCAGGTCACATCCACTGGCTGTCAATGTGTGGGAGAAAAGGGTCAACAAACTATTGTGTGTGTAAACTGCTGGTAGTCTTACAGTTTGACAATTGATATGTAAGCAAGTTTTATTAAAATGTTATGGAATGCAGGCTGAGAAGATTGCCTGTAATGTAATGTGTGAGCTTCGTCGGAATGAAAATGTTAAAGGACCACCAGCTCAAATCCACTGGCTGTCAAGGTGTGGGAGGAAAGGGTCAACAAACTATTGTGTCTGTAAAGTGCTGGTAGTCTTGCTGGCTCACCTGAGTGATTAGGAAGCGATAAAAATGATATTTGACACCACCGGGTGGGAGGAAAATATGCTGGTTGACTCTTAGCACATGACTAGCGTGCCTATCACATGACTAGAGATAGTAAAATGTCAAGGTGCGTGTATCAGTATGTTTACTTCCTTTGTTGTGTTGGAAGTGGGAATAGAGTTAAGATACGAGGAATGTTCTCAAAACCCCTTCCTATGCTATGCTACCCCTTCACCCGCTTGTACTACTGCAAATTGTACTACTATTAATTATACTCCTTCTGCTACTATTATCCATACTCCTTCTACTACTACTAAACGGGATTGATTGCCATAATAATGGTGTGTTTTCTCCCAAAATTCTATATCACTCTAAATATGAGGATTCTATAAGATATGCTGCTCTGACGTGGTACATTCATACCTTCACTCTCCATTACAATTAAACAGTAACAGGATAATGTGGTATTTTATATACTTCATGTCATTTTTACATGTATCCATATACAGATTTATTTTATATCAGTTTGTGTTTGTAAGCTTTTTTATATGTAATTGGAAAGAAATGTGTGAAGTTTGTAATTCATGTATTGCTATATAACAATGGAAGTGCCTTGAGATAAGTACCAATGAAACACTATACAATGTATTCCAGATTGATGTATTTACCAACATACATACCATTGATTGTGTACTATCATAACTCTTAAATTGATCAAATTATTTGACAGTAAAGCACATTTTATTAAAATAGCATGTAAGATAAAATATGAAATTGTTGATTGTGTTAATAAAGTTGGAATGGCAATGAGAGAGAGAGAAAGAGAGAGGGGGGACTGCGAGAAAGAGAGGAGGGGTAGATTGAGAGAGTGAAAGATGGGTAGAGAATGAGAGACAGACAGACAAATAGACACAGATAGACAGACAGACAGACAGAGGAAGAGACAGATAAAGATAGAGTGAGACAAACGGAGAGAGACAGGGAGAGTGAGAGACAGAGAGAAAGACAGAGAGAGTGAGTGAGTGAGATTGAGAGAGTGTGTGTGTGAGAGAGAGAGAGGGAGAGTGTGTGAAAGACAGAGAGAGAGAGAGTGAGTGAGATGGAGAGAGAGATGGTGAGAGAGAGAGAAAGAGAGAGTATCGGAAGGAATGAGACATAACAAAACAAGAACACTGAAGATAAAAGCAGAAACATGATTTGTTCAATAGATATTGACAGGTGTTTGACAAGGTAACAAGGGAAGTCACCTGCAGATTAAATGAGTGAAACAATAGAAAAATAATGAAAAACGAAGAAATAGGAGATAACGAGGTATGGATAACGAGGGAAAGAGTGTAAAAACAAGTAAGTTTGCAAAAATGAACAAATGAACAAATAAGCAGAATTTGACAATATACTGTACAAGTATTCTCAACTAAACATTTCGACATCAAATTGCACACTTAGCTCTGGGGAGCAAAACAAATGCAAAAATGCTATTCATCTCTGACACAATAAACTGAAACACATAACACATTTACTTATCAAACGAATACCCGCATATTATATAACAATGTGATATAATTATATTGTTTCCGATGAATATATATAAAATATATATATCTATAATCATACGGGTATTACCTGACCCACTTCCTGTGATGATAATCTGTCACGGTGTAGGCTGCATTATGTTATATATTGGTTTATTATATTTACTAGAAACGCAGAATCTGTGGACAAATACTCTATTTGTTTTTAAACTGAGATATGTCAGTGGTATTGTTACGTCACAGCCTTGTTTTTCCTTCTTTTCTTTTCTTCTTTTGCTTAATCTTATCTTAATGCGAAACCGAATGATGATCTCATTAATAATAGTCTGGTCAATCTAACGATTTTGAGTTGGTATCCTCACACAAATTGTAACGTTATTCATTTTGCCGCAGTACATTTCAGTATGGTCCCTTTAACACCGGAAAAAAAGTCCCCCAAAATCCAAACATGGAAAATTTATGAAATGTGAATATCATGCACATTAGCATTTGTGATGTAAGATTATTAAGGAAAACATAAATTATTGAACCTAGGTACCCGAGTAAAGCGATTAAAGTGTGCAAACCAATGCGTGTGAGGTCAGTGAAGATGATGTTGGGCATATTTAAGTTGATATCATTTAGCTAATTTGCATAATTATCCCCCAAACTGCGGGACAAGCCAGAGAAAATCATGTTTTACATGTTATTGTCTTCAGAGTACATGTAGGGTATGCTGGACAGGAGGGCATACCAGGCAATAACTTATTCAATGCCCTAGCTGTCAGTATGTACATGTCGGGTACATTTCGGCCTATGCCACAAGAAAAACCGTTTTAGAAAATTTGGTCCCCAACATCACTGATCTCTTAGTGTAGAGATCAGTGGGAGAATTGCACTGGAAGAAACTATAATGTGTTTACCGGTAGGTGGCGCTAAATACACCACTATAAACCTGATTGTATTGGTAACATAAACATTGAACAAAACCAAACATGAACATCACATCAACGCGATTTCTACCCAATTCAAGATACAACCATGGACATAGTAGATCCCTGATGGATATGGATATATATACCTACGTAGGAAGGGATTATCAGTGATCACCCCCCCCCCCCCACACACACACACACACACACACACACACACACCTTGCTTTGTTTTTTATTTAACCCCTTGTCTGTGTTGTGACTGTATGCCCATAAGTGATATATCGTGTTTCATTGCGATTCAGCTATAACATGCCAAATTGATACACATGTAGAGTGATACAGATGTATTACATATGCGCACTGCACAAACATTATTTAAGCACGGGACGACATGAATGTAAGACCATATGAACGCACTCCCGTAATCCAATTTTGGGGAACCTCTTACACCGTACCAAAGATGACATCATCATTGAAAAAAATACTCATATATAGTCAAATCAGTTAACCATCTTTGGACACATATTTTCACATAAGTAAATAGAGTTATTGGTCTAGAGCAGTACACTGGTTGAGCTTAGACAGGTCCCTGCATTAAATATATGGGGACTTGATGTAGTCGCACAAGCATCTGAAATGTCTGAAATGTTGAGTAAATTGGCTGGTAGACTCGGTTTCAGGCTTTTAACCCACAAAATGCAAACAAAAAAATTATCCTTCAAATTTTCACGAGGCAAAGATGGGTGGATGAGCTATTTATGACAAAAATACATATAGCCTCATTATTTACATTTATTCGTCGTGATTTTTGTGAATTCTAATAACCCCAAATGGGGAAATAATTGCAGGCGTGTGACCATATCTGAGACGCATAAGTATGATGCTTGCACCTGACGCACATATTCATTGCCAATGTATGGGCGTGTTTTTGAAATTTGATTTGCAAAAATAGGCGAGCGTTTTGGATTAGAAGGTCCATACTGTGTTGACGTTCCTGATGGCTTGGTTTGAAAGGCAGTTTATACGGGCTCGTAGTGCAGTTCTAGTGTGGGTGCTTGTAAATACTTTGCTTGCCACACGTGTACCGTGTTTATTCACAAGTAACACACTGAAATCCCATAGAGTGTCATTTTGTCTGGCACACCAAGGGTTAAACTGAATCTTTGCAGGTTTCTATGGTGGTTACGCAAATTTAGAAGAGTCTTGTGCATGCAATATAAACTCGATGTCTAAAATTGTGTTTGCTAAAACATGTGTCTCATAATGAGATGTCCAAGTAAATTGGTATATCCTTTTGAGTAAATGGATATTTTCACACAAAAAATACAAATTAAAGCAGAGTAGCTCGCAAATGACATCACAAGGTTAAGAATTTGAAAAGTCATAACTGCAATAATTTGACCGATTATTGTCCAACCTGATGCCCTAATATAGGCCTATCTCTATCATGTTTCCGCCTTTATTAAAACCAACTTGACTTCAAGAGACGTCCCCTGTAATGTACATCGAAAGGTACAGACAAAATACCCGCACCTTACTTAATGTACTACCAAGATCAAATTTGATCACCTTCACATTCTGTAAAAATTTGTAAAGTGGAGAATATTCGACAAAGAGCTTTGCCAGGTGTTATATTGATATGTGCTTTCACACACGGAGGAGGAGGAGGAGGAGGAGGAGGAGAGGAGGAGGAGGAGGAGGAGGAGGAGGAGGGGAGGAGGAGGAGGAGGAGGAGGAGTAGAGGAGGGGAGGAGGAGGAGAGGAGAGGAGGAGGAGGAGGAGGAGGAGGAGGAGGAGGAGGAGGAGGAGGAGAGAGGAGAGGGAGGAGGGGAAAAGGAGAAGAAAAGGAAGAAGAAAGAAGAAGAAGAAGAAGAAGAAGAAGAAAGAAGAAGAAGAAGAGAAGAAGAAGAAGAAGAAGAAGAAGAAGAAGAAGAGAAGGGGAGGAGACAGAGTGTGAGAAGTAGTGTAGAAGGATAGACCCTTCTTAGAAGGGTCCTTCTTAATAAGGTCCATGATAAAAGTGTCGTGGTAAAGTGGTTGTGAACTGAAGGTTGCATGATCAAACCCCACCGTAGTAGTTATATGTCCTTCATAAAAATGCCATATATCCACATTGATATTCTTCACCCATGAGTTTAAATCCCGAGCCCCATCCCATAGATTCTCCGCCTCAACCACTCCAATATAAGGAGCTCTAGGGTCAGAAACCATCGTGATTTAAATTTCAATAAGGGAGCACTTA
>OZ022580.1:9238161-9340661 GCA_963669155.1 Arbacia lixula
GGTGTGGGAGAGAAATTGTGTATAGGAGAGAGAGGGAAAGGGACAGAGAATGAAACAGAGAGAGAGTGTGTGTATGTGGGGGGGGGGGTAAGAGAGAAAGAGAGGTGAAGGGAAAGAGGGAGAGAGAGATAAAATTTGAAATTGACCGCCATGGTGTGAGAAATTGGAGAGATCGAGAGGGGGAGATATAGAAATGGGGGGGGGGGGGAGGAAAGAAAGAATGTTTGTGTGTGTGTGTGTGTGTGTGTGTGTGTGTGTGTGTGTGAGAGAGAGAGAGAGAGAGAGAGAGAGAGAGAGAGAGACAGGCAGAGAGAGAGAGAGAGGGCGGATGTAGATGGAGAGAGGAAGAGAGCTTAAGAAGAAGAAGAAGAAGAAGAAGAAGAAGAAGAAGAAGAAGAAGAAGAGAGAGAGAGAGAGAGAGAGAGAGAGAGAGAGAGAGAGAGAGAGAGAAGGGGGAGGACAGGAAAGAAAGCTCCTCCCAGTAGGAAGTCGAGACATTCCTGCCTCTCCATGTAAACTGGTCACGTGGGAGTAATGAAAGGAACAGCTGGTTTGCAGTAATATGATTACACTAACCTTGCCCTGGATCTTTCCTGATCGGGTCTCATGACACCAGGAAGACTTTGGGGGAATAAAACGTACTAAAAGTGCATTGCATGTACCTTGCAGATAGCATTTGGAAAACATATGTCACGTCATATTGCTTACCTGCTTAGTTCAAATGTTTTTTTTTTTTTTTTTTTTCTCGATCCACGGTTCTTCTCATACTCTAGGGACTTGCATTGATGTTACTCATGTCGTTGCTACTGTCATGTGTCTAGTCGTAGTGCATTATGTGAGGGAAGTTCTACCGGTTCTGCAGGTCGTATCCTGACGAGATTAATACGGAGGTATAAAAGAAGAACAAGAAAGAGGAGGAGAAGAAGGAAGAGATCAACAGAAGAAGAGGAAGACGAAATGTGTGAGAGCATTCTAATGTGCAGGCGCACAGACTATAATTATGGGAGCTATAGTTCAAAACTCATTGACTGAATGAAAATGGTTGTGTGTGTAAAATGGGTTCACTAGAATGGGTTTCAAATTAATACAACAAAAAATGTAAAAAGAAACGAACTTATTTTTTTTAAAGTAGTAGTTCCCTGCAAGAAAATGTAAAAGAGTTGTGATATGGTCTACGTGAGGCTCGAATCACGACCTTCGCGTTATCAGCACGACGCTCTACCGACTGAGCTAGCAGACCGCTGCACGACAATTGAATCAAAATAAGGAATCAGAAAAAAAAAAAGTGTTCTCCTTAATGTGAGATCATAGTGTTTCTCCTAAATTGTCTGATGTGAAATCACATGTGCAGGTAGACTCTCAAATATTATGGAAGCTGCAGTCTCTGTAGTTTAAACTCATTGACTGAATGACAATAGTTTATGCCTGCAAAATAGGTTCAAAGTAATTTTAAAAAATGTTAAAAACATATAATTTTTTTTAAAGGTTTTTACTTATTATATGCCATTGGTTCCCTGCGAAAGACAACAATGAGATTGAGAAAATGTAAAAGAGTTGTGCTATGATTTTTTATTTATTATATGACACTAGTTCCCTGCGAAATGCAATGATAAGATTGAGAAAATATAAAAGAGTTGTGCTATGGTCTACGTGAGGCTCGAACTCACGACCTTCGCGTTATCAGCACGACGCTCTACCGACTGAGCTAGCAGACCGTTGCACGACAATTGAAGCAAAATAAGTAAGCAGAAAAAAGTGTCTGCTAAACAACAAAAAAGTAAGTCCCCCCCCCCCCCCATTTTTGTTTCAAAATAACATAACTTTTGAACCAAACAGTTTTGAGCAACATAATTTGGCAGGAGTGTTCCTTGACTTATCAACTAACTTCGGTGTGAAAATGTGATTGATCCGTCAAGTCATGCATGAGTGAGCACATATCAATGGCAAAAATGTCACTTTTCAAAACTCACAAGGGTCGTTTTAGGGGTATTTTCATACAGGATTTCGACCAATTCTGATTTTGGTAAAGAATTATGTGATATTTATGATAACCATCATACACATCACCTCACACTTTTAATATTTTTTAGGGTTGAATGAGCTCAATTCAAACATTTTCAGCATTCCTAATTTTTGAAATGGTGAAATCCATGAAGTTTTTTGAAAAAGCAAATTGATTTTTTTTTCAGTAAAATATATTTTCACATAAGAAGTTATAACCATGTCATTCTTGAGTGCTCACACTACTTAAACAAAGCAAAAAATAATATTATTTACTGTTTTGGGGCATAAAACATTGACTCCAGTGACATTTGAAAAGTGAGACACTTTTACATTTAATGCACGACTTGACTTAACGGATGACTTGACGGATCAACCCCATTTTCACACAGAAGTTATTCAATGAGTGCAAAACACCTCTGTAAAATTGTTTTGCTTAAACTTGTTTTGTTAAAAAACTATGGTAATTTGAAAAAGGGGGGACTTTCTTTTTTGGTGTGTTTATTACAGGAGCTGCAGTCTCTGTAGTTCAAACTCATTGACTGAATGACAAAAGTTTGTGCCTGCAAAATGGGTTCAAAGAATTTTTTTAATGTAAAAAAAATATATATATGAATATATTTTGGTTAATGGTTTTGATTTATCATATTCTATTTTTTCCAGCGCAATATCATGATTGAGAAAATGTAAAAGATTTGTGCTATGGTCTACGTGAGGCTCGAACTCACGACCTTCGCGTTATCAGCACGACGCTCTACCGACTGAGCTAGCAGACCGTTGCACGACAATTGAAGCAAAATAAGTAAGCAGAAAAAAGTGTCTGCTAAACAACAAAAAAGTAAGTCCCCCCCCCCCCCCATTTTTGTTTCAAAATAACATAACTTTTGAACCAAACAGTTTTGAGCAACATAATTTGGCAGGAGTGTTCCTTGACTTATCAACTAACTTCGGTGTGAAAATGTGATTGATCCGTCAAGTCATGCATGAGTGAGCACATATCAATGGCAAAAATGTCACTTTTCAAAACTCACAAGGGTCGTTTTAGGGGTATTTTCATACAGGATTTCGACCAATTCTGATTTTGGTAAAGAATTATGTGATATTTATGATAACCATCATACACATCACCTCACACTTTTAATATTTTTTAGGGTTGAATGAGCTCAATTCAAACATTTTCAGCATTCCTAATTTTTGAAATGGTGAAATCCATGAAGTTTTTTGAAAAAGCAAATTGATTTTTTTTTCAGTAAAATATATTTTCACATAAGAAGTTATAACCATGTCATTCTTGAGTGCTCACACTACTTAAACAAAGCAAAAAATAATATTATTTACTGTTTTGGGGCATAAAACATTGACTCCAGTGACATTTGAAAAGTGAGACACTTTTACATTTAATGCACGACTTGACTTAACGGATGACTTGACGGATCAACCCCATTTTCACACAGAAGTTATTCAATGAGTGCAAAACACCTCTGTAAAATTGTTTTGCTTAAACTTGTTTTGTTAAAAAACTATGGTAATTTGAAAAAGGGGGGACTTTCTTTTTTGGTGTGTTTATTACAGGAGCTGCAGTCTCTGTAGTTCAAACTCATTGACTGAATGACAAAAGTTTGTGCCTGCAAAATGGGTTCAAAGAATTTTTTTAATGTAAAAAAAATATATATATGAATATATTTTGGTTAATGGTTTTGATTTATCATATTCTATTTTTTCCAGCGCAATATCATGATTGAGAAAATGTAAAAGATTTGTGCTATGGTCTACGTGAGGCTCGAACTCACGACCTTCGCGTTATCAGCACGACGCTCTACCGACTGAGCTAGCAGACCGCTGCACGTCAACCGAAGCAAAATAAGCGGGCAGTATAATCGGAGAGCTAAACCTTAATATCAGTCCAAAGTTTATCACTTATCATGCTAATCCGTGAAACTGGCGTGAGGAACATTGATTTACACTCCACTTTAATACATGAATGGAGAAGACAATGATATTGATAGATTAACAAATAAGAAACGCATATTAACCCCTTGTGTGCAAGATTAATTGCTGCTCTATGGGATTTACTTGTGGATTAAAAGGGATATGGGACACACAAAGACTTCATGAAATAGACATATTAAATGTATTCCTTTAAAAAATAAGGTTCGTTCAGGATTCAGAATGGATTTAACACGTGACCAATGATTTCCATGCACCATCTCGGAATGATGCTGTATAGAGCCCCATGGCATAATACATAGGCCTTCTACTACTCGAGGTAAAGAAGATGTGGAACAAACTCTAATGCAAAACAATCACCGATTAGATAGCCATTTACAAACAACCAACAACCAACATGAACAAGCATGTGCGCGCACACACACACACACACACACACGCATACACACACACACACACACACACACACACACACACACACACACACACACACACACACACACACACATACATACATACTTTTTAGTTGTGTGATTATTACTCATCAAAAGTATACATAACATAACATAACATGTCGATAAAATATGTCACATACAGACAGAGAGATACGTGCGATCAAGTGTGTGTGTTTATGCGTGTTTGTAAGTGTGCGTATGAGTTGGGGGGAGGGGGGGGGGGGGGTCTTAATGTGCATTATTATGAAGCTTCGTGCATTGGGTCGTGGGGAAGGGGCTAAAACAGGCAAGTCAAACATAACAATGGACACTACTTTGCAATACTTCGGGGCTTGGTCCATTTACGCTCATCGGGTTTGATGAATTCTCAAGGAAATTCACAGCATGGGGTGACCCCAAAACGACTTATCGCGATAGACGCTGATCTACCTATTGTTTCTGGTTTCTATTGTCTCTCGTTAGGTAACTTATTACCCCTTTATAGCTCATGCTGAGGATACGTAACAATGAGATGAAAGACGAGGCGATGTGAAAGAAAGGGTGTATGAATGAAGCTACGCCTGATACATTCTTGGTGAAAGGAATCGATTTTCGCGCTCACTCTGTAAAACGTGAGGAGAGAAAGTAAACAACAATTAAACCCCAATAATTGATAAACAACGAAAGGGAAAGAGAATACGGCGATGGGTATTAGTTGCGTGTTTTTTGTGAGGACAGGGAGAGAGAGGGGGGGGGGGGGAGAGGGGGGAGAGAGAGAGAGTGGGGGAGAGGAAGAAAGAGAGAGAGGGGGAAAGAAAGTAGAGAGAGAAATAAAGAGAGAGGGGAGGAGAAAGAGGGAGAGAGAGAGGGGGAAAGAAAGTAGAGAGAGAAATAAAGAGAGAGGGGGGAGGAGAAAGAGGGAGAGAGAGAGGGGGGGGAAGAAAGAAGAGAGAGAAATAAAGAGAGGGGGGGAGGAGAAAGAGGGAGAGAGAGAGGGGGGGGGGGAGAAAGTAGAGAGAGAAATAAAGAGAGAGAGGGGGAGGAGAGAGAGAGAGGGAGGGAGAGAGAAGGGGGGGGGCAGGGGGATAAATGTAAATCGATGTGGGCTAGGTTGGAGGGGTAGTGAATGGAAAGTGGAATGAATAAACAGAAAGTGCAAAGAGGCGGGAAATCCCTCAAGCCAAGCCCGAATAGCTCGTGTATATTGTACTTTATGGATCAATAGACATTATACAAATGCACAAGTAACCATTTTCTTTGTAATTGCAAAGCTGAACTTCGTACTTAGCCTACATTTCGCAAGCGGGAATCAAGCTTTTAATAGATGACACCCGGGTCTTTGTGACGCTGCGTTACACCATGGAACTAACTATACAACCGCATAAACGAATTGGTTAAATTGGTTCTCTTCTTCGTGAAATTCCTCAGCAATACCACTACATGTATGCAATTCAACAGCACCACTCTCACTATCACCAACATCAACATCACAATTTGTATTATCAATTAATACTACCATCAACAGTGTAGCCATCAAGTACTGTCATCATTTCCACGATTGCGATCATGAAGAACATACTCTGACACTCTCCCTCCCTCCCCAACCCTCCACCTCTCTCTCTCTCTCTCTCTCTCTCTTCACATTCTTCAAACAAAATATTACACATACAATATAAATACTCCACTTCAGAAGTTTGTATTATTATTTTGTATTTATTACTTGCATCTTGTATTTAGTATCAGTGCACCTTATTCAAGTACAGTACATTAGACACATCTTCTCCATGTATCACCCACAATGTGTAAGTGCATCGAGTTTACAAAAAGTGTTTATTTTAAAAAGGTGATTTTTGCTGTATTCCCCACATGAAAAAATAGGTTCTTCAACAGCTGACACACTTTTGTGAAATGTCAATTATATAAAATCAATATCCATTATGGACACCAATCCCAAATCACCACATCACATCAAATCTATAGTGATTACAATAGGGGTCCCATTAAACCATGTTAAGTCTCATTTTTGCTGATATAAATCTCATATAGCTCTATGTATTTACATACTATTTACAACGACATGGTATTATCATTATCCGATTGAACATCACATTGTATATCATCAGTCAAGGAGTATGTTCAAATTATGATTTCACCTGTTACTACTTACATGTACTTCATGAAAGTTTGTTCACTTTTATACGACAATACTACCACAAACTAAAATGAATACCACCTACGTGTACAGTGTATATATCAACACTGACAGTAAAATGATGATTGGAGATTGTAAGATGTGATTTAGTGCCTGCGAGGCACAAGAACGCCCCCAAACATACTCATACCCTGTTACATGTAGACTCATGTCCCATTCCGTAAAAAATTACATGTACATGTAAAGGAAACGTAGTCGAGGACATGAAATTTGATTTCACCATTTATTCAAATTCAAATAATCAAACCTAAATATGCACAAATACACTGTACATATAATTGTACTGCAGCAGTTATGAGTAGAGCTACATGTATTTCAAGTTTCCTTAAATGTAACATACTTACAGCACAAACAACATTAAAAGCACAAATACATCTTGATGTGCTTGTTATTTCACACATACACGTATATCTACTCCCCTTTGCAGTTTCATTTGATGCTTATTGTGAACAAACATCTTAAATCCTATTTTTGAGCACTGAAGTGACAGCCCAGGCAAGAGTTATGATATATATGCAATTAGAAATAACAATGTATGTTTCACTAGTGGCAGGAAAGCACATAATATTTCAAAATGGAGTACATGTATGTTTAGTTCTTACATGTACAACTAACCATCTCAGTACCAATCTAAATTTGAGAACATAAAAAATGAAGGTGAAAGAGAAAACAAATTATGGGAAGTATACAATGATGTGGGAGAACTTATACCTAAAGCTTACAATAAGTAAAATGTTCAAATATCAAATTAAAAACTGCTTTTTTTCTCAAAGTAGGATATGCATGAAGAGAAGAATATCAAACAAAATATTTGTTGTGCAAGTCTTAAAAAGAAAGCAAAAAGAAATGAAATTCCTTATCAAAACGATGCGGTAAGATTGTGGTCTCTATTCAACTATCTTGGTTTTGATTAATCTTCTCATATAAGTATGCCTTAATTCTCGGGCATATTTCTTCCAACTGCCCCATCCATACACCTGACCTATAATGTTCAAAGCATGCATGTTAATGCTAGCCTGGCTGACAGGCTCTTGGACATTTTTAATTCAAACTTTAAAATTAAAGTCTTGTATTAAAACCACTAGACACTCTCTAATTCTTCTCTTTTTACCCTCCGTTCAATTTTTTCGGGACCCAGTGGAGGAAATGATGAGAACGATTAGTCTTCTGCAACCAGATCCGTATAATTCGGATTGAAAATGTTCCACAGCCCGGAAAGATAGGCTAACACAACACCTGTAGACGATTAGTCTAGCATGTGATGTGCCCGCACTGCAAAGTAAGTATGCAGAGGAAACATTAGGAGTGGGATACACATGCAAAGTAGCTTAGCTTGACCGCTTTTTCATACATGTATTTCAGCCTTCAGGAGCAAACAATATCCATCAGCCATGTGGTACTGTGAATACAAAAGACGCGTATGGTGTAAATATCAAAGCAGTTTTTTTTTTTTTAATTGGAAGTAAAGGCAACAGCTTGTTAAAACATGCTGCAGCATATGTAGGTCAGTTAGCTTTCAGCCATCTGTGTCTGAATACTAAAGTGAGCTTGCATATGTAATATTTTTTTGTTTCCTTCTGGAAAAACCCTTGGCAGCAAAACAGCTGGATAGAATGTGAGAGTAACTATATTTAATTCCTGCTATATACATGTAATTTATCATTTAAGGATCAACCATAACTCTATAAAACATACAAGTCAAGTCACAATGGGTCAAAACAGCTACATGTATTCTGGGTTACCCAATACACCTACAACTATATGAATGGTTAAATGTACATGTATGTCTGGGAGACTGGGACAAAGGAAGAAATGAAGTACAGAAGTCAACCTGGAAGGAAACGAGGCATGGCACCACACACACACATTCTGTAGGCAAATGCTACTATAACGAAAGCCCACTCACTTTGTACTGGTAGGTACCTTGAATGTTTGACCTCAGGTCCTACTGTGCTTTTAAAGGGAAGCGGGTACGGAAATCAGATATAAGTACCATAGATTTGATTTATGAATAGCCATTGACCTTTACATCAATTCATGTTTGGAATTATTTAGTTTAAAGACAAATGAACAACTGAACATCTTGAAGGAGATTACTCCTTGGTTTAACACAGATTAATCATACACACACTGCACATGTAGCTTAACTCATACATGAACAGATCTGTATAATACTGTTCAAAGTGTTTTTTTTTTCATGTTTCTCAACTGCTACATGTACAAGAATCTAAGTATAGGTGACAGACTGGGAGTTTCTTTTCATTGAACGTGGGCAGTTATCCCCTTGACTTTGAAGCTGTTTTATAAATAGATTAGATCTAAGAAGCGCTTTGTCTGCAACACGACAGTTTCATGCATGAATTGTTGTGTTATATTGCAAATTTGATAAAAACTGAAAATCAGCACAAAGTAAACAATATACAGAAAGAACTGTCGTGTGCAATAACAGGAGCGTACATGTACATGTATGAGTACACTTGCATGTACAGTGCATGCCTGTATATATGGCTATGCCGCTATGCGCAAAGGATATATATTATCATGTCAACATTTTTCTAACCTTCAAGTTGAAACAATAGTCATTGTTCATGTAAGCGTAGTAGAACAAATTATACAAAAATATTGGGACACTGCAGTACAGTCTCTTACATATATCAGTGGGCTGAGAAACGCACCTTCTGTAGCACAGATGCTGACAAGTTTGACAACACCAGAGAATTATGCTGAAGCTGGGTTATGATAGGCAGCACAGCAGGGAGTCGTTTCATAACTGAACAAAGCAGACAAAATCCAATAACAGAGCTCCAGACGCTCATGAAGGTTGAACAGACATATCACAGCGAGAGAAGCAAAACCAAACCTAGCATTGTTCATACTATCTCTTGCAATCAATGTAATCAACCATTGTTAAAGACAAGTTTGAAATATCACATGTTGTGTATCACTGTTTTGTTAGATTAAAAAGATATCACTACTTAGTTTCAGTTTCAATAGATTAATTCAGATTCAATTACTGATAACATAACTTATTCATCCTTGCTTTAGTCAATGCTATCCTATATTTGTAATTTCTCTTCTTCCACAATGTGTGAACTTTGTCATATATTTCATGCTTTTTATACTGTAAATCTATCACTTATGTTGCCATGAAAAGGTGTATTAAGCCAATGGGGTTGTCAACGGCTGGTAAGGTAAGGGTTAAGCCAAACATACATCTGACCTAATTGTTGAGTATGTTACCAATGAAAAATAATGAGAATGAAGCAAAGAAGGCCCCAGGCGAATACAATTTTGATGATTTTGCCTATATGATGGTTACAGGTACAGCATTGGGTAGCACACTGTACATATACGCTGCCTGACTAAGTTAACACAATGACGCACAAACTGAATCATAAAGGCAGAGAAGGGGGGCAAAGGGGGCACGCCATTTCCCCCTTATCTTGACTAATCATACATCTCAAGGCAGAGTCCATGGCCATTAACTACGTGGCACAAGTCCTTAGCAGGAAGGAAGTTCAAGACTGCCCCTGTTAGCATAGCCTCTTTATACACACTACTTAGGCTCTGTAAACAGACATTATGCTTTGAGCTTGCGTAAGAGGTATACTTGTACAGATACACAGTGCTTATGTAAAGCAGGGCCATGCTGTAAAAAGAATTGTAATTGATCATAGCTGGACTAGTGTTCAATTTGGATCAATCACAACTTTTTTCATTAAAACTACAGGTACATGTACTTTGTGCTAACCAATCTTCATGCATATGGAGCAAATGCGCACTTATGCTAGAATGTAAACATTTTCTTTGATTTTTAATGAGTTTTACCACCACATATTGAGAACATTTCCTACATTGTGCATTTAAGTCTCTAAGTTTATCAAACACACTTAACCCGCAGACAAGAAAATGCCTATTGACTCATTACACGTTTTATGCACACATAGTACTGAGAGGTAAAGGAAAGAAACCCAACAAGTTCATATTGGAATGAACCGATTCAGCATGGATAGTCACAATACCATATGGACCATGGAAGATATCAAGCTAGCTCACCACATGGTTTTCCTACCAGTTGAATTGGGATAATGGCACGCAATATTGCTCTTTTAATTATCTGCCCAACAACTTCTGAACAGTGTACCAGCAACAATGGACCAACTCAATCCTACTTTGTATAATGATCACATGATGTGCATAAGTTGCTACTGATGGAAATAAAGATTACTATATGGTTGCCCTACATGTACAAAATGCACTTCAAAGGCTCATAATGCTTACTTTAAGACTTCTTTACTACACAGAAAATCAGAAATAGAGACCATAAGTCACAGTATACAATCACATGGGTCAACATTGAATAAAACTGGGAGCATTATACTAATATGATTAATGATCCAGATATTTAAGATGAGAATAAGAGCTATTTCATAGAGTTCATGGTTTTATTTATGATATTTATGAATGCTTCTTTTCAGACTAGTACTGCTATCATCGGTAAAGCAGGAAGGCAGGGTAAAGAGACTCAACTCCTGAAATTTTATAAAGAGGGTATTTTTTTTTATATATATAGACTGCCCGGTCAAGGACTGGTCAAACTGGGACAATGATTCACACACAGAGTACCAGTATGCTTGCTTTGATACACACATACATGTATTGCTGTATGGCATATTCAGGCAAGTGGGGTACCAGTGCACACTGTACGTAAGTTGGGGACAGCTACCGTAACACGCTGACCTCTTGTATTGCTAACAAAAGTATTTTACACAAATATGTCTGACCACAGCATCCCCTTGCAGACTAACAAATACAGGATCTGACTATTGGAAGCACTGCATTACATTTGTTTTTAAAAAGCAATAACATATTGGTACATTTTAAGCTATGGCAGTTTCTTATCATTCATATTTTAAAGGCTGCAGCACATATTGGCAGGACATTTGTTTTTTGTGTGTATACTTCAATTGAACAAAGGGTACCGAGCTCATGAGGCCAACCAAACAAGCAGCAAAGTTTGTCTTAGTCTACAGATTACCGTACTGATGAAAATGAATTCAGCATTCATGTACTGTAATGCCAGTTGGGCAACTACAATGTATTTAACAGTACAATGGTACTTGATCAGCAATGAGCTTAGACAATCACAAATCTCCTATACCGTAAAGTTGTATATTTCAATATATATCACCTGTAAATATACATTTACATGAATCTGTGCAATCTTGTCTGCATAATTTGCAAGGCTTTCTCTTTACTTTCACTCTCAATTAGTACAAAAGCTTCACTAATGAGACATCGTATGCACACCCTGTAGATTTAAAACGCATACTACATATTCTACATTATTGCACTTCTTTAAGTACTTTTAGTTTTCTCCCTACTATTTGAGCTGTCATTTAGAAGTTCATTTCAAGAATGAGTAGGCCATCGGGTACATGGTACATGTAGATGTATCATGGACCCTGACACTCCACAACATTAAACTGGAAGCCCAATACTTTTCACATAACTTTTAAATATGTCCATTAATATTTCTTTTCACAGCATACACTAAAAGCAAGCTTAAAGGCAATATAATACCGTTAAGTGAACAAATAATTTATAACCACATACATGTGCAGCATAAAACGCTACAAAGACAACAAGATATTTGCCTCTTCTATTTCAAGTTCTTTTCTGCTTTCAGAATAACCACCACATCTCATGATACCACGTCATGTCTCAATTTCAGATTGTGTTTTGTTTTCTTTCCAAAGTGAATTCACAAATGTCCTATCATCGTGTGAGATTGCTTTCGGTGGAGCTACGCCCATCTCTCTAATTCGTCTTCCCTTTGACACTGCTTCTCACTCATGTCCGCGTACCGCAGGCACACGTACTGCTGCTCTGGCGTCAAATCGTGGACCACAAAGAAGTAGAGGTAGTTGCACATACTCCACTTGGTGCTGAAGAGCGCGAAGCGAGGCGTGTTGAGTAGCTCAACGTCTAAGTCCTCTGCCACGACGCCCATGTAAGCGTCTTCGACAGGGAAGGGGTGGTGGAAGGCGGACCTCCTGGCTGTTCGCTGCACCACATCCGCTGAGAGTAGGTAGCCAGTCCCGCTGGCATAGGGCGGGTACGACTCCCTGGGGTAGTCTTCCTGCGACACGTACCACTTGCTGAGCGGAGATCGGATGACTTCTTGGCTCCGCATCCTGTGCCCCACATACAAATTGGTCGTCTGCCGATTATACTTCTGCAGAAACTCCACTAACGTTTTGGTGTTGACGAAGCAGTCGTCATCCGTTTTTAATAAATACTGCGACTGGCAAGAATCAGCTGCCCATTTTAATCCATGTTGGACTTTTAACGTGAGATTGCGATAGCTGTCGTGGTAATCGCCAAACAATATATCCTTGTGTTTCTCACTTTCTGCTTCAATCCTGTCATCCCAGGTTGACGTCTTGCCAATCAGAAATACTGTTCTGAAGTGTGTACTGTTGAGGACTTTGGGGTTCCTGTATCTGGCCCATGTATTTCTGATTGAAGTCCTTCTTTTTCTATTCTCGGCTGCTGATGTAACAATGATGAGAAGAAGAGGTCTAACGGGGCACTCTGGAGTGGGCGAGAACACATCGCTGTATTTCCCCACATTCCACTCCGTCGCAAATAGCTCCTGCGTATCGCCATCAATGTGGTCGGCTTCCCTCTCCCACTCTAACTTGTGACGAAATTTCACGGACACCTCGCTGTTGAAAGCTGGCACCTTATTCGACCTTCCGTGGCCATTGTCCAAATCGATGCTAACCCTGCTTCCAAAAATGTCATCACTGAAGAGTTTTGAGTCGAGGACGGCAAGAATAAGCATGAGACTGACGCTGAAGCACGTTGCCACGAGCAGAGAGGTTGTTCCAAGCAGCTTCATGAATAGAAACCTCAGCAGTCGGAGCATGAGGGGAGACATGTTGAAGTGGACTGGCATAGTAAATCCAAGCGCCCCTACAAAGCGAGAGCACTTCGGTCAGATCCCAAGATGTGTGTAGATCTAGTCTATAGAGAATGCATTCTTGGAGATGTTCGCAGGATTTCAATCCTGAACAAAACACAGCAGAGTAGTTAGAATCCTTTCTCTGACTCAAAAGTTCTTCAGAACATTCCAGTAATTTAACTCGACAATGTCCAACTTAATAGTTTTGATCCATCTCAGAAGACAGCAGAAAACGGGATGGCTTCCTTTGCTTTGATCTACTCTTCTTCAGTTGACCCACTTCCAGTCAATATATTTTGTTCCAGTGGCAATTCCTGGTTTGTTTACATCTTGCCTCAGCTCTGCCCCACAACTTCTTGAAGTCGATGTAGTTGATCAGTCGTCTTCTAATCTTAGATTTGAGTTAAAAGAAGGCTTGAGACAGACCAGAATCTTGCCTTCAGATGCAGGTAACAGGATGCGAGTCAGGTAGGTTACGGAATCGTCATGTGATGTACCTGGACATGGTAGCGAACTTCTCACGAATCGCAAAACAAAGTCGCAAGAGCGCGTTCCCGCTGCACAATGGTCGAGAATTCCCCCGCTCTAGCTAGCTTACCACACAGTATACAGTGTGCATCGACCGTACGAGACCCAAGGATACACAAGTGCCTCTATTCAATAATATGCAAATTCGGCAAAAGTTCGCTTTCGCTGATTGGACATTTTGCAGAGGCTCGGCTGAGGATGGATCGAGGTCGACAAACTTTCCCTTTCATAGTCTTTCTATTTATGCACTAATACGAACTTTCTACTGGAAATATCACATATTTTGTCTAGATTCTGGAATAAAAATACACATTGACTGCACAAAATCGTGATTGTCGGTACAAAATTATTTTTTTAAAGATATGTGGATGTATATGAAACACTGTAGTTGGAAAAATATTAAGTTGTGGATGTGTCAATGTGCGCGTGCTAATTAAAAAAATGAATTTGAACTGAAAAAGTATCTATATGCACATATGGATTATAAATATAACCTTAAATACCAGACGAAATAATTGATCTTTAAAATAAATAAAAATTTATTATACAGATAGCGTCAGGAAACATATTCCCGTCCACTCATCAATGTGTACATGAATTTAGGTCTGATACTCTATTTGACAAAGACTACGCATCTCCAGTAGTCAGATCCGAAGGATCCTCGGTGAACAAACTTTTTACCAGGCGTGTTCTTTATACACAGACATTTTTAATAAAACATTTTGACTAAAATTACGATACTGTGTAGATTCAGACAGACTCTTATTCATAAATGTTAAAATATATTAATTTGTTAATATTTTATATGATTTAAGTAATTTTATAAACTAGCATGAACATAAATGCGTGATGCGTAGGGTATCATTGTATTATGTGTATGGTGTATAGACTAATTAAAAAGCAAGAAAGTTTGTTGACCGACAATGTTGTACACACTGCAAACGGCGAGTATGCGCCGTATATGGACGGTGTCTACGCGTCAGTACGTGTGTATTATGTATACCGAGTACTACTACTTGTAGTACAGTAGTAGTAGTGGCATCGGGTAATGCTATTCTTCTATTCAGACACTAATACCTCATTGTATTCCCATCATTGTCTGCGTTGCGACAGCCCGTTATCGATGGAGATAATTTTGTGCACTTCAGAATTTCTTTCTTTTCACCGGATGAAGACCCACACAAATCCATGTAAGAGGATTTGAACGACCAACCATCGACCCGAAAATACATTATTGTCCATTTTTGACGGTCAGCTTGAAGCAGATCGAATCCAGCTTTTTGCGAACTGTTCAACTTCTTAAACCGATCCTAAGTACACAGTGTACATAATCGAGGGTGTTGAATCACCAATCAGCAACAACTTCCTTTCAGAAAGGGTGAAAGTTTTGCTCTGGAATGGATTATTGATTTTGAATGGTGAATTTAATGTGCTTTTTTTTTGCGTATAAAGATCGAGGCCTGCACTTTATCTTGTACTTCTGACGTGTCGTATTTTGTAGGCCTACATGCGCTACTTCTCGATATATTATTTCTATAGCTATCTTACCTGAGCAATCCTAATCAGTCATGATCATGGTCATTTTAGTAATCCTGGGGTGCATGGTATTCGGGAAAGGAATTTAAGTTTTGACTTGAGTTTCGATTTAAGACTAGGTAGTCTTTAATTTGGCAGGTCAACAATTTAATTCAGAAAAAGCATCAGCGGAACATTGAAGAAAATATGGTTTTAGAACTACTTTCAGTATCTTCAGTAGGTTGACAGGACATCGCTGTGGTCAGCATCACCTTCCCGATATAGAAGAGGGGGGGGGGGGGGGGGGCGTAAATTTGTTTAATTTGTATATCCATAAACTCGACCGTTTTCGATCATATCTTTCCACGGAGGACTATTACTTCCCAGATTCATCTCTCCTCCCCATTAATTATATTCTCATGTACTTTTCGGGCCTTGGTGAACACAAATATCATGTTGTTGTTAATTGGTGATTTAGGCGCGTTTCTCTATCTCCCTCGCGGTCGTACGGTACCCGGTGCGCGAACATCGGTCTAGAATACCAGACTATGCGGTTTGTATCCACATTTCCTGCCAGCGGGGGAAATGCGGACGAGGTCGACAAACTTTCCGCTCAACTCTCGCCTGAGCTCGTAGTATAGTATTCAGTGTACATGTAGTCTACAACGTGCAGGCGTATAATCAATCGAGCCACTTTGTCAAATTACATGTCCGTTAGAGAAGACTAGTGCTTAGACTCGCATGTCGTGTCTCAATTGAAATATATACACATATGTATGGTAGCTAGTCTTTGCACTTTTAGACCCAGTATTGGTTGAGACTTCCTGCTAATTAACTGACTCAACTAGATCTGGGTCTGCGAACTAAGCTCAGTCAGCTAGACACATTATGATGCATGAACACACGGGCATGAACGTGCGTAAGTCTGCTAATAGATGACGTCATTCTTCGGTCCATATAAATAATGTCGGAACGCCACAGGGCTATAAATAATGTTCTCTTGGAAGAGTGATGTATATCAAATAATCAACGAACATAAAACATGAAGTTTGCTCCTATCTCTCCCTTGAGGAGTGATTATCATCAGTTTTATGGTAAAGAAGCCAAGAATACAATGACTATTCCTCTTCACATTGGTGTGCAATTTGCTATGATTACGCAATCGTGGAATGTGCAGTATTCCCGAATACGGGGCAAAGTCACATGTGAAACGTTGCAAAATATACCGTTTTCAACAGCGAAGGCCACATTCTTTTTGAAATGCAATATGTTTTCAATAGTGTCAACGTGACAATGAACGTTCATGCATCGCCGCATCAGCATCATTCAATCTCATATCATGTGCAAAACAAACGGATAATACAGAATTTTGCAACGTTTCATTTTTTACCTTGCTGCATCTTTTTTTTAATTATATTTTTATTGAAGAATCATCGAGGATCACAATATATACAAACAATTTTAACATGATTAGAAAACAAAATCAATAAGGCAGAATAACAGCAAAATGGTGCATTGATCAAAAGCGAAGTTCCGAGACAGATGCCCGTTCCATGATTGTGTAAGCATTACAAACGACACATCATTGAAAAGATCAACAGTCAAGCTGCCTTATGCTATCACATTTATGTAGATAATGAAGCAACTAAAGATACGACCCCTCAAACCCGAGTTGCTAACCGTTTTGAGGGGTTTATTTTGTAAGAGAGAAAGGTAGAGGGAATGGGGGAAAGAGAGAGAGAGAGAGAGAGAGAGAGGGGGTAGAAAAGAAAGGGGGAGAAAGGTAGTAAGAGATGGATAGAGAAATGAGAGAGGCAGAAAGATTCAAAAGAGAGGGGTGGAGAAAGAGAGAGAAAGGAAGAGAGAGAAAGAGAGAGTAGGGGGAGAGAGGTGAGATCGATTCAGATCAAGTAAAAAATGATTGACTATGGTTTGTGCGTTTTGTAAATGGGTATGAATGTTTACAGACACAAGTCACAAGCATGCACATGATACGAGAGAGCACAAATATACACAAATAAACAAGAGGCATACTTGGAAAATTCATACATTTTATTTACTATTGCTGATCTGTCACTACAAAATGACACAACGTAAGTTTACATTAGAAAGGCAGTACATGTACATAAAATAAAAACAAAACAGAAAAAGGTGTTATGCTGTAAATATACAACATAATTTTATAGGCAATACTAAAACGACTATGCAAAAGAAACTGGCATCTATATATGAATAAGGTGTAATAAATAAAATATCATATAATGACTAGCTCATGGCAGCTCTTGGTGTCAACGTTCAGGGTAAAGGGAACTAACTGATATTTTGACTGAATGGCACATTGTTTCATGTTAAATTGCTCATATGTGACAATTCATGCAGGAGAAACAACCTATAAACACTACATGTCCTGAAATGTGTTGTTGAACATACAACAGGAGATGTTTGTTTTTTCCCCTAAAAATATACCCAAATAATTTAAAATGCAATCACTCTCATGATTGAGCTGCAGTATTTACAGGGATCTATTACACCAAAATCAAGGCACAGGATTATCGCACACAATATACCTCGTTGAAACAAAAAACACTCATAAACTCATATATGGTCCAATATATATATATATATAATATATATACATATCAAAAAATAATTCAATAACAGCATGCCATAATAATGTATACAAATGAGTTATTGACTAAAGAGTTCTCTTGTTTACAACATGGAGAGGTTTGATGTGGCATCGGATATTTCAAAGAACAACAGCAATCAGTAAATACATGGGAAATGATAAACATTTTCGATTTTTCTACAGCGTATATTCCGAAAAGAGTCTCTATGCACTTAAGTACAACTGGTATAAGAGGAAAGATGAACAGATGACACATGAGTGCACGTGGAATGAGTCTATCGAAATCTACATTGATAGTCTGTATCGTACTAAGATACAGAACTGAACACGCTGCCACTGAACAACTGGCAGCATTCTTGATTTTTGCTATAAAGATACATCACCCCCCCCCCTTCCCCCCCCCCCCCCCCCCCCCAAAAAAAAAAGGGGTCAAATCATAACCAAAGTATATATCTAATTGTACTAATAAAAACATACATTAAAAAAGTCTAAATACATATACATATGTATCTTACCTATGTACCTATGTTTACCATATTACAGTTTCAGGGTTCATTGGATTAAAAAAAACCTTTGAATCATGTACAATCAATAATTATCAACATCAGCCTCATTAAGGTTACAAAATGCTTGACTGATCTATAATGGTACTTTTGCTAATCCAGTCTGTCTATAATATATCTTTTAAGAAGTAAAAAATAAGATATTGCACATACTCCTGGATTATGCAGAGTTACTCAATAACTAAATTGCTACAGGTAAAACTATATGCAAATATAGTGTGGATACAGTTCAGTTCAGTTCAGTTTTTTTTTCTATTTAACCAACATGACAAAACACGCAGTACATCCCATGGAAGCAGGGGATCATCTCAAAATGATGTGTTACCAAAACACAGTGAAAGCTGTTTTAGCGACCACCTGTCTATTAAGACCACAGTATTTCCCTTAAATAATATGTCTCATTGAAACATTTATCAAAGTTACCTGTACATAAGGACCACATGCTCATACACACCTCATCAACCCAGATACATAATTCCATCCAGCTACTTTATTGCGGCGGAGGCAGAACAAGAGAACAGGATTTTGCAATTTGAGAGGTATTTCAAGTTTGGCTTCATCATTTACAGCACCGTTGATACAAAACAGTGAAACCTGCTGTAGCAAACACCTGTTCATAAAAACCACATTTTTGCTCCCTTTGAAGAATGGTTTCCAATGAAACATGTGTTATTGTAACCTGTACAGAAAGACCACCTGGTAAGAATGACATCATTTCTTGTCTCCTGGGAATGGTCTTTATACACAGGTTTCACTGTGCATGGTTGAACACCTAAACAACAACCAGTAGAGGATAAATCTAAACTGTTCTTTTTCAGAGAGATTGTATAAGGTGAATTCTTAACTCTGCATGCAGATAGTAATATCATCTCTATAATTTGTTCTTGTAGCATGCATCACTTGGATTAAGCCTTTCTGTGCCACTATTGAATCTGAGCACAAGTATTCCACACTCGTCCCATCGAGCAGCTGCTAGTTTGACAACAAAAGGGTTAATTAATTCCTATGGGAACGGGGAACTCTATGCAGCTTCTCATTCAGTTTGACACATTCCACTGGTTAGCAACTGTTACAATAATAATCATAATAATATGACACAGTGTTTATAGAGCACCTAATATGATACATTATCATCTCTAAGTGCATCATAATGCTATTACCCCAGTCATCGAACAATTGTAAGTCTTTGAGACACCTGTCCAATCCCAAGATATCATTTTAGCATCATGCCAGCCAGTAAGGCACACTGATTCCATTCCTACCGGGTACCCAATTCTACACCTGGGTGGAGAGCAGCAATGTGGATTAAAGGGAATATACTGGACTGGGAAGACAAAAAGGTCTTCAAAATGTGATCGTGAGTAATCTTCTTGCCAATTGTCTTAAATTCATGTATTGTCCTTTTTAGAAACTTGCTGAAAGCTATGTATTTGCCTTAAAATTATCCCCATTTAGAGTAATTAGTGATTAAATCACAAATCCTCAAATTGTTGGGGCCGAACATTTCAAGGATTTCGGATTTAATCACTAATTACTCCAAATGTGCATCATATGAGGGCAAATAACTTTCAGCAAGTTTCTAAAATGGACAATACATGAATTTAAGACAATTGGCAAGAAGATTACTCACGATCATATTTTGAAGGCCTTTTTGTCTTCCCAGTCCTGTGTATTCCCTTTAAGTATTTCTCCTGAAGTACAGAAGCGCTATGGATGGGCTTGAACCTGGGACCTTAAGATCTTCAGTCATAGCTCAAAAACCACTTCAACATATAATGGGAGGTTGCATCATAATCCGTCCACCTCATGAAACCCTAGTTACATATCAAGATACCTCCCACTCCAGTCAACCCCAAAAGAAATCAAATTCAATGTGATTTTAATCTCCATCAAACAAAACCTCAAGACAAAGTCCACGCTTATATGTATATTCAAATGAAAATATTTAGGTAATTATGCGTTTCCATAATCATAATACAGGAATAAGTTACTATTATGTAATAGTACATACATTTTGGTCACACAGATGAACAAGTCATGAACAATCAAATTAGTACATTTCAACTTACTTCTTATTATGATTATATTATGATTTTAAAAAATAACTTATTACCGGTAAGCAAACTAATATTACAGAACAAAATAGACAAGCTTTTACTTTGTACACCAACATAACATGTAATATATAAATATATAACACTCTTGTCATGCTGTACAGCTTGAATGAAAGACTGGGTTGACATTTAAGTATAAAAAGAAATTATTTATTTACAGCTCACTTTCAAACCGATATTAAACTTTATTCTCTACAAAGTCGGTGGATTGTAACTTATATCTCTTTAAAATTATATCTACATAGGCCTGTAATCGCAACAGTGGTTTAACTATATGGGACACCCAACAACACAACATGAAACATTATTGATGATTCAATATAATTGATTTTGTCCTTGCGGAATCACTATCATGGTATATTAAGTTTGGTAAAACAACAATCACAGCGAGTACATGAAATCACCCATTGTTGTGATTCTGGGATGAAAATCAATGATTTTGTGACAGCATCAGATGATTTATTTTGTGCCCCATAAAATAGTCTACATTGTTGCGAATAAGGGTCATACTTTCTTAACAAAGATTGTGCTTGTGTCAAGCACTTTAATTTCCTTTAGTCTAGCTTCCAGGCTGCTTAATTTGTCTGTCTTCTATGGCACAATAAAAAGTAAAGTCTGGACATAGAGACTATCATTCCTGGGCCTGGTCTTCAAAATAATTGCAGTTTGCAACTTGACTTGCAACTGTTCTTAATCGTAACTCTGTACAGTAGAGATAGATGATTAAACTTGCGATAGATTCAGATATATCGCATATACTACAACTTCAATTGTGATCAGAACAATGTTTTACAACACAGAAGTAAAAGCATTTCAATCATGACTCTTTATAAAACAGAGCCTTGTTCTCTTCCTGGAACTTAGAAAAGGGAAGGAAATACCAAATATATCCTTCCTTCTTCAAGGAACAGACAAGGAAGGTTTATGGTCATGCGGATTGAGCTGCATTTGGTGAACGAGAAAAAAAAACAAATCCGACAGCCTGGAACCTAGGCTGGATCACAAGGTGATTATATTGCTAAAACTATTGTTAACACCAGCTGAAGTACAACATGTAATACACATATCTTCAGGGGACGCCCCCCCCCCCCCCCACCCCACCCATTCCATATAGAGCCCCAATAAATAAACACAAATATAAACTCATAGTCTAGTAACCACAACCCAGTTACATCAACAATATCATTTGTATCCCAGCTATCTAATTAACTCAATCAGGTTATTGTTAATTGATGTTAACACTGAACTTGCCACCAATGGATTATATCACCAGCAATACACACGAATCCCATAGAGCAGCATTTTGTCTGGCGCACTCTAGGGGGTTAAGTTAGGCCTTGGGTTGTTGTGTTGATAAATCAGAGAGAGAGAGATTAGTGGTGTTGCTGGTCAGAAAGCAGGATTAATTCTGGTGAGCTAAGCCATTTTTGGGACAATCCTTACACAACATAGGAGAAGCATTCATTTGAGAAGACAACAATTCTTTCACATCCAATACTTTCTTAGTACTAGACAACCATTCCTTCGTGAATTAGTGAATTAGATGGTTTTACAAAAGGGTTGTCCTTCACAAGGCTTATCCCTCAGCAACTGACAATAATGAAGTGCTTAATCCTAATCCTTAATCCTTATCCCTTGTTTGAATGGTATGTCATGTAGCAGGCACCCTTGTTCTCTTGTAATATGTGTGCTGGAGTTTGCCCCCCCCCCCCCCCTCAAGATTGGCACCCATAGGCAACATACATGTTAATTACCATTGGCATTAAGTTGTGCAGTAAGCCAATTGTGTTTTCACAGCCTGATATTGTAAGGGTTAGCTCTTTCATTACCATTGGCATGAACACGTTTAATTAAACCAATGGGGCTTTCACGGCCTGGTATTGTAAGGGTTAACTCTCTCATTACCGTTGACATGAAGATGTGTAGTAAGCCAATGGGTTTTTCAAGGCCTGGCAATATAAGGGTTCAAATGTGTGAGTGTGGGAATAGCTCTGCAAATAGCAGTTTAGGCAGTGGAGTTTGGGAAGAGAGGGATGAAAAACTTAGCAGAGTATCTTTTTCAATGGGTGTGAATAAGTGAGAATAAGTGGAATTGAAAAAGTGCACAAAAATAAAGAAATAAGATAAGTTTGTCCAAACAAATCACATGTACGAGGAAGTGTTTTGCACTTGAAAACCTTAATCATGATTTTCAAAAATCCACAACTTCCTTAAAATATTTCAGATTTTCCTCAAACCTTTGCTAATCTATGTTTCTGCTTGTTCTGTTTTCATTCAATTCAACTGTTATTATTATTGTAAGGGTTTTATCCTCTGAAGGTAATGCACCCATTTTGCCTGATTAATAGTGGACTTGGAGTAGCGACATTGCGGTGGAATTTAACTTGATCCAAGCAGATACGGTATTTATCTTCCAATACCCCAGCTTTTGTCAATATACCTGTACCAGTACACCATTCATGCAAAGGCCCCATTACAAGTCTACAATGTTAAAGGTAAGAGGTAGGCGTGGTAATAATTATGGTTTCTTGCCATTTGGTCCAATCCCACCTGGCCCACTCACCACTTCGTCTGCAAGGAACCCCTTAAAAATACTGTTTTAGATTAGAATACTGCATTAATTTAACAACAACTCTAATCCACACCATAACCTCAACCGTTAACCATAATCCGGACCCCGTACCCTAACCTTAACCCATACATATCAGCATGTGATGGTAGACGAAATGGTGAGTGAACCAACTGGGATTGGATCAAATGGGAAATCATCATAATTATGGGCCGTAATAATGGCAAAACTATTCTGACATCAACACCGGGGTCTGAATCTTATTTGATTTCATAGATTTAACCATTTTGAGATGATTCCTTCCTGGTATCCTGAAACAAACGAAAATGTGACCAGTGTTTATGGCAGAATATCACTCCACTAATTACGGCTCACTTCCTCTTACCTTTAAAATGCTAGCTGTAGTCAGATACATAATAGACAAAAAAAACGACCATGATACAAAACAATAGACAAAACAAACACAACAAACGTGCAGCAGAGCAGCTGAGGAGGAACAAAAAGGAAATTAGAAACTTGAATGAAGATGTTCCTTGTAGGGTTATAAGGTGGAAATGTGTTTACAATTTGTAATATTTTCCAGTAGCATCGTGGGTTTATTTTCATTTGTGGCCCACTTATTTGAAATTCCCTTCTCTTCATTTTTCTTCTCATTTCTTCGCATAAAGTGTGGCAGTAAACATGGGAGAAATGATATGATTATATAGCCTACCTTAAAGACAGGGGATGCCAGTTGCAAGATTCATGAAACTTGGCAGGAATCAGCAGTATACCATAACTAATGCAATCTCACATACCTTTTCAGGAAGACAGAAAAACTACCCTTGTTTACATTTAAAACATGACGTTTCGTAGCGACCATAGTCTACATTCATACACTATGGTGCGGACAGCGCTATCCTGTCTCTGGGCTACAAGAACTAAGAGGTTTTTAAAGACCCGCCCCAAACTGCCTTGTAATCTAGGGATCACTATAAATCCACCTAAAGTCAGTTTCCAGTTCTATCATTGGGAGGGAATTCTTATACACTATTTTCTTCCATTTTCCATGGTTTTGACAAAATATTATAAAATATAGTCTGGAAGTCCCAAATTAAAGATGACATAAAACGCTGACTTTTTGTTGCAACAGTTGAATCTGTCCTGCTCTATGGGAGCAGAGACATGGACACTCACAGCCCGACAAGAGAAAGCACTGGATGGAGTGTACACACGCATGCTTAGGATAGCTCTTAATGTGTCCTGGTGTGACTTCATAGGAAATGTCAATTTATATAGTGCTCTGCCAAAAGTATCTATCAAAGTGCGCGAGAGGAGGATGAAAGTAGCGGGACACTGTGTGCGACACCCTGAACTATCTGCTAATCCCCTCACATTTCGGGGGCCTAAACAGGGTACTGCAAGAAGAGGGAGAAGTCGGGCCACTTACATTTGTGTACTTCAGAATGACACTGGCCTTGATAGGATTAGTGAGCTGAGGACAGCCATGCTGTATAGACAGGTCTGGAGGTGCTACATTCATGGAGCCCGAGATGGCATAGGCTGAAGCCTATGCAAGCCCTTGAATTAGTAGTAGTAGTAGTAAATGAGGTATTCAAAGGACACTTGATACATGCAATGAGATGGGACAAGCAAACCAAGTGTTAGCACATTCCAGGCATGGACAAAAAACAGGACAAAGCACTTCAAAACAATTGTTATACTAGCATATTTACAAATCATCACTCAGGAAATAAAATGTATAAGTTTTGAACAACAGATGGCGCCATTTGTACATAGAGTTTGGCCAACTTGGTTTCAATAGGTAGCAACATGGCGCATATTCTGTAGTTATCTGCTTGCCCAGCAAAACAACACATGCTATTGAAACCCAGTTAGCTAATGACAATATATAATGACAATGATAATAAAAATATCGTGAGTTTGAGAGCATTGTCAAGGTTTTACCATCAATGCGTCTCCTTGGTTACGGCCTGGAATGGGAAGAATGAGGCAGAGGGAGAGAACAAAACCTCACTGAGTGCTTGAGATGACAAAGCACAGATCTGGGCCCCATTGCATAAAACTTGCCATTAATGGCAACTACCATGGTAAAATTGCTCGACAGCCAATCAAATTCAAGTTTTCCATAGAAGTTGCAATTTGGTATGAAAACATACCATTAATAGTATGTTTTTTGCAACAGGGCCCTGGCATCATTACAAAGAGAGAGAGAGAGAGAGAGAGAGAGAGAGAGAGAAAGAGAGAGAGAGAGAGAAAGAAAGAGAGACAGATAGGGAGAGATGGTAGACACTAGGCAAACCTGGGGAAAGTTAAAAACTTCTTTGTGGGTTCAGTCCCCTCTCTTTAATGAACAGAGTTACGACTGATATCAATCGCAAATAAGACGGGACTCAACGTCATGAAACAAACACCCTGAATGTGTTGTGCATTTTTTAAAGAGACAATTCACCCTGAAAATAGGTTGGTTTCAATAAAAGCAGAAATGTGAAAAAAACATATTAGTGAAGCTTTGACGAAAATGCGTCACAGGAAACGACAGTTATCTTTTGAAATCACGTGCGAGGTGCTCTCCCATATGTCCTGTGATGAACGATTCCTTAAATTGCTGTTTTTCTGTTTTTGACAACGGAACATTTTTTTCATTGACATTTGGGTGTGAAAACGTGTTTCTGATGTGGATCAAATACACAAGTAAAAAGATGCATATGCTTTTGAGAAAATGGACATTAAAAAAAAAAGTACACACATCATTTGGTAGAGCACTTCGCAAAATTTTAAATGATCACAACTATCTTATCCATTGACGGATTTTCATCAAACTTTCTTCCATGTGTTTCTTCCACGTTTCTGCTTTTGTTGAAGCTAACTCAAATTAAGTGTGAACTATCCCTAAAACTTTCACTGTGCTAAAATACGTGTTACTGTATATGCCATATATTTCGCGGGTTTTTTTATTTTCACCAATTTTGCGAATCTGGACCAATCGCCGATTTAACAACCCGCAAAATTATGAATACGACGTGATTGACCACATATACTATTACTACTAGTACTCCACGATCGCGAATTTAACAACTCGTAAAATTGTTGTGAAGTTATGATTCACGAAAAACTAGAATTGTGAAATATACGGTGCATACAGTATTCCCGTTGGGATGTATTACTGGTGAAAAAATGTTCTACACGTGGCATATTAATATTTAATGAACCATTAACCCTGTGCGTGCCAGAGAAAATGAGGCAGCTCTATGCTATTAGCGTGCACTGATAATAATAATAATAATAGTCCTGTAGCGACCAAAAGCGTGAACATTATATTTTGGTTTGTTTTCTTAAGGACACTGTAGTTTTCTTTTGGCGCCGTTTTAGCCACGTCACAATGTATAGAAAACGTGTCACTTCTTTAGTCCCTCGCCGACTAAGTAGTCCTGTCATTCATTTATCATATCATTTAATTTAATTACTATATAACATTTTATATCAACATTACGAGTCGTTTTGGATTGTTTTAACCTGTGTGTGATATACTTTTCTATTCAAAAGTTTTCACCTACTCAATTAATGTTAGTAAAATTGTTTCGCCGATATATGCAAAGTAGCTATGTCGGGCAAGGCCCGTTCGGGTAGGCGCGTTAGCGTCACTTGCATCTTACTAGCCAGCGAGAGTGGTTGTCCTTGTTTTTGTCCGTACCAAGGCCGTCCCATCAGTACGTGGCAAGGCCGTCCAGTACGTGGCATACTTGTACAGTATCGCCCAAGGTACGTTAATTATATAACAATTTTTAGACGGTAATTGCTATATTCATACTGTGTGTTTAATTCTTCATGACGGTCATGTATTTATATATGTTTAATTCTCCATGACAGTCATGTATTTGAAAGAGTGACCCAATGTTACATTAGGTGCCTTTACATTTTTGGGCGTGGCATTTGGCCAATGGCGGTACACCGTATATTAATTACATTCTATTGAACTTGTAAACCACATTATATTTTGTGTAATTCAACATAAAACTTCGATACAAGTACAAGTTTTATTCATGGTATATATTTCTTCTTGACAAAAAAAAAAAAGAAAGAAGAAAAACGTCCGAGATTGAACGCTTGTTTATTGAAGGTCGTACCGTACTCGTTTGTGTGTTTGTTGAACTCGTAGTCTCTTGTTTCAGACACGATTATTTAGCCCGTTGATTTTTACAATCTCGGAAATATAACTTGTGTCGGTAATTAATTAGGTTTTTCGTACTTTCTTATTTAGCCACTACAAACTCCAACCCAGTGCTCGACCTCATGTCCTAGGTCGCAAGCAGGTCCGCCCCATAACTAGGGTGAGTTTTATTATCGGACAGTACATGTAATTGGCAGTTTTCGTATAGCGTATATCACATTAAGATTACGATGTCTCTATATGCGTTTAGGGATCGGGATTTGAGTTGTGATACATGTGTTATGCAATCATTCATGTAGCGATACTCGATATCAACGCATTTATCTATTCGGTTATAAAATGTGACAGAGGTTTTTATATTGCTATCTAACCATTTGAAATACTTTATTACCACACATGGTGGAATATTAAATCCGTGTGATATAATAATCAAATCATTGAAATGAATTCTGAACTGAATTGAACTGCATTGTAATTTACAGAAATGATGCTATCCAATAGTAATTGCATTATGACGATGTACTCATATTTTGTTTGTTGGTATATTTCTGTACAATGCAGGGGTTCTTTCTCCTACATAATAAAGTAACACCAACCATACACCAGATGGCCTCGTGTCCTCATTTTGTCGGGCGGTAATCGAGGGACCTATCAACGGTTTCTTCAGTCCATTCTTATATAGTGCAATTTTTCCGTTAAGTTTCAGTGTGCATAAAAGAGAAAAAGAGCATGAAATAGAACCATGTTTAAGCAAAGATAAAGTGATTTAAACTTACAATTTATTAAAAAACAAAAATGACTTCAATTTGGCGCGAAATTGATCATGAGTATTAGATTGTCAAATAAAATCTGGAAGTTTATTCCACAGCATAGGTGTGGCAAACTGGAAAGACCTCTGACCGTATATCTTGGTTTTAATGGAGTACTAAACTAAAAGATTCTTTGCATTTGAACAAAGGACCCCAAGTGATTGATGGTGAAATCATTCATAACAGATATAGTACTTAATAGTATTTTCTTCCATTTTCTGTGTTATTTTAGAAATTGTACTTGTTTGACCTGCTAAAGGGCAACCCTGTCTTTAAAGTTTTTTATTCTGTAATTTCTTAAGTGAAAACTACCACTTCCCAGATATGGATGCATGAATTATGATTGTCAGTTGCATTTTTGTTATTAAAGTGCCTGCAGATCCCATTAAATAATTCTTTTCATGTTAAAAAAAACCCCCTCAATATGGAGCAAATGATCAAATATAACGCGCTGTATACTGTATACTACTTTCTGTTCTGGACAAGCTCCATATAGACAGTGTGTTATCAAGCAATTTGTCCTCACATGAAGGAATCCTGTTCACAAAATGCCTGTAATATGGATAATATATAGCAGGTTTTCGTATCTCACAAATGCCCTTAAAAATGATAGTATGACTTAAGTTTGATCCTAACCCTAACCCTGGCCATGTTCCTAACCGTATGCAAAATTTGCGTAGTCAGATTTGTAAAGAAATATAATTTTTAGGTCACTTTCATCCCATTCTCCCTGCAGTTTCAGTATGTGTATTAGCGCATGCATGCAGTGGGGACCCCAAGACAAGCTTCTGACATTGCAGACACCACAGTGTGTTGATATACACAACCTAAAATATAATGTGCCATGGTCCTGGTCCTGGCCTTAGCTTGAGAACTGTAATCCCTTATAACTTCGCCCTGGGACAAGTTCCTCTTTGTGAGAGCCACCCAAAGGAAAATAAAGGAATATATATGCAACTTAGAATAATGTATATAGTAATAATACAGTCTATAAAGATGGTTTGAGGGTTATATATGGTTTATTTTTAAAGAAAATTAACATATATATGACCCCTGTGATTAGGGTATGAGCGACCCCGGTGTCCGAGGATTAGTGTGAGGGTGTAGGTTGGGGATACATCGAGTGGCTGTCACAAAAAGACCTCTTTCCCTGGCTTTAGCCCAAGAACTTGCCGGTCAGTTCCTTGGTCACTATGCCCCAAAAGGTACTATATAAGAGTGATAATCTGACAAGTCTCTAAGAAGCTACATATACCAGTCTCTGTTCTGAGTGAGCAAAAAACATTAGTTCCTTGATAACTAGGCCCCGAAAGGTACTTTAAGGGAGGGATGATTTGAACCAGTTTCTAAGAAGCTACATACACCAGTCTCTGCACCGACTGAGCTTCAGCTACCAGTCTGTTATACCGTGCTCCAAGAGAGAAAACTTTTAAATTCTGGCTTTAGCCAAAAAACATTAGATCCTTGATAACTAGCCCACGAAAGGTACTATAAGGGAGGGATGATTTAGTTAGTCTCTGCTCTGAGCGAGCTACCTCTACCAGTCTGTTATACAGTGCTAGTGCTTGTTCTGGTCGGTAGGAGGGGCGTCACCTTGGGAACGTAGCTGTACAGGAACGTAGCCCCGATCACGAACGACGCTCCCAGGAAAAAAAAGCTGAGGGGAAGAGAGAGGACAAAAAAATCACATAGTATGACATCTCATAATCACATTTCATTAGTTCACCTATGATTTGATTTTGGTTCCTGTATTTCACATCAATGTTTCAATTACAATATAATTGAAAAATAAATGTAATAATTTACATAGGTATAATAATGTTAATCGATATTAATCTGTACATTCTCAATGTGTGCAAAGATACTTGAATTACATTCTATGAAAAACGCAAGGGCTAAATCTTAAAGATGGCCCGTCCCTTTTACAAACCTCTGCAAACTTCATGAAAGTTTGCACATATTTAGCAGAGATCTTTGGGAAACCAACTGTGAAATTTTAAGGTCAGAGGTATTATAACTCCCATATAATAAATTTGAGATTTGATTATTTTCATGGGACAAACAAAAAAGTTTGATCAAGTATTATTTCCTCAAAACCGAATATTACGCTTTGTCGATTCCAGGGAAAGGTTAAATAGCAACTCTCTCTAAGTTAAAACCAGTGGATTATGTAACCAGAAATTATAACTTATTCTTTCTAAATTAGTGAAAATAAATGAACTCATCCTGTGGCTTTGACTGACCTTGTTGGAGTGAAATCGTGCAGGAGGTAGTAGGAGATGACCGTTGATAAGATGATTGATAATGAGGTGGCAAAACCTTTGAGGATGTTGTCTGCATACTTGATGACGGCTGCTATCACCAGGCCTCCAAAGGCCTGAACATATCCAAAAAAAAAAATATCATAGAAACAAAGAGAAAGGTCATTTGTAAGTTCATGTATTTTCCAATATCATGTTGTTGCTTGCCGCTGTTTTTTTTTGTTGTTGTTATTGTTCATAATACATTATTGTATTTTACCTTTGCACGGACTTGCAGAAGAACAGCCATTGGCTGAAGCAAGTTGCCGTATTGAAATAAAATAAACTTAAACTCAAACTCAAACTCAATACCATTACTCACCCGATACTGTGTGTATATGCATGTGTGTGTGTGTGTGTGTGTGTGTGTGTGTATGTGTGTATTTTTGTGGTTGTGCCTTTTGATGTATGTATTCATTTGGTTACTTTCATACATTTCTTTTATGATGTAACGTTATACCTATAAATGTATTATATGTTTACGTAATGTTGGTAAATGTTGCCTCCTGCAGTCCTGTTTACTCAAGCCTAAATGCTTTTTCTTTGGAGGTCTCTGTCATCTATGCTTTTTCTCAAGTGTCTTACCGTACTGACCGGCGTATTAGCTGCACCAACATTTACCCTGACTTTGAGAATTTGAAGAAAAAAAAAGTTAAAAAAAATTGGGTCTTTCAAACCAACACGTATAAACATGTATGGGACTATGCATTGTGTGACAACATTCAACAACAAAATAGATGGCTTTGATAGCCCGACACAATTAACATACTGGTAATACAATCTCAATCACATCACCAGCATAATTACCGGTACTAAGAAAGCACCAGGACTAGTATTTGTCCGAAACAACAACAGAAAGCTAAGGCTCAAACTAGCAGACTTCGTTAGATGGGAGCCGGCATTTTTTCTTTGATGACTGGCGGCCGGCCACAAGATGGCAGTAAACGAGACCGTAAATCCGGAAGAAGAAAGTGTGATTCAAGACCATTTCTAAGAATATAGCATGTTGAAGCTTTCTGTATATGTAAAAAATTTCAGCCGTTAATTTCAAACCGACTTTTTTTGTCTTTGTTACAGTATCTATGTGGTTATTATGCGTGTGTGAAATCCTAATTTTATGAGTAACTACCAAACTTTGGAGATGATTCCTTCCATAGAACAATTTTTTTTCATAATTCGTTTTATAATTTAATAAACAGATTAATCAATAAAGCAGATATTTCAACACAAACTGCTAAGAGCCTGAGGTAAAGACTATTAATCAGACGTTGTTTACATGCATTATTTGAATTTTACACTACGCGTCAGTTTCAAATTGTGAATATAGAGCTTGCTAACACTTCTCTATATGTTTTGCCAATGTTTTGATGGTTTTGTGGTGATCTGAAAAAGGGACTGGCTGTCTTTAAGTATGAGAAGGAAAGGAGAAAGAAAAAGAGAAAGACAATCAAAAGAAAACCTGACTACCAACCTGTAAAATGACGACCACCCAGGTGACTGTTGTATAACCCTGGAGAAAGCCAGATTCCTGCACCTTGGAGCCATCTTTCCCTATAACCCCTCCAAGCCCAAACAGCACCCCAAAGAATGCTGAGGAAGAAATCCAGAAAGAACAACGAGTTAATCACCATGAGCCCGTTGCTCACAGCTACAGATTTGGGGCTTCATAAACCCTGGTTAGAATGTCCAAATTTGTCATGGAACTGCAGGAGAGTGGATTAAAACCCTATTCTGACTGCGCTTTTTGAGAGCAGGTTTTGACTGTCGACAGCTCACCTTGAAATCACCTTCTGCTAATAGTTTTTAGCCATGCCCCTAAGAGTAGTCTATATTTGTATGTACTCTACACCCATTCCTAGCTTACCTAGATGTATATTCCTCAGCCATATTGACTGCTTGCTCCCCTTCAATAAATTCTCAAAGTAGACTCCTGCAAATCCGCTGGAGAAGCAGGCTGACAGCTCACGTTGAAATCTCCATCTAATAGTTTTAGCTTTGCCTCGATGAGCAGTCTATATTAGTATATACACCCCTTCCTATTTCCTCACCTAGCTGTATATTCCTCAGCCATATTGACTGCTTGCTCCCCTTCAATAGTTTCTCAAAGTACACCCCCGCAAACCCGCTGGAGAAGCATGCCGACAGCACAGCGATCAGTCCAACCAGCTCCGTCGAGAGGGACCGTTCCTCATCCTTTGGTTTGCTGTCCCCAGGCATCTATACCAGAGTTTGGGAAAGAAATGATGACAAAATAAATGAATGAATTAATGAGTTTATTGTCGATAATGATGATACAGTGGAAATTTGCCTTTCACCAGTGCTACATAGTAGAGCATCTCCAACAATGTTTAATTTCATTCTGATATGCTGCCCTCTATCAGCTGAATCCGTGAACCCCAGCACAACCATTTTTGCTAATATATAGAGCACCAAAGTGTGACGTCATTTGAGCATTATTGTCAAGACAACTGGTTCTAAACTACAATGTATGCAGGTAGAGCAAAGAGCTGTGATCACAACGGGGACCAGCTTTGAGTGCCCGACACTGACCCACTATACAATATCGGGCCAGTAGAGTGAATTTGTTTAGAACCAGTTGTCTTGACAACATGCTTGTATGACGACACGACTTTGGTACTCTATTGAACTTATTGCAACAGATGCAAAGCTGAAAGCTTCCCAGCATCAGATGTGCATGAAATTTTCCTTATCCATTGTAATCATGTTATGCAATTCCATTTTCAACAGTGATTTGCAATTGCTTTCACCGTAACCGCTAACAGTACCAGCAGTACGTTGAATGTGTAATAAGTCAATGGGATCTTTCTGGATTGGTAGTGACAGGGTTGATTACAGGAAAAAAGTAATTCAATATTTGTGGGGGGCTCCTTTTTGAGCAAATCAGCCGAATTGGCTACAATTTTACATTGTGCGTATGGGAATTTGGGGGGCTCTTTTAACATCTCCCAAGACTCTTTTAAGCATTTTGGGGCAAAATCACCCCGAGCCCCCGTGTATTTTTGCCCCTGGTTGATTAAACTATTCAGGACCAAGTACCACAAATATGTAGTTTTGGGCTGTCACTATTGATATCAACTGTTGAAAATAATAAAAGATGCATCACGTGAAAGAGCATCAATTTCTGCACAAGATGAATCCATTTTGGGTATTTAGTGATATTGCCATCTTAATGATTTTCAAAGCAAAGTAAGGGGCAAAAGGGCACTAAATCTTCAAATTGGCAACTCGCTGAAAAGGTTGAAATCCCTCTTTTGCTCTTCAAATTGGCATACTACTTGCTCTAACTTGAATGATTTTGATGTTTTATTGATTTATAATGGAATTTACATTACCTTTCTTCACAAAAATTTAATTTGACAAAAATAATGTTGCCAATTTAAAAGCCAAATAGTGATCAGTTTTGCTCCAGAAAAGCCTTTGCCCTAAATGAGTTGAAGGATAAAGGACATGGCCCTTGGCTAGCTTACCTGTACTAGAGCAACACCAGCCATGAGAATGACCAGGGACAGCCACTTGGTGGGGCTTAATTGTTTGCCCAGCATGACGACAGAAAACATGGCCGTCGTCAGAATCTTCAACTGATATGTCACCTGTGCAAAATGAAAGTGATAAAAGTTTGAACACAATTTTACTTTGATAAAATGATCTTAACACAATCAGGAGATTTATCTCTGTTTTAGCTAAGCTTCCACTAATTACATTTTTAAGCTTCCTAACACTTCTGATGAGTGAGTTGGCGTACATTTGAAAAAACAGTGCACAACTTATAGCAGATATCTCGCAAGTGACATCACATAATTAATTTGAAAATTCATAACTCTGTTGGCCTCTGAATGATTTTTGTTGAACCTTTACTAATTGTTTTCTTTCAGGTTTTCGCTAAACTATTAAAGCCAACTTCAGGGTGGTCTTTCCTTTTAATATCGATAAGTAAGGTAGCTTTAAAGTAAATTTTGTGTCTGGATACAACACTCACCAAGAGTGACGTGGCTCAATTGGTAAAGAAATTGCCTCGAAGAGACAAGGCCCTGCATTAGCCCCTTACAGACAGACAAAGACACACAGACAAAAAGAAGGTACATGTATACACAGGTGCACAAGTTTAGCAAACAAACTCATTTCCATACTTCATACTTAACTGGAACACTTTCTGTTCATTTCTGTTCCATTTATATTCGCCTTAAGGTCTGAGGCGCTTCTTGTGAAACATATATTGAAATAGTCGCTTTCAAGTACTTGTATATGATACATGTATCAGACTTGGAGTGGTCAGTCAATATGCCCGGTCGCACACAGAAAAAAAAAAAGTTGTGTTTGAAAAAAAATGAAGAATATTGTCTTTCTTCACGATACGTTTAACACAGGGTAGCCATTTTGCAGGTCAAAAACTATTTTTTTTTTAAACGAGGAAAATGGAAGAAAATACTCCCGATAATATAAACTAGACCTGACTATCGGCGGAATCTCATGTAGAGCAATTGCTAGATTTCAAGAAAATCAAGGAATACAGTGACATAATTAGTCCAGTAATATCTGAAGATATCATTCAACTTTTTCTCTTCAAACAAGTAATCTGCAAAAGTATTTTTCCCAAAAAGCTTGTTTCAACACCAAAAAAAAATTAAAATCAAGAACTGTCTAGAGGTATGCATTAATCTTTTTTTTTCATTACACATCTACAGCATTTGCTCACACTACAACATGTATGAAAACCATTGGCTTTCTGTCAATACAATTAAATCCTGGTTCATGAAATTGTTCATTTTGTTTTTAATTGATGAAAAAGAATTGAATTGAATTGAAAGTGTGAGGACATGCATGCATGCATTCATCTGATCTTTTAAAAAAAATACAGAAAATGATCAGGATTATTTGCACATTTGCCAAGGTGAGATCCAACCAAATTTACTCCACTCCAGATCAAATATTGGCTGTCTATGCATGATGCATTTTGCAGGACTGCTAATGCACAGCCTGTGCGAGCATCATACATCCAGTCTATAACTCTTTTACTTGTAAAAAACACAGAAATTGGAAGAAGATACTGTATTAGCACTTCCCTTCCAATAATAGAGCTGGAAACTGACTTTAAACAAAATCATAGTGATAAGTAGATTTTGAGGAGGTTTTGGGCAGGTCGTCAGAAACCCTTAGCCTTAAGACCGCTGTGTGCTATGGTCTGCATGTGCCTGTTTCACGGTGCACACGTTCAGTGGGAGGGACAATACGATTATGAATGGAGCCTATGCTAACTGTAGTTTAAATGTAAACAAAGATAGTTTTTCACTTTTCCGGAAAATGTTTGTGAAGCTATGACTGTGAGATTTTATACACATTATTGTGGGCGTGTACTGCTGATCCCAATTGCTTACAGCATGTGCTACTCGGATCTCATGCTCAAGTGGCCATGATGGCTAAATTAAAAAAAAAAAAAAGTGTAAAGGATAGTTCTCCCTGAAATTAAGTTGATTTCAATAAAAGGATACACATGAAAGAAACATATAAGTGAAGGTTTGATGAAAATACGTCAAAGGATAAGAAATTTACGATCTGTTAAAATTTTGACTTTGTGACGTCCTTTAAGGGTAAACCCTGATACATTATGTGTACACATTACAAGCACTTCACCAAATAATTATCAATAGTGCTATGATTGGCATTCATGTACATCAGGGGCCATCTTTATGAAACTCTACTAGCCCAGGAGGTTACTAAAGTGAGTGCAGCTGAATGCACTTTAGCAACTAACTTGGCTTAGTAATGTTTCATGTATATGGCCCCAGGCTTCTAAAGTTAATATGGAAGGCCATTGTGTTTAAAAAATAGTAAGAATAGCATGCTCCATCCTGTAAAAAAATGTAAAAATGGAGTACATGTTGCTATGACGATCATTAGGTGAGGAATCAATTACATTGTATGAGGAAAATGATATTGGCTATTTATGGCATAAGTGCACATTGTATGTAATAAGACAAATTGGATCTTGGCACTTGGCATACTGTCTGTAGAATGCATTGTCATCATGCCAATTTCCAATGCAGAAAATGCAATCCTAAGACCATTTTCATTATGTATTCAAATCTTATGTACATCGTTCAAATGAGTGACCCTAAAGCTTGTCTAAGGTACCTATACATTTAGAACTTAGCCCTCACACATGCCCCCTACCTTCCCTAGATTGATGCAGCACTAATATGTAATGTGTTAGATCAAACATTAAGGCATAGTCCACCCTGAAGATAAGTTGGTTTCAATAAAAGCTGAAACATCAAAAGAAGCATGAAGTTTTGACGAAAAATCTGTCAAAAGATAAGAAAGTTATGATCTTTTAAAATTTCAATTTTGTGACGTCACATGCAAGGTGCTCTCCCATATGGTGCTTGCAGTGACAACAGAATGACTTGTTTTCATACAGGTATTTGTGTAAAGATGTATTCCGAATGATGTATCAAATGCACAAGTAAAAGGATACATATCTTTTTTGAGAAAATGCATATTTTCCCAAAATATTTTACACAACAAATGGGAGAGCATCTCACACGTGACATCACAAAATCAAACCTTTAAAAGATCATAACTTTCTTAACCTTAGATGGATTTTCATCAAACCTTCACTAATATATTTCTTTCATCGGCCTGCTTTTATTGAAACCAACTTAATTTCAGAGTGAACAATGGCTCTACAGACTAAGCAAATGAAAAACGAGTGAGCCACATGCGCGTCAACGACCCAATACAAATGTGAAATTTTCCCGGGCGAAATCCCACAGAATAAGCCGTACTCTTCAAACTAAACTCCGACTTATGAAGCTCAATACAAATTACACATGAATGATTTTCTTTGGCACACAATGAAATTTCATGGGATCTCGCGGCCACAAGGGTCTGTGAAAGAAAGGGATGTGATTCTTTCCAATCATCACTCATTTGAGCATATAATGAGTTTGGTGAAAGCCTGCCCATGTATATGCATGCTCCAATTGTCAATTTGAGGCGCTCCGTGTCAGGTGTGGTGTCAAGAAACATATGCAACAAAATATGTTTTTCATATGATACCTTATGCGGAAAATTTATTTTGGAAGTTGCAAAGCCTTTGTTTGCATTGTGTGTGTGTATGTGTGTGTGTGTGTGTGTGTGTGTGTGTGTGTGTGTGTGAGTGTGTGTGTGTGTGTTTGCGTGTGTGTGTGCTTGTGTATGTGTGTGTGTGTGTTTGTGTGTGTGAGTGTGTGTGTGTGTGTGTGTGTGTGTGTGTGTATGTGTGTGTGTGTGTATGTGTGTGTGTTTGTGTGTGTGTGGGTAGGGATATAGATTGCCCTCCTGGCCCCGCAATGTACAGCCTCTTTCAATCAGCACAGAAATCTGTACCAAATAAACACTGTAGGCAGCTGACTGACGATGTGTAAAGTCTGCTACATCTGTTACCTAAACAAACAATGGGCAGCTATTTTGATATTGATTTATTAAATTATGGAGTGGTGGTGGTACTGCAGTAATCATGATTGCAAAGATTTAAAACCAGGCCATTCATATTTGATTTCAAGCTCACAGAAATAAGTCGTTCTCGAAATGTATAGAAATGTACATCAAAAGGAAATAAAACTGGTGCTGACTTCTAAACATATTTTAACATGTGATATATTGGTCTCCCAACAACATCAACGCCCCTGCAAGTCTTCAGGCAGCTATGTTGAAACTTTCACCAACTGCACTTGTGTATTTGTTGCATAGCTACATGTTAGACTTCTCCACTTGCATCTACACCCATTTTATCTACGAGCTTAAGTTAAAGCTGAAAGTAAGCTGAAAGTAAGTTGGTTTTAATAGGAGCAGCAACATGAAAGAAACATATGAGCGCAGGTTTGATGAAAATCCGTCAAAAGATCAAATTGTTATGATTGTTTAAAGCTTTGATTTTGTGACGCCACAAGAGAGATTTTGAGAATGTTTATTTTCAAAAGGATGCATCATTTTACCTATGCATTTGATACATCATTACAAACATGTTTTACAAACTAACCACTATGAAACAAATTTGTCTCTTTATCACAAACAGAATAACAACAACTTATGGAATCATGCAGGACATAAAATATGAAAGAGCATCTAGCACATGACCTCACAAGATCAACATTAAAAAAACAACAAATTTTTCTTATCCTTTAAAGGAAGCCCGTCCCTTTTGCAGACCTAATTCTGAAAGTTCCCTGACTTTGTCATCATTTGAGAGAGAGTGGCTATAACCTTTCCCTGGAATCGACAAAGCGTAATATTCGGTTTTGAGGAAGAAGTCTTCGATAAGTGATCGAGCTTTCTTTTTTCGTACCACGAAAATAGTTGTAATTTCAAATTGTGTCAACAGTCGGCAATCAATTGGAATCAAATCTCAGTGAAAAATAATTAGATTTTCATTTATTCTACGGGAGTTATAGTACCTCTGACCTTACCATTTCACAGTTGGTATCCCAAAGATACGTCCTAAATATGTGCAACTTTCATGAAGTTTGCAGATGTTTGTAAAAGGGACGGGCAATCTTTAACAGATTTTCTTCAAACCCATACTTTTAAGCTTCTTTCATGTTTCTGCTTTCAATGAAACAAACTTAACTTCATGGTGGACAATCTCTTCAATGCTTTGTGGTCAAGGTTAAGGCTCATGATTCAGGTTAAGGTACTAAGTAAGTGTATAAATAGCTTCCTTTAAATGGAAGTTTCAAGATAGCACTTGGATCAAATGGTAGAAGACCAAATGGGAATTAGACCAAATGGTAGAAGACCAATTGGGAAGAACAAAAGTAGGAGTACATCAGCGATAAATTAAACCAAATGGGAGAAGACTAGAATGGCATTAAACCTAATGAGAGTAAAACAGACGGGAATACATATACAGACCATATACAAGAAGACCAAATTCAAATTGGATCAAATGGGAGAAGATCAGATGGAAGTAGACCAAAGTAGACCAAATAGAAGTAGACCAAATAGGAGTAGAACACATGAGTAGACCAAATGAGATAAGACCAGATGGCAATTAGACCAAAAGGGGGTAGACCAAATGATAATTAGACCAAGCAGATTCGATCAAATGGGATAAGACCAGATGGCAATATCGACCAAAAGGGAGTACACCAGATGGCAATTAGACCAAATGGGAGTAGACCGGATGGTTCTAAATTGTGCTCTTTGAGAGCTGGTCTTACCTGGTATGTAGCTGCATCCAGGTGTGACAGGGCCAAGAAGAGCAGGTTGTTCTGTAGGGTGTAGAGTCCGGACGGGATGGCTAGCTTCAGGCATTCCATAGGCTGGTCTACAACCTCTTCTCGGATCACCTTCGTGAAGCCTGCTATACTCCTCCCACCTGGATAAAGAATAGACACATTATACAGACCACACTGATGATGTCATTGATTGTAATGAGAAAACACATTGAAGCTTAAGGCGGTGTATACTGTAGCCAAGCCAGAAATGAAAACTTGATTTTTAATGCAAATCATGGCTCAAAAAGTGCTTATTCTAACAAGTTTATAGGTATAGCATAGGGGTCAGTTGATAACGTAATATAAATAGCTTGAGACAAATACTACTGTAGTACAAATCCCAATTGTTCATTACAGGTGAGTGTACTGGTTGTAGGTAGTTTAAACATACAAAAACAATTGGGGTACTCTGAGAGATGAGAAAGGGCAAGTGTGAAGGATAATAAGAGAAAGAGATGGAGATGGATTATCAGAAAGAGTAGACTATGAAAAGGTTAATCACTTATCCTCCCAGAAGAGGGGATATATGGAGGGTAAGCGAGAGAGGGGATATGAAAAGGATGAAATTGATGGGAAGATAGAGAAGGGAAGAGGAAGATGGGGAAAAGGAGGAGGGGGAGGAGGACCAGGAGGAGGACCAGGAGGAGGAGGACAAGGAGGAGGAGGACAAGGAGGAGGAGGTGGAGAAAGGAGGAGGAGGAGGAGGAGGAGGAGGAGGAGGAGGAGGAGGAGGAGGAGGAGGAGGAGGAAGAGGAGGAAGAGGAGGAAGAGGAGGAGGAAGAGGAGGAGGAGGAAAAAGAAGAAGAGAATGAGATAAATCATCAGGAAGAGTAAACTCAGAAGTGGTCAATCCCTCACCACCCAGGAAGAAGACAAAGGAAGATGGGGTAGAAGATTGAAAAGATGAGGATGAGATGAAGAGAAGGTCCAGAACAAAGAGAAGGAAGTCAACAAAATGGATTAGCAGGAATGATAGAACAAGAAACAACCCACCCATCACCTTCCAGGAAGAGAGGAAAGTAGGAGTGGAAAGTGGAAGAGGTGACAAAAAAGAGATAGGATGGAAAGGTAGACAAGGAAAAGAAGAAGATATAGGGGATTTAGGGGAATGTTATTCCTCACCCTCCAAGGAGAAGACAGAAGAAGCAAATGATTGGAAGGAAGAAAAGGAAGAGAATGAAGAGGAGAAAGAGCAGGAAGAACAGGAAAAGGAGGATAAGGGCGAAGAAGAGGAAGAGAAGGGAATGGATTATCAGGAAGAGTAGGAGTCTTAGCAGTGGTCCATCCCTTACCCTCCAGGAAGAAGACGAGGAGGATGCAGGCAGCAATCTTCATGGCCTCTGCCAGGACGACGGCCGTGGAGCTGAGGTAGCGGGGTCCATCGGACTGCACCGTCCTGGAGTAGCGCATGGTTAGCACCAGGGTGGTGGTCTGGATGATCAGCACCCCCAGGGACAGGTACTTGAGGTTAAAGGTCACCGGATTCATCTGAGCAGGAAGCACAAACAAACATATACTCTTTTTTCACTAGGTTTTCTTAGCCCCGTACTATTTTTTGAAGCTTTTCACACTGCCATTTCTTAGCCCCGGACTATTTCTTAAACCCAACTAGCTGTTCTCATTCGAAATTGTTAGCCCCGGACTTTCTCGACAGCTTACAAATAATTATGAGTGTACGTCTTGCACATCTGCTTTTTACCACTCCGCATCGCCACTCGCCCGTCGGGCATTATCTGATTGGTCTCCACGTTTCGGCCTTGAGAGCTGACACCGCATTTCCTTAGCCCCATACTATCGTTTCTGTTCTCACTTGCGCTCTTAGCCCCGGACTATTTGGCTTGGCCCTGCAAATGCGGGATTAGCCCTGCTTTTTTGCAGGGCCAAATAATCCCGGATTATTGGTGGGGCTAGCCCACTTTGGTAAAAACAAGTGAGAACAGAAAGAGGTCCAAGCTTAGCCCCATACTATAGGTGGGGCTAAGACCCCCCATTAGCCCAAATTTTTGCAAGTGAGAAAAGCATGATAGAGTCTGCACTCATTTACTACACTGAAGCGCACACTTTGTTCGATTCTTCAAAGGTAAGGAAGCCCCTTTTCAGGCATGATAACTAATGTTAAAACTAGATTGAATTACAACTACTGGACAAACTAATGTTAGAATGGTCAAATGGCGAAATGGTTTTGCACTTTTCATTGAAGGGTAAACTTAACCACTATACAGTGCGCAAACAAAAAGCTGAACTCTCTTTATAAAGAACGTTTAAAAAACTTTAATGTCTCAATAAAGGATAATCTAAATCTAATCACCAATGTGAATCTACCAAATGTACACGCTGCCATGATGCTGGAATGATGAAATGGTGAAATGGTGTTTTGAACTGTAAACTTTACCACACACGATTCACAAATAAATGGATGAACTCTGTTTACAAAGAACATTTACGTTCTAGATGTAAAATAATCAATATATAATCACTTTTCAGAAAGTGTTAACTGTACGAATACACGATTTGCAAACAAAAAGGTGAACACCGTTTATAAAGAACAGTTTACTTTCTGAACAGCAGATAATCTCAACTAAATCACCATTATGAAAATATCATCTATCAAGGCACACACTTCTATTTTTCCATTGCAAACAAACTCGAGGCTGTCCTTATACACTAAATCATGACGTACTGCGGAGATATCACACTGAACGACAAGCGTGACATCTCTTTGGTAGTGCAAATTTGTATTAGGATTGTATGCTGCTCAATATTGGTCAATAGTGTCGGCGATGTATGAAAAATATCATGTATTTCATGGAAGAGTGGGAGATTGGGTGGGGGGGGGGGGGGGGGGTGAGGAAGAAAATAACATGGGAGTGGTGTACTCCTGGACAGAAAGAGACAAAGACAGGGGGTGCAGAGAGAGAGAAAGGGAGTGTGAAGGGAAGAGGAAGAAATTAAGAAGGGAGTGGTGATGACCTAGACAGGAAGAGAAAGAGAGGGATACAGAGAGAATGAGAGAGAGAGAGAGAGAAAGAGAGAGAGAGAGGGAGAGAGAGAGAGAGAGAGAGAGAGAGAGAGAGAGAAAGAGTGAGACAGTGTGTGCAACTTTATGTGTAAATTCCAATTGCTTTGAGTTGCAACTCATATTACTGACCAAATAGGTAAACTGTAGTACAACTCTATACATACTTCTATGGCTACATGTAGTGCATCAATACAACAAGGAGTGGAAAAACTTCTACTTTTTTGAGCAACAGACAAGCACATTAGTCTAATGTTAGGTGATCCTACATGTATGATCTGAAAGTGTGAATTATGAACAATGAAACAATGAAATTCACATTCAAAGGACTGTTTTTTGTGTATGGTAAAGGCAGACTTATTGGGACAGGAAGGATATGCAAATTATGTATGTTGCCAAAAAAGTCTGCCAAAATCAATACTGCTGGAAGCCTATTATACACACAGTGCGTGTACTTTACAAACTAACCGACATTACATGAACAGGAATGTTGTGAAGCTACTAAGTAGAATACTTGGCTTCACAAAAGTCATACCTAACAACAAGGCTTGTATGAGGTTAGCCTGGTGAAGCAATATAGTAAGCAAACACCATGTTCATCAGTGATGCTACTACATGTACAGTAATGAAGTTAAGCTACTAAGTACAGTACTTCCTTCACAAAAGTTGCACCTACAATGTAGAATAAAGGCTTGTGCAATGTAAGCTTGATTTAAAACTTAAAAAGTTTATTAATTTGTTTTTCTACTCAAGTTGCGATCAAGAACCAAGGTTTAAAATGGGTAAAACATAGTATGAAACAAAACAAATAAGCATACTACATGTAGCTTCAATAAATTACACATTTCATATCTTAAACATCCTTTTTAGACCTGAATGAAGACCATTGAGCCATGTTTTATAGGACCAGAGGCTACCATTATGACCACAGCATCCAGCACTGGTTGGTACTTGGCGGTTAACTGGTTCTCTTTCTCTCCCTCCACTCACCTTGACAGTGGTAGTCATTCTGAAAGCTTCCCGTCGCACCCAATGTGATATTCACAAACACCTTCTGCTGCTTCCAAACTCAAACTGATATCCCTGATACACTGTATCTCTACAGCACTCATGCGAAGCCACCGCAATGTGTGTGTGTCTGTCTGTCTGTCTGTCTGTCTTGTTTGGTTAATTAATAATCAGTCAGGTATGACAGGGAGGTCAAACAGAGCAGTGGTTGGTCCGCACACATGTATGCACACTCACTGGCCGTCAGCCACAACTCAAGCAAAGGTGGACTTCCAAGCGATGAATGCGGATGTCCCGAGAAACGATGGACAATGACTAACCCTCTCCCCGCTATGATCTCATCCAGCATTAAATAAACCAATAGTCTCTTCATGCCTGAGTACCAGGTGGGTTAAGGCTCCTTCTACTAGACGGTATGGGGTGACCTCTCAAAAGGGTGGGGTGCGAGAGCAAACACGATTTAAGGACTCGAGACTCGCAGATGAGCCCTTCTGGAGATAAATTGGAGTCCTAGACACACAAATTCCAAGCAGGGGAGAATGGTGCTTAAGGAAATCTGTTCAAATATTTTCTCCAGAATCCACACCAGCCAGCCATCCTCCACAAACAGGGCTCCCACAGAAATGAAAGAAAAACAATCTCTGTAATGTGTTCGCAAGACTGGTTCTCTAAATACTTCACCATCCTGCTTCCTCTATTGGCCACTTTCGTCCAATGACCCTTACACAGAGTCTCTCCTGAGAGCCGTTATAAAGAGGCTTTACATTGTTTATATTTCCCTGAGGTGTATTCAAGTATGTGTTTGCAGCATGTACAATGTACATGTACGAATGTTTACAAGGAACAACAACTATTCTTACACTTTACACAGTATGCTAAAACCATGAACAAACATAACGCTTTTAAAGGCCTTGAAACACTTTTAGAAATCACTATTTTACAGCAACACGTAGCTACATTGTACATAATTTAGAGTTCCTTGCGAAGAAAAAGAAATCATAACGAATATATAAATCTTTTCAATCTTTTAAATTATGACTGATAATGATAAACCAACATGTCTAGGCAGTGAATTCAAGGTGAACAAATATTGGGTATACATGGTAAGCGAACTATGGTGAATGGAAAAATAATCTCATTACTTGCCAAATTGATTTGCACAACTTCAGTGAATCAGAAACAACCACTTTGAATGATAATGATATGATCTTGATCAAATATATCATGGACAGTACATATAAAGTTCTGTAGACCACTAAAAAACATAGTAAGTTGTAGTCTGGCTTCAAGGCTTTTGGGCAATTTTAATCCAACCTACAATGTTCAATAAACAGGTCTGGGTGCAGTAGACTAATCATTCTCAATTCCTAACCCAGACTGTCCAAACATGTTGGACCAACTGAGAAAAGAATCGACTGATAAAGTGACTAGCCTTAAAGCTCTAGACTTTATTTGTCAGTTGAGATAGGAAATGTCCAATAGCCTGAAAGCGAAGGCTAAGTAAGCTGATTCAGTTGAGAACATTCTATAAAGAATATTGCCAATATTTGCTAATTAAGCCTCAAATAAATGCAGACAAAATATGTACAAATCTACAACCTTGAATAGGACAATTGTTAGATTATGGAGAGAAATACATCACAATCCTTGCTTGGCAACCTTGTTCGAACAAATTAAGCTGCCGATATTTACTCACAAACTTGTACATATTCATACAGGATGTATCAAGCACAGCTAAAAATATAACTGCTTTAGATCAAAACAATGCATTGTACTTTCTTGCCAATATAGAGTAAAATCATTCATGAAATATAATACAACTGATCCCAAACTCTCACGCTTCCTTGCATGCAGGTATAGCAAGCAAATCTAATTTCGCAAACTTATCCATGTAAGTTTAGATTCCTAATCTTATTTCCAGGCATTTGTACAAGGTGTTAACAAAAACTGTTGACACATTTAAAATACATTATGTAAGTTACACCTCAAATGAAGGTGAAATCGACAAAACATAAAGTCAAGAGATGTTAATTTGTTCACAAGCAGGTTTTGTAACATTTCATTGATTATTGTTCTTTTAATAATCTTGTGAATTTCTAATGAGATTTCCACTTGTGGATAAATTCGGATAAAAAAAATCATTCAGAAAACAACAATGGCCATTGTGCATCACACATGTCAACGCACAACATATTTTCTGCCAGATACATCATAATGCACTCGGAAGGACATTGTGATGGCAGTTGCTAGTGGATTTCCTGTCGTCAGTTTCGAGTACTATTATAGGGAGGAAAGTTCTAACAGTACCTTCTTCCATTTTCCGTGGTTGATACAAAATGTTATTTGTTTGACCTACAAAAGAGACATCCTGTCTTTAAAAACAGAAAGAGGAAAGCCCAATAAATGTTACAAGTTTTTTTTCATTAAATGTAATATCTATGTAACAGCAATGCAAGACCATACAGTATCCGCATTGATAGCAATCATGAGTCAAGAATACCACTCAAACTGATTAATTTTACATAATTACATGTAATATGGTGTCAAAGGTCTATAGTATACAAATAGACACTGCTCTTGATAGGTACATGGTACTATCTGCACATCGGCATATTAATACACTGGAGTCTATGGGTTTCTCAACATTACTTGCGCAAATGTGTAAAACGCAAACTCCTTGACCAAAAGCTGGTCGCCACCCATTACGTAATTTTCTGTTTATAAAAGTACTATTGGCAGTTGTGTATGTCACTAAGGTACTTTTTGCTTAGATGGTTCAATCTAGTCCATGTCTGTCAGCCAATCAGGTAACATGATTATTGAGATGAGGTATAAAATTTGGATTATGGTTTGGGAGCGGTTGAAGGTCAGATGTAGTGCAGATAGACCTGGCTCATACACGTAAGTCTACTAGACTCCCTGCTTCTAAGAGCTGCTAAACCCCGAAGAACATGTCTCTCTGTCAAAATAAATATGCGCTTCACACAATTCAGAGAATATCAGAGATTGAGGCGATTTACTCTCTCAAAATTGAATAAAATCCCATGAAGATAACAAAAGAACCCTTCTAAAAAATAATATTTTTCTCATAAGGTGCAGTGCAGTGCTTTGCAAGGGTCTGCTTGAAAAGCAGTCGGTGCGATATTTTCATTTTCACTTTCTTGTGTGTATTTGCATACATCTTTCAAATACAGGACCTAAATGGCATGTGTGTCAAAGTAAATACCCAAAAAAAGTGATGCATATGAGTGGAGTTTCACAAGAGTAGATTCACAAACTTTGACAAACTAGAGCACAACTAAGAGGTGTTAGAATGACTTACCATTTTAAAATCTTTTATTGATTGAGATCAAGTTCAAGTACACTTATTTTACCAGGTAGCTCCGGACATCATAAGCCACTTTCACACCTCCTGGATCAGAAAAAAATACCTGTTCTTTTCCTCGTCTGAAAGCAAAGTTCCAGAAATATCCCTGATAAAACATATACCCGGAATTTAGTAGGCAATTTCTCAAGACTACCGTTATGGGCATTCTCTTCAAGGTCACAGAATATTTGCAGTGTGAAAGCAACTATGAGAACTGACCTATAGCCACTGCAGGGAGGTGGGAAAGTGAACAATGATTATCATGGATTTCCCGTGCCTCATAAACTACTGGTATTTTCCTGAACAAGGAGTTGTAAAAGCACCTATTGAGGAGCCACGGTTTATTTTGTCCAATTTAGCATGAAACATGATGCTTTAGCCTAAAACGCATCATGTTTCATGCTAAACTGGACAAAATATACAGCGGTTTAAAACTGCGGCTCCTTCCCTTTCTTCCCTTTCCCTTTACCCAATGCCAATTCCTTTGAGCTGTAGTGTATTAGGCTTTGCTTTGCTCTCATGAAAGCGAGCTGGATATATCATAGGGGAAGGTACGGGCACTGTGCACAAGCTGACTGAACATTCATGAAAGACTCTATTCACTCTACATTATTGGCATGACTCTCATCGAATTGAATTGATTTTCTTATAAAAATAAACAATCCATTTTAAACTATTGTAAAATGAAAGAGAATATTAAACACGGCTGGATAGCCCCACTCAGCTGTGCTAACATGACACAGCTGCTCTTTAGGGAGTGGGGGTGGGGGTGGGGGGGGGGGGGGGTGGCGGTCCAGGAAGCTTAATAAACATTTCAAGGGAAATTAAAACCATACCATAAATTAAACTGACTAAATGAAAACTGAGAAATAAGTAGGAAAATATTAACATATTTGTAATAATTTTAAAAATGCACCTTAAGTTTTCAGTGTTCTTACCAGCATACACTTCACAGTTTGCATGTATTGTTGACTGGTAGCTTTCTTGTAGGAAACTTTGTGACTGAAATTAAATTTCAAACCAGAATTGACGCACAATCACATGCAATCCTGATACCTTCTCTGATTAGCTCAAAGTACCTCATTACAAAATGCAAATGAACATGTGTGTCATATGATGACCCCTAACATCCCATCATGCCAATGATCCAATCAATCTTTCATCTCTCTCCCTCTCTCTCTCTCTCTCTCTCTCTCTCTCTCTCGTTCCCTAGATTAAGTGGTTTTCTTTCCTTTCTAATCATCATTATCACTTTTAAAACTTCTTGAGTTTTTCTCTATGCTTTTTGCATATAGATTTATAATAAGTAATGATTTAGGCTGCCTACAGTGTAGATATGTATAATTTAGTGATTACTTTGCATTTGTGTAGTCAGAAGCTACCACTCAAGCATGAAACAAGAACTTCAATTTGGATCAGATGTTTATAAGAAACTAATGTGTTTTAGTATTGGGGAGATGCAATTACAAATCACATGGTTCAAAATGTCCAATTCAAATTTACTTACCCTAACAAAAGAATGCTCAATTCTAAGTAGGCAATAATGCCCTTGGCCTTGGTTTGAAGGGGTAAATCATATTTGTGTAATTTAGGTTTTTAGGTTCTTTTGATCAAATTCAATTAAATTTTGTAGCTTGTAGACTACAGACAGTGTGCTTCTACTTTCAACTTCTATGCTCTTTCTCATCAATTCAAAGCCTATTCAGCATCTGGAAGAGGGTTTTGTGGTAAAAAAATGTTTGTTAAAAAATGTTTGTTCTTAAGTTCAACAGTTCAAATCTACACTAACGGTTAAATATTGAGGGCATCGAAACTGAAAGGGAAAGATCATCATCACAACCGGCCAAGCCCAAGACATGCCAAGAGGTACAAGGTATGCTTATACACAGAATGTACCAAACAGGCCTAGAACATACCAAAACCAGAAGAAAAAGAAGAAGAGTGTTGAATTTCTGTCACTGCACTCTTCACATTTATTGACACTGCTTCTAAGAGATTTTTTACAAATTAACAAATATGGGTTGGGTTCGAACTTCAACGTCAACTTCAAAGGCTAACGCCATGCTCAATGTCCACACTTCACCACCATCTTCAGTGTCACACTCAGTGATCCGAATACACAAATCACAATGACGAATGTTTGCTTTTTAAATTTCAGACATGCCTCACCCTCGGCCTCGTCTTCATTTCAATTTCAAAATCAGCTCACTTAGGCCAACTACTTTATTTCAGGAGGCCTGCATATATTCTAAGCTCCAAGAAAATGACATCGACAGTGACAGTGACAGTAAGAGTTGAATAAATATAACATGAATGTAAATAATATACACCTGTACATGCAAATTACAATGTGTCACCTGGCTGTACAGTGAATATGAAATTTGGACTTGTCAAAAAAAAACTTGTCCAAACAAAAGGACCAAATCAATTTCTACAATACTATTCAGCCTACCTTTGTTTAAAGTGAGACGCTGATGAAAATGTGAAAGAGCTCTTCTTGACAACTGATGTGTAGTCTAAACCTCAGGTTTTTACGAAAGGCTTGTAATACACTGCTTTCTCTCCGGCATCGACATGGTACGCTGACGTGGGTTGGCAACAAGCGAGCCCGTTTTTTAAGGTATTCAGCAGGCTAGACAAGGCCGTGCTTCACGCCGGCCGGGTCGGGTGGCTGGGCGGGTCCTTACCGCTGGTCTTCCAATCGTTGCACGCTGTTGCTGACGTCGACAGCAGAGATGTATTTTCGGGAATTCCCGGTTGCACGCCATCTACCGGTCTTGGGAAGCAAACAAAGATGGCAGCCTCCATGGTCAGAATCATGTTGAGACAAAACAAGTTTTTGCTTGTTCCTACTTCGTGGAGGTCTGTCGCAAGGACGTTGAACGTGTCTTATATAAACCAAGTAAAGAAAGAGGAGGAATCTGCGATTGAAGACAACCCATTTTATCAGAAATATGCGGACAAAATTAGGAAACTTCAGAGGTTTGTATATCATTATTGCCCCACACATTAAGAAAAATGTGCTGGAAGTGGAAGTGGAATGTGTATTTTTACATCTACGGCAGATTCTCAAAACTATCTGCATGATTTGTAATGGATGCGTTTCGGTATTAAATCTTTGGACTTTGGATGTTCTTTAACTTTGAAGAAGGAGATAAATCAATTATGTTTTTTTTTTCAAAATTCTCTTTTTCCCCTACGACTACATGACTATCAAGTATCATGACTATTGAAGACTGTCCATTATATTTATGCCCATATAAAGTCAACGTAAAAACAATTAGTCTGTGAATCAATGCGATTGACACTGCCATTGCAAGGCACGGACCTGGGCTCTAACACTAAGACTAAGCAGATCAAAATTAGATCATTATAAAACTTTTAAACAGAAAGATGTTTATTGTTGCTCTGTCACGCCTGTCGATCTGATGTGATAACCAATTCATAGTGTTGTCATACTCTCAGCCAGGGGTCTGCGAGCATGGTAAACATGGTAATCAGTCTCTGTAGGACATTATATCCGCTGAGATTGCATCTGGCTCCTCTATCGGGGGGTATGTCCAAATATGTAATTTCGATTAAAGAATGCCCCGAATTCCTGTCTAGTCTAGTGGACTGCAGCTGCGCATAATCCGATGCATCTGACTAGGCTGTCTAGCTCATTTTATTTTCAAATACCTGCCACCATTCAACCAACTTGAAATTTCAACATAAGCTGCTGTATGCTGTAACATTTTTCTTTGTAAACTTGATTTGTTTTGGGGGTTAAATTTCATCCCCCCTGTTTGGTGGATTATGGATAAATTGTTCCGAGCCTCTGTTAAATGTTTTCAAAGCCCTGTCAATACCATAGGCAAAACACTGTTGTAATTAGCAATTGAGATGTCAGACATGGGACTATATATATGATTGGTTGGTAATGAGGGTTTTTTGTTCTGGTTGCAGCTCTAATCCTGAAGAATTCCATTCACGTCTCCATCTCATGAGAGAATCCAGCAAGCGGACCAAGGCAGGGGAGTCTGAACAAGCTGCCAAACAATCGGTAAGTTTTTATTTAGTTTTAAGTTTTATTTTATACAATTATATTTTACAACTTTTATTGTATGAAAAGGGCTCACTGGGGTAATTTCAATTTTGAAAAGAAAATTATAGGCATACACTCAGTAGTAGTAAGGATAACATGCTCCATCCTGTAAATGAATGACTTGTTTTTCATACAGGATGGAACTAAAAATTTTCTTTTCTTTCTTTTTCTTTTAAGTGTACAATCAAAGGAAATATCCTTTAAGAATTACATTATAAAATCCAATTTTGGGGTTTGGGTAATTTGGTTTTTGTTATTTCCGAATGATACTGAATGACCTTTCTCCTTCATTTTTGTTTTTATATCTAGCTTTCAGATCAGCCAAGGCCAAAATTGAAGTCGATGAAGAAATCAGGAAGTGAACAGGTAGAGCATCATGATTTCTAATCTCTTTTATTGTCTCGCCCACCGGAGGTGAAGGCGAGACTAAGGGATCCAAATGGCGTCCGTCCGTCGTCCGTCCGTCGTCCGTCGTCCGTCCGTCGTCCGTCACAAATGTTAAAGTTTACCTGCAAGACTCTCTTTTGACAAATAACTTCACATGGGTTGCTTGGATTACAACCTAACTTGGGTCATAGATGCACTGGGGGTACCTTCATGTTATGGTACCGTTGGAGGTCACAGGATAAGGTCAAAGGTCATTTGAGGTCATACGTTAAAGTTTACCTGCAAGACTCTCTTTTGACAAATAACTTCACATGGGTTGCTTGGATTACAACCTAACTTGGGTCATAGATGCACTGGGGGTACCTTCATGTTATGGTACCGTTGGAGGTCACAGGATAAGGTCAAAGGTCATTTGAGGTCATACGTTAAAGTTTACCTGCAAGACTCTCTTTTGACAAATAACTTCACATAGGTTGCTTGGATTACAACCTTACTTGGGTCATAGATGCACTGGGGGTACCTTCATGTTATGGTACCGTTGGTGGTCACAGGATAGGGTCAAAGGTCATTTGAGGTCATACGTTAAAGTTTACCTGCAAGACTCTCTTTTGACAAATAACTTCACATAGGTTGCTTGGATTACAACCTAACTTGGGTCATAGATGCACTAGGGGTACCTTCATGTTATGGTGCTGTTGGAGGTCACAGGATAAGGTCAAAGGTCATTTGAGGTCATACGTTAAAGTTTACCTGCAAGACTCTCTTTTGACAAATAACTTCACATAGGTTGCTTGGATTACAACCTAACTTGGGTCATAGATGCACTGGGGGTACCTTCATGTTATGGTACCGTTGGAGGTCACAGGATAAGGTCAAAGGTCATTTGAGGTCAGGGATACAATTCTTTTGCGTAGCAACGGAGATCGCGATATTTCTGGTTATTTTCGCAAGTGGGCGAGACACAATATTGCTAATGCCTTGTTCATTTTTTTCTTGGACAAGTTTCTTTATAGATTTGGTAATATTTCAGTGATGGTGATGTATTCCTTGAAGAGTAAAGTATTATTTTGCTCCCCATTGTTCTTCTTTGTTCATCTTCTTTGATTTAGATTACTGGTACCATTTCTTCCACCTATTACAATACCACTTTCATACTGAAGGCGAACTCCGGAGTAACGCCTGGTTGAGTTGATATGTTTGTACTGCGGAACGACTTTACTACCCCTTTCATACTGGCAAGCACCTCAGTCATTTCCATGGTTTCCAAGCGCATTCACACCATATGTGTGGCCAAATTTCCCCCAAGGAGCGATTCACACCAAAATTTGTTTTGCAAGTGCACACCTGTGCATGATGCATGCAGCGCATGGTATACTACCAGCTATATTGTGCAGAAATGTACAATCGACAGGAAGTTACTTGCGAGATATCGAAGATAAGCCGATACCGCATTTTCGGTGCAGAGTAACACCGTTTGTAACCCTCTTCTCAAAGTGGGTTGAGTCCTCCGTTTTGAAACTGGAGCAAAAATATATCAGAATTTTCATACTGCCCTCCAAAGTGGAGTAACTCCACTTAAGATGTCGGTATGAAAGGGGTATAATTGTATTATGGTGAAGGAAAAGATCATGCAGAGAAATGAAGTATGATAGGGACTAGAGGGGAAAAAACAGGAAAGAAGATAAGAAGATAGGAGAAGAAATAGAGGATTAAGACAAAGAAAAAGAATGATAACAAATTATAAGAATGGGAGGAAAGAGAAAGATGGTGTTGAATCTGGCCACACACATGTGTGAAAGCTTCATTTATACATACATATTGTAAGTGAAATATCAGTACCTATGCTAGAAATGTGTTTCTGATGCATCTATTTTACTTCACCGCAGGAACTGGATTCAATAGTGAAGGTGGATCTACTCAGAAAGCATTCAGCAGAAGAAATAACAGAGGTAAATTTCAGCAAGAACCTGGATGTTTCAGGGTACACTCAATAATTCAGGGAATGTACTGTGAGTTGCTACTAGCTATTTACAGCTGGTATTTATTTTTATCATCGTGTTGAGTTGTTTTTAGATTGTTCCCATCTCTAGTGTGAATGATGTGTTTATTGCCCAGTACTTTCAGCTTGTCATTCAAGATTTAACTTTGTGCTGTCCTCTTGTCAACTAATACAAGCAGTCTAATACAATGATCTCATGATAGAAATTCTTCTTTCCAACTTCTTTTTGAAATATGATTGAAATCTATTTCACTCTGCATAATGTCCTTTTCTATCTGAATGTCATAGTGCATAGCTTCCTGTAATTTATTTTAATTCATGATATTTTACATTTTCAATTTTTTCTTGCTTTCAGATCTGGAGGGACTTTCATAAAGACAAGGACATGATTTGTGCAGTTATAAAAGTAAGTAATTTCTGAAGTAATCCTCATGATGAGAACCAAGGTAATAAATAAAATACCATATATATGTAAATAAGATAATGATGAAACAAAGAGAGGCTTGGAGATAGGAATGGTTATCTTAAAAACCACTGACAACACCAGCATATTTATACCAACTCTTTCTAATAAACAACTAATCTCCCTCTCCCCCATTTATCTTTCTCTCTTTCCCTCTATCTCTCTCCCTGTATTTCTCTCTTCCTTTCTCTCCCTCTTCCCCTTCCTCCATCTCCCTCCTTACTTCTCCCTATCTCTTCCTCTCTTATCCCTTTCCTACCTCTCCTGCTAGTCTCTCCCAATCTTCCCCGTCACAATTCACTCAAGCTGGCTGCTGTCTCGGCCACTGTCTCAACTCAATGTGAGGCATGAGCCAAACAGATCACCTTAAATGATCCACATATAGACTGGTCAAAAACTACTGCGTCAAAGAACCTCTGAGAATTGAGAAGAGTCATGTATTGTCACCTTCCACCCTCTCCTTCTCCTTCTTTGTCTCCCTCTTTTTATGTTCTCAGAGTGAAACATATTCCAGAATACAGCAGAAGGCAAAGCAATATCCAATGGTAAATATCAGCTTCATGTTTTCCTTTTTTTTTAATAATAATGTATACTGTATTATATTCTTCCCAAAGTTTAATTTTTTGCTGTGTTTTCTTGACAATGCAACTTTGATGAAAAAAGATTTTGATAGAACAGTAACGTCACTGTAGTGTTACTGAGACTCCACATGATGTTACGTATGATAAATACAAACATAGACAGGCCTAGGTGTGATACAATCTGTGTTTTGCTGCTAAAATAATATAGAAAAGGAGGACTATGCAGGGATTTGAACCGGCATCAACTGCTTTAAAGAAACATCAGTCCTTCTTGGGACTGATGAATACTACAAAGAATGGACACCTTCTGTATTGGTCAATTCCCAAGTATTGTTTCATTATCTTAAACCAACCGGTAGACTGGTAGATAGTGTCGCTACCCGGCAAGCCTTAGATGCAGGTTCAAATCCCTGCATGGTCTTCTTTTTCTCTGCTTACTTTCAAACAGATTGATCAATCAATCTTATTACTACAGAGAGTAACAGCAAAACAAAGAGTATATAACCTATTGTCTCTCTACAAAACATTCAATTCTTTGAATAAAGGTCCATGTGTGGTTATTGGATTCCTTTTTTTTTTTAATATATTGAATATCCTAAATATATCTTTTGATATAGCATTCTTGGATTGTTTCATTCACGGCAATAACATGAGAAATGAAAAGCTAGATAACAATGAAATAAAATTTACCTTGGGCCCTCATATTGGCCACTGTTCCTTTTGCAGTGAATGCCTTTGGCTTGCTGAATTTTTTGTGCTATATCTTGATTGTTTGTTTTTTGGCATCAATCTGCAGTTCCTGTACCCTTTGCCTCGAGACGAGGGCTTTGAATTCTTCTTTGCTCAGTTTGAGAACCACAGCTGCTACTTCACATCTCTCATTAACTATCAGGTAATTTCTGTGGCCTGGATGTATTATTCTATGAATGTCACACAGGGTGAACTTACCGTGAGCTTAAATATGATAATGTGAACAATAATCATTGGCTTTTAATTTGCACCCTTCTGATACAGGACACCACTCATAGCACTCAATTATTACCCAGGCTGTAGCAAAGTAGCAGTAAACATCAATAGAAGCTAGCAGATCTTGATAAATCTTGAATATATACATGATCTTTTGTTTCATTTATTTACTTAAACTTATCCACAGGGTTTCATTCTTCTTTAATCAATTTTTCTTCAAATAATCTGTGATGTTATACATGTGGATCATGCAAATGTTTTCTGGTACATAATTTAAGTTGATAAATCAAAGTAAATGTACTGTTTAGGTACACTTGTCAACTCCTCCACTTTGTTTAAGAATGTATTTTATGTATCGGAAATGCTTTAAAGAGTCCACCGTGAGACTAAGCTGGTTTCAATAAAAGCAGAAATATGAAAGAATCATATTAGTGAAGATTTGATAAATATGCATCAATAGATAAGAAAGTTATGATCTTTTGAAATTTAAATTTTAAATCAATCCTTTAAAGGATCATAACTTTCAGGGTGGACTATTCCTTTAATTTGTGTGATTTTCTTGCAGGCTTACCAGGAGAATGCCCCTGCCTTGCTGACACTGACACACTACCCAGAGCTTCAGGAAGAGAAAGGTATAGACTGCAGTATGAGCAATGCTTCAAATCAACTACATGTTTACAATGACCCTTTCTCTCAACAATGGTTTAATTTAATATGTGTTCTAAACCTTGATTAACTATACGCAACTCCAAATAAAACAACATAAAACACTATTATTGCTTCAATATCATTAATTATGACCTATGATTCACTATGGTATATTGAGTTTGTCCATAAAGAAATTACAGCAAATAAACAAACAATTGAAATAGCCCTCTAGCTGTTGTGATTCTATGATAAAAATCAATGATTTTGTGACAGCATCAGGTGATAATAGTTTGCACCCCATAAAATTAGTCTATGTTTAATGTGTAGTCTGAGTTCAACTTGCATTGTGAATAAGTAGTAAGTTTTCATGGTACACCCTGTGTGTAGTGGGAATTTAAGTTATTTTGTATGACACTCTGCCAATAATACCTGTGCAATACAGTTTGAATGTAAAACAGCCTTCTATGGTGAACCACAAGGGGTCGGCATTACTCACCCGTTTTCTAGTACAAGCTCTCTGTCCACTCGACTAGGTTTTACCCTTTTCGAGACAAATTATGATGCAACAATGTTTTGATATCTAAAACATTTATGAGATTTGTGTTTTTTTTGTAAAGCCTGTCAGTGTGCTTTTTTATTAAATTAGATGAGCCAAAAATGATAAATATCAGAAGTTAATGATGGATTTGATGATGATAATTGTCAATTTTGATACATCAATGTTGTGTAATCTAAAACGTTATAGAGATTTTAGTCTTTGTAAAGCTTGTCAATTTGTTGGCAATTTGTTATCAATTTTTACAGGCATTGTCCTGATGAGAGGAGAGCTGGATACAAAGCTCTTGGTAAGTATAAAAAGAAACACATTTGATTTATTATGTACATCACATTAACAGTATTTTAACCAACAAAAATGCATATCATGCCATTTCTGGCTGATACTACCCTGGTCTTATATCACATAACAATGGAGATAAATATGAAATTGCAAGTGAGCGTCAAGTCCTTATTTTGGTCAAAATCACTGACAATTTGAGTAATGATTTTTGAAAAGCAAGATCTAGTAGCCTCATCTGGCACAAAAAGAGTTAAAATGGCTAAACTGACTTTTGGTAAATTCTAAAATATACTGTAATTATTTGCTACTTATCACTTTAATGCTGGGGATATGTTTTCAAAATATAAATTCTCAAAAAAATGTAATTATTGCCTCTTATTACTTCACTGTGGGGAATACGTTTTGAAAACATACAGCATATATAATTTGCTTGTTTGCTGCCCTCAGACGGTGCAGCAAGCACAGTTCTTCACCAACCAGCTGCAGCTCTACTACGCCACGGGGGATGAGAGCAGGGAGAAGCTGCTTAGAGACTTCAACCTTCGACCAGGAGAGTTCAAGCACATGGATGTCATCAGTCAGCTGTCCAATGCTTCCATAAGCTAGGGGCAGAGATATTCACCTGAGATAGTGACCTGAGAAAGTGATCTGAGATAGAGATAAATACCTGAGTTACTGATCTGAACTTGTCTTGTGACTATCCAAGACAAAGCACGTGGATGTCATCAGTCAACTGTCCAATGCCACCATGAGTGCCAGCTCGGGGCAGAACTATTGACTTGAGATGGTGACCCGGGATATTCACCTGAGATACTGATTTGATTTGAGATTGTGACCTGACATGGTGACCTCACAAGTTCAAGCGCATGAATGTCATTAATCAACTGTCCAATGCCATCATCAGCATCAGCTAGAGGCTGAGGTATTGACCTGAGATAGTGACCCCATGAGTTCAAGCACATGACCCTCATTAGTCAACTGACCAATGCCACCACCAATGCAAGCGAGAGATAGAGCTATAGGCACCCGTGAGCAGTCAGGCATTTTTTAAAGTCATTTTTTAGCATGTGCCGTACACACGAATCGGCAGGTACTGGTGTCTGTTCATTTTGGATGTTTTTGGAGTGAGGTCTATGCGACGGTGCGCATGTTTGAAATGCATAAAGAAACTAATCAACCAATTCCAGTGTGGAAGGTTATTAACCATTGTAACAAGGTGAATGGTTTGCAGGATTTTGGTACCTAGTTACATCACAACTTTTCAAGTGATTTAATCTGATAAAGAAACACAGTACTCAGGACAATTCACTTTGTGATGAGATATGATTCTGCAGGCCAATGGAATTTGGAGAGACTCCAAAATACACTGGGTATTGTCCTTCATATTCATTACGCACAAGGACAAAGGCAGGTTCCTGATTAGAACTTGTCTATTATGATTAGGATTTTTTTTTTAACTACATCTAAATTAAAATGCATGTCTTATTATCCATTTTGCTTTATGTACAACTTTTTTCATGATTCTCATGCTTTTAGTCAAATAAATGTTGGTTTCATTCCATTTAAGATGTAGAAGTCAAGAGGTGGGATGATGAGGCTATCATGTCAGCATTTTATGGTATTAGTGTTCACTAAAATTCAAGTCCTCTGTCTTCTTTAAGCAGTAATATAACCTTCGGACGTAACATTTGAGGTGTCTCGAACAAGTCCAGGCCTTAGGAAACTTGATTAGTAAAATAAAAACATGATTTATTGTAAATATTAAATGTCGTATACAAACAAGGCGTTATGGAATCCTCATTCTTTTGTTGGAAGAGGGCAATGGGCATGAGAATGACAGTAAAAAAGAGAGAGGAGTTAACCTGGTTTCAAGGCATTTAAAATGCAAATTTTAAAGAGAAAGCATAGTATTCACAAGACTATTCACCCTATTCAACAATACTAGTCACTCTTTCATTCTCCTCTTTTCTTCTCTGAGCCAGGGCCATGTTGCACAAAGGTTTTCAATTATCGTAACTTACCATCAATGGTAACTACCATGGCAATAGTGATAGCTCATTGGGTGTTGCCATGGTAGTTACCATTGATGGTATGTTACAATAATTGAAAACCTATATGCAACATGGCCCTGGAGAAGGAAATGAGAATATTGAATATTGTAGTTTGGATTGAAAATGCCCAACAGCCTGAAAACCAGGCTAGGAGGTAGTGAGATGGAGACTGTCTGAGGAGAGAGGAAGGAGCGAATATGTTTGTGTTTACACTACAGCTCAAAGGAATTGGCATAGGGAAAGGGAAAGGGAAGGAGCCGCAGTTTTAAACCATGGTATATTTTGTCCAGTTCAGCATGAAACATGATGCTATTTAGGCCAAGGCATCGTGTTTCATGCTGAAATGGACAAAATATACAGCGATTTAAACCTGTGGCTCCTTCCCTTTCTTCCCTTTCCCTTTGCCTATGCCAATTCCTTTGAGCTGTAGTGTATATCATACAGTGAAACCTGTATATGAAGACCACTGAAGGGAGACGAGAAATGCAGTCTCAATGCGCAGTAGTCATTATGAACAGGTTACTTTCCATGAGAAACTGTGTTCAAGGAAACATAATATAGGTGTTTTTTTTACAAGCAGGTGGTCGCTACAGCAGGTTTCACTGTATATACGGTAGTTATTGGTGTGTGTGTGTGTGTGCATGCGTTTGTTACTAAAAATGCAATTAACCACAAAGTTTGTTTAATTGAAAGAATGACGCCTTATGCGTGATTTAAATTTATACCATGTACCATCATTCAGCCTTTCTTATTTCACTTTCAACACATAAGCCAACTTTGTGCAGTATCTCTCTCTCTCTCTCTCTCTCGCTCTCTTTCTCTCTCTCTCTCTCTCTCTCTCTCTCTCTCTCTCTCTCTCTCTCTCTCTCTCTTTCTCTCATTCAACAAACTTGACAGCACACAGTGACCATTACACTCCACATTTGTGCTAGGTGTACTGCGTAACCCAAAAATAAACATAGATGCAATGTACTTATCTTTCCAACACTGTTATTTTAATTACAGTTTAAATATATCTCCTACATCCCCTGCTACACGCAGGCAAAATAATAATTTGTAGTTGCTTGGTTAGATATATTCGCAATACGTGCTATCCAGACATGTTGATAAAATCTCTCATACTTACATTATTTACACATAAGGTAGAAGTTAACAAAGTGTTTTAATCTTAAAGAAATATTCAATAACTAATATTAACTAAGTTAACATATATGAACACATTTGTTGCCTTCTACTTTGTTAAAAACAAGTAAATACATGTATATCCCTTCCAGTATTTTGCATAAATTCTGTCACTACTTCTATTTGTACGTATTTCAGAGATACATTTAATGAAAGCAAATCCACATCTGCTCACTTGAAATTAATTCAGATATGAAACTCCACAAGCATACTTATTTTTAATAGGACATCTCTTTATAAAAGATTACATGAAGAGAGAAAAAAAAGCAAAATAATGTTGATTATATCAAAATCATTTCCAAAGTCATGAGAAAGAAAGAAACAAGAGTGAATTGATGGAAGAACAGACAAGCAAGTGCAATATTAGTGCAGTATTTTATATACACCCTGTAGACATAGATAAACATGTCACTTCATCTACCCGACATCAATTCACACTTTAAAAATATGAAGTGCATACTGCTCCACACAAGACACTGGCTGATAAATATTTGTTCAAATAAATGGTACACAAAACACTGTTCAAAAAAAATATGGTACACACTTGCCTGCAAAATATAAACAAGCAGTTGCTTAGCAACCAACATATGAATACAAAAAATATCTCTATTAGAAGTACTCCAGCCATACCATGATACACGATATCATTGCTTTGTTTTAATGCCACCTTTAAAGCCAGACCAATGAGGAAATAAGCCCAATTACTTCACAAAACTTGCAGCAGTACTACAGATGTATAATATATAGGCATTTAGTACTCACACCCTGAGACATTGATAATCTTCGGTCTCGTCATAGTATTTCTTGCACAGAACTCTGAGCCACATGGTGGATCATAGCTCCCACGAAAGCTTGATGTTTATACAAAGCACGCATACATTTCAATGACATTACATATTGTATTTCAAGTGATGTTGTAAACTTGATCATGTAGACAACAACCACTCCATATATTCTTCACTGAAACTTTTAATCACACATAACCTACATTGTCATTTAATCATGATGACACACAATATGTGTGGGATACAAACGGTAACATCGATTTCACTTCAAGCATTACATGAATAATGAAAATGCAGAATGAAAATTATACGTACTGTTTGCTAATATACCATTTTGCTACCACCAAGTTACAATATTGACATTTGTTGAATGACGTGATAGTTTCTTAGGATTTCAAGGTAAGAGACTATTGGACAATAACTCTAACAATAGCTCTTGACTAACAAATAAAATCAAATACAGATTTCTGAACCAAACGATTCAGCAACATATCCCTTCCATTTCTCACCATCCAAAGACATTTCATATGAAATGAAGACCCAAGTGTTCACTTCATTAGTAAGAGACTTCAATATAACTTCGTAGATTTCAGACCATGATGCATTTATCTTTTGTCTTAAAGATGCATGTTTAAACTACAATATACACCAGTATACGTTTTGTGAACTTGTTTCACGATGAATACAGTGATCATTTATCTTTTAGGCAATTTACAAAGAGAAAGATAAAAAAAACAAAAAAAAATTGTTTGTGAGTGTGTGTGGGGGGGGGGGGGGGGGGGAGGTGGAGGCCGTATGATTTCAGTTCCCTTTAGTTTCTTTATCACCTACATCATATAAATGTTGCATGATTGAGTTCACCAGCCTCTGTGAAATAAAATGGCATTATGGACATTGTGAAATTTAGATGCATATATGTCACAATGCAAACAAAAGCATTTCATAATTATTTATTATTATATCCCTCATTAATATATTCCAGTTCGTTGATCGGTTGAAAGGGTGTCACATGACCACAAATAGATGAACTATTTGAAGGAAGAGAGCTCAGAGGGAAGAAAAGTACTATTTCATGACGTCAGAGGGAAAAAAAGTACTATTTCGTGACGTCATGTCAAAAATAGTCTCTTTTTTCCCTCTGGACTATCGATATCTGGGCTATCGGTGATCGATACAATTTTCATTGATTCATCCCAGGTAAATGCGCGACACGCAATATCTACGCGATACATTTCTTTCCAGCTGCCTTTTGACATTTTAGCCGAAAATCATTTGGCGCGCTGCCGGAACTCCCGCAGTGTTGCGGCCGAGGTGCAACTTGAATTTCCGTTGGTTTGCTCAAGCCGCAGGAAATAACAAAACATCTGAATCGAGCTCCTGCCTTGGGAGCTTAGAGCATGGGCACTATATACAAGCTAAGGTCCGTGGTAAGGATTAAATTAATGAACAAAGAATATATTAATGAAGGATATAAAACAAATTTTTCATGATCTTTATTCGGGAGCTTTGTGGAATCTATTTCTCCCCTCGGTGAAGTGGAGGGCATGCGGTACCATTTTCCCTCGACCTGCGGTCTCGGGGAAAATAGTACCGCACGTCCTCCACTTAACCTCGGTGCAAATAGATGCCACAAGATCCCTCATGGTCATGAAATATTTGTATGCTATCAATTTTTAGTTTATCATAAATCAGTCTACTGTAGCTGGATACTCTGATCCAATACATTGCAGACTGCATGTACCATTGTTGTACCCGTAAGTTCATAGCTGTACACTTTGGCTTAAGCATCAAGTTCATTGTCCACAATATGAGCCTCAATAATCGGCTGTGAAGAGAACATAGGAAGCATTTTCCCACTTAACATGTTCTAGTCTCAGGTATCGCTCACGGCATCCAACGCTCATGGCATATCACAAATTAAATACCGAGACTTGACCAATCACACATCTCTTCACTAGTAGCCCATCTTATATGCTATGAATGGACTAATGGTGTTGTGGGGCAAATGTACACAATTTTCTTGAAACTATATATAGATATAAATAATCACCCTGGTATATTTTATCCCATTACTGTACTTATATTCTTTAGCAAAAGCAACTTGTTCATTCTCTTTGTTCCAAGAGAATATGCCCAATGTATATAGATTACATACAGAGCTTTGCAACATTGTTGCTTGTTTGCCTCACCTAGCGACTGCAACTAGTGTTTACATAAATAAATATCACATGATACAGAAAATAATGTTATTCATAGTCATTTTTATTGAGATAGAGGGCAAAATTGAAAGCTACAGCTAGGTAATGAAGCTATGCGACTCCCAAACAATGTACATTTGAGCCAGAGACTCAAAATGATGCAAAAAAGAGGTGTTTTCACAAACCAGAAAATTACAATAATTAAACAGTGAGGTGCTTGCAAGACAAAGACTGACAATAGAGCAAAAGTGAGGTGCTTTCACAGTTCTGAGACTCACAATACATGTAATCCGTACGAAAGGTGTTTTTCATGACAAGGTGTTAGGCAGTCACAATGCGTAAGGTGTGCATGACATTGGCGATTATTTTATATGGTGATTTTATAAACTTATAAAGGTGGAATCAGCATTTCCATATGTGATTCTGTGATGCTGAGCTTATTAAATCTCAGAGACGTGACTGTGGCTCATACAGGTTTCATAATCTTACTAATGGAAGCTACAGCTAGGTAATGAAGCTATGCGACTCCTCAAGAATGTTCATTTGAAGTTTGTCTGCATTTCAGAGAAAACGTGGCTAATCATGAGTAAAACATGGTTATCTATATCAACCGGAAACATTAGCAAGAATCATGTTTGAAAACACTGGAGGGTGCATTTATACAACCTCACTGCTCCACGTTTTAAAATGTTGATTACGAGCTAGAAGAGAATTGGGAGGCACAGGGCTAGAATGATGGAGGAGGCCCTGGTGGGTGCGTTTACATGACCTCACTGCTCCACGTTTGAAAACGCTGATTACAAGCTATAAGAGAGTTGGGAGGCACAGGGCTAGACTGATGGAGGAGGCTCTGGTGGGTGCGTCTACATGACTTCACTGCCCCAGATGAGGTTAGGGTAGTTCTCTTTCAGGGCAGCATGGAGTCGGTCTGCGTGATCCTGGTCAGTTGTCTCCACGATACACTTCACCTGGTGGGAGAATAGAGGAAGGAAAGGTGGGGGAGTTATGACAGCTACAGGAATATTAACTCTTCATTGCCTGCCATAGCAGAAGAGGTCTCTAAAATGCTTAGAATCTGGGTACAATCAGTTGATCGTCTTCACGATGCATTCCATTTTACAGGAGATAAAAGGAAAAGCGGGGGAGTTTTTACAAAAAGTTACATGCTCGATGATCCGATCGTTTCATCAGAATGGAAAACTGTGTGAACAGGCTTGCACATCATCTTTACACCTTTAGAAGTGAGCACTAATTGGCAAAACAAAATAAGTTGGCAATATGTTATCTAAGTCAATTTAGCATTGATCCTCTCTGTCTGTTTTGTTTATTACCAATCAAGACAAATTAACCGCATATTTGTGTTGTGTTGTATTTTAAATTGCCCTGCTAGGTAATGATATCTATTTACATTATTTATTTTGTTTTGTAGCTGTTATCTATGTAATGTTATGTCATGTTGCGTAAAACTATTTCTTACCAAATGATACATTTACTTTCTCTCAAGCCTTTGGGCTTTTTAAGAAATTATCTGTTACCTTTAAACTTGTTCATTTTGTTTTCACCTGAAATTTCATTGAACATCAAATTGGATTGAATACTGACCTGCACATGAAATATTGCACTCTTCAAGAAGGCCCTCTCGTGAAAGATATCTTTGATGCTGTGAAGGGAACAAAATATTAAATACATATTTATGCATTTCAATAGAACCCTTACCTTTCTCATTACTACATATTAGTTTCCATGGAGCGAGTGTATTTGTATAGACTTTTCACCAAAAAATCAACCATTCAGTTAAAGCAGGTGGTTGCACTCTTGCTTTCTATAAACTAGAGCAATTCGACTGCCACGCAGTCGATAAATATGCCTCCGCCTCTTTGCTATTCTCAGAAAATGTGTATGTTTGGTGGGCAATGTACCATTGCTCCTATGTGAAATGAAAATATCACATTTTCTTTTTTCAAGTTTAGCTAAGTTTGGCAATGTTCATTGACTTTTGACCTCTTATTTCTTTGACTTCCAATCTAACCAGTCTGTCTAAATCCATCCTTGCATCAAGTTTATTTAAAATTAGCCAATTTGGGGTGAAGTTTATTGACCTTTGACCTTTCACGAATTTTACCTAAACTTCACCAGTCTACCTCCATAAAGTGATACATCTCTGTAACTAGGTTTGGTTTGAATTGAATCATCAGTATTGGATTCAATATGAAAAATATCTATTTGGGGGCAATTTTTAGCCAATTTTGGCAAAGTTTATTGACCTTTGATCCCCGACCTTTGAGAAATTTCACCAAAAATGTCATCAGTCTAGCAGTGATCCATCTTTGCACCATGTTTGGTTGGTACTGCTCCATTGGATTTGGATATATTTTAAAGATTATCACTTTGGGGGCAATTTTTAGCTAATTTTTGGCAAAGTTCATGGACCTTTGACCTTTGAACTCTCAGGAGTTTTACCTAAACTTTCACCAGTCTACCTCCATGAAGTGATACATCTCTGTACCATGTTTAGTTAGAATTGTGACATTGGATTTGGATTTGGAATTATTGTGAAAAATATCAATTTTTGCAAAGTTCATTGACCTTTGACCTCTGACCTTCCAGGAATTTCACCAACAATGTCACCAGTCTACCCCCAAGTAGTGATCCATCGTTTCACTATGTTTGGTTGGAACTGCACCATTGGATTTGGATTTATTGTGAAAAATTTAAAGTTTGTGGCAATTTCTAGCCAATTTTGGCAAAGTTCATTAACCTTTGACCTCTGAACTTTCAGGAATTTTACCAAAAATGTCACCAGTCTATCCACTAGTAGTGATCTATCTTTGTACCATGTTTAATGGAAATTGCATCCTTGGATTTGGATTTACTGTGAAAAAGGTCAAGTTTTGGCAAATTTTCACAAATTTCATTGACCTTTGACCTCTGGCCTTTCAGGAATTTTACCAAAAATGTCACCAGTCTATCCCCAAGCAGTGACATTTGTACCATGTTTAATGACAATTGCATCCTTGGATTTGGATTTATTGTGGAAAAGGTCATTTTGGGGCAATTTTTACAAAGTTCATTGACCTTTGACCTTTGACCTCAATCAGATTTGACCCCAATTTTACACACTTCATTAGTTTTATGCAATACATACATGAACCAAATTTGAAGCAAATCTGCTTGACGGTTCTCAAGATATTGCCTAAACGGATTCGGGACGTACGGACGGACGGACGGACGGACGGACAACCCGAAAACATAATGCCTCCGGCCACTTCGTGGCGGAGGCATAAAAATAATGGCTCCAGCCACCTCGTGACGGAGGCATAAAAAAAATTGTGATTGTTAAATATGTCAAGGAATCCTTGTGTACCGATAGTTAAGTGACAGCATTGAATGACAAAATTAAAAGTTTTGGATTACTTTGCTCATTCTCTACAGAAGGAAGTTGGAAATATGGTATTCTCCATTATTCATAACATTTACAGAAGACTGTGTTTGAATATAAGGACAGTTTGAAATCACACAGAAGATCTAGCAAACTGAAAGATTATATGATTTGTTTTTTTTAATAATGTCAGATTTATGACAAGCTTAAGTCATCATTAGATCTCATATTTCTTGTTTTTTTAGTTGAAGGCTCTTAAACTTTGGTGCTGCTGTTCCTGTGGCCGAACACGAGGGGTCACCCACCTAGCGCTGTGGCTGTGTAGCAGCCTGGTCAGCTCAGCAATGCCTCCCGGTCTGTCGCTGACCGTCACGATGAACCTGACCAGGCGACTGTCCGCAGCCAGACCTCTCTCCAGCACCCTCCCCAGGACCGTGGTGTCGATGTTTCCTCCGCACAGCGGCACTACCACTCTGTACAACAACATCAACATCAGTTAGGTGTCAGTTTCATTATGTACCCACATACATACAGAACAGTTTAATAAATATATACTCATGTGTAATGGTACATATACAAGGTAATATTATGAAGTGTCTATGTTGCCTATGCACAGTGGAACTACCACTGTATAACAACATCAGTCAGGTGTCAGTTTCATACTGTACCCACATACATGTATAAACAGAACTGATGAATAAATACACACATGTAATGGTATATTATGTGGTGTTGATGTTGCCTCTGCACAGTGGAACCACCACTCTGTACAAGTAACAGCAACAACAGCCAGGTCTAGTCATTCATACATTTCTAGTTTTATACTGATATATATAAAAACACTATGTCAATACATGTATGTATTTATAATATGTGCTTTCTGATACAACCAAAAAAAAGAGTCACATTATGCCCTTTTGAGTGTGCATAACAAGATTTTCTGGTGACCACCCTGGAAACCAGGCCAGTGGCTTCAGGCAGAGCATTATTGTCTATTTACCACACAATAATCTTGATGTACACTATGCTAGAATGCTCATGAGTCTTGTACTCTTTAGCTTTCTTGTTAAAATTACTACTTGCCAATATTTCTTCGACAAATTTTGATAATTTTGAGGATGTATTGCACGGGACTTCAGTCAAAATTTCAGTTCAAAATACCATCCCAGATACTGTTGTCATTGCTTGCTGATTAGGATGCCATAGCAACCAGTCGAAGGACACGAGGATGTGTTTCTTGAACTGACCTCTTGCCCACCAGCTCCGGCAGCTGGCCGCTAATGATGGCCGCTAGACCGGTGGCCCCTGCCCCCTCCACCACGGCCTTCTCTACCTCGATCAGCCGCAGGATGGCCAGGGCTATAGCGTCCTCCCTGCAGGGGGAAGGGGGTAGGAGTTGGGGGGTGGGGTGGGGAGGTGAGGGGTGATGGGGTGAGAAGTGGAAGGTAGGGAGGGTGGAATGGCAGATAGGATGCAGGGAGAGAAAGACACACACATATACAAATATAGATCCAGGGAGAGATAGAAAGAGACAGAGAAAGACAGAAAGTTTGACAAAGAGAGAAAGAGAAACACATAGACAAACAAAGATACAGGGAAAGAAAGAAATATACAGAGAGATAGAAAGACACAGGTCTAAAAACAAACATACACACATGCACACAAACACAAACAGTGAGACACAGAGAGGGACAGATAGAAAGAGGAAGAGAGGGAGATGGAGAAAGGAAAGATGGTAAAGATACATTACATCGGTTAAACAACAGAATTAATGAAATGGCAAAAGTTATGCACTCAAGAAACAGGAAACTTTTCTCTGTCATTTTATATCCTTTGTAATCTATGACATCCTAACAACAACCCCATGGTCATGCTGCATAGAGTCTCTAAATTATTGTAACTTACCACCAATGGTAACTACCATGGTAACAGCCAATGAGCATTCATTATTGCACCAGTTGCCATGGTAGTTACTACCGGTATTGATGGGCGGTTACAATAATTGAAAACCAATATGCAACATGGCCCAGGAAATGAAATCTTTCTCTTGACAAGGTTCCTTACAGTTGAAAAAAGAAAATTGACTGTACAGTGAAACCTGCTTTCATTAGCAACTACCTGTCTATCAAGACTGCTACTTTTGTCTCTCTCGAGCGGTCTTTACAGGGTTCAGAGTATGTCAGTAGCTTGCTGACTAAGTTGTATTTTGACTGTACATGAATCTACCGTATCTTCTTGCCAACTGTGTAATCATGCTTATCAAAACACAGTGTCCATTAGCACATCAGCTATTATCGAGCAGCTCACAACAGTGAGCAGGTAAAAGACACGCATATGACGACTCAAGGACACCTATCATTGTGACCTTTCTCAGAAATTGTGTAATACATTTAATCAGGGTAACATTTCTTTGCTCACAGTATTGTTTCGAGTAATCAGATTTTTTGTTTACTGGAATCTGGGAGGGGTGCAATATGTAATCATGTGAGTAACTTGTACAGCAAAGAAAGAAGCTTTACGTCTCCCTTTAAGCCCAGCTGAAGGCCAGCAGCACCTCCATGCAAAGCCTCTTATCAAAGGATTTGCATAAGAACATAAGTCGTGTGATTGAGTAGACAGAGCAAGGCCTGATTGTGTAATCAAATACACCATGGCCCAATCTTATAAGGAGTTCCAATTGATCTGAATTAATCACAAGTCTAATTCCCTCTCTCTGATGTACACAGTTACAATTGATACAATCGTAAGGTAAGTTGCAATAAATTTTTTTATAAGAAAGGGCCCAGAACAAATCGGAGTTGAATTCATCAGCCTGATGTAGCAAAATATGAAGCTTTTTCTTGGGCAGGTTAAAAACATAAAAAACATGCTATTTGGTTGTTCGGTTGTGATGAGGGTACAATTTCAACTTGAGGTTTATAATTTCCCTGGATCAGAAAAATAGCTAGTTATTTGGGCAGCTTTGAGCTGATGCAGACGAAAGCTTATCTGCCCCAAAATGGGCGGCCAAAACAAATATGACATTTGATGGTTTCGGCCTGATAAAGACACAATTTCAACTTCAGGCTCATTTCAGGAATCAGAAAAATAGCTAGTCATTTAGTCGCTTTTGGGCTGATGCAGGAGTATCAAGAGAGATATTCAAACATTACTCACGTGACGGTCACCATCTTATCTATGAGATTACAGGCTGTGGCAAAGGCATTCACTCCAACCACCGGCACAGCCAGACCTACAGCAGAGAGCAGACATCAAATAAAAAGGGTCAAGTCTATCGTTTGTTAGGGGGGTGTTTCACCAAGCTATTCATAAGCTACAAACATTTTTACACACGACTGGTGACCCTTTCTTGTGCTAAATGAGATCCCCAAATTTGCTCCTGTTTGTGAACATAGTGAAAGTTAATTTTTAACAATCCTAATCAAATTTGACAAATCATAAACTATGTATTAAGACACTAGTTAACAACCAGAATTTTAATTTCGAAAGATCAGATTTCAACTGTAGCTGATGGGAATCAAGCTCATTGAGAATCTGATTTAGGACATGAAAGGGTCACCAGTTGCGCATAAAGTTGTTTGAGACTTGAGAACAGGTTGGTGAAACACCGCCCTGGTCAAATAACATGGGTCAAGTCTATCGTTCGTTTTACACACTCAGCGGTCAGACCTTGTACATGTACAACACAGAACAGGTCGGTCAAGACCTTTATTTATTTATGCAGACTCAGCAGGTTTCCCAGACTTGAGCTTTGGGCTTGGTGACTGAGACAAGGTCGATATCATTCCTCGGTGTCTGATCAATATTTGTCCAGACAGCAATATTTAAAGCCATGAAAATTGATATTGCAACTCAACAATCAGGAGAATATGGGGACATTTCCAGTAAGTTTCCAGTCTTAATATTGGGAAATTCTGATATAGTATCTTCTTCCGTTTTGTGTTTTTTTCCAAAAAAGAAACATTTTGACCTGCAAAAGGGACACCCTGTCTTTAACTAAATGAAGCAGCATTTGCACTTTTAAATAATTGGATTGACCTTTTTCCTCTTGAATAATATCAAGCTGGACTAACTGTTGGATGGGGTACCTACCATCTGCTAATGTTGGGCCTACTTTGAAGTATGTTGGGTGCCCATCCTTTAGAGCCTGGGTGAAGCTCTTAGTCAGGTCAGATTCCACACCCTGGATTGTAGAGAAATCAAGAGGAATGATTTGTAACATTTGTCATTGGTCAATAGCATACAATGATCCAAGATATATCAAACAAAATAACCCACACTCTCTCTACCCCCCTCCCTCCCTCCCTCCCTCCCTCCCTCCCTCCCTCCCTCCCTCCCTCCCTCCCTCCCTCCCTCCCTCCCTCCCTCCCTCCCTCCCTCCCTCCCTCCCCCTCTCCCTCCCTCCCTCCCCCCCTCCCTCTCCCTCTCCCTCCCTCCCTCTCCCTCCCTCCCTCTCCCTCTCCCTCCCTCCCTCTCCCTCTCCCTCCCTCTCTGTCTCTCTCTGTCTCTCTCTGTCTCACTCCCACTCTCTCTCCCCATTTCCCTCTCTGGCTAACGAGCCATGATCTCATATTCAAAATGAAGCAACCAAACTTTCCTTCATACATTTTTTTCTGTTTTCCTTTTCCTTCTCTTCGTCATTTTATTCGTCATCCCTCCCTTCTTGATTTTTCTTTCATGTGTTGTTTTTAGGATTGATCTGCTTCAATGCAGTACCCCTTTTGATTCTATGGGAGCACAGAATGTGTAATAACTCAATGTGCAAAGTGAAGGTTTAATGAAAATCAAAAAATAAGAGTTATATTCTCTTAATGTTTTGATTTTGTGATGCCACGTGCGAGGTACTCTCCCAAATACTAAATATGTTACTCATTGCGGATAGCTGGCTACTGATAATCGTTTGTCTCGCAATGTAAGGTAAACGGTATCGAAAAGATCACGACGTTTCGTGTGCCGCTGCAACACTTCGTCAGGTGTGATACAAAATTGTAGTAAGCAGGGGTTTAAATACCCTATGGTCAGTGCAGCGCACAAACTATAAATGGTCCAATACTAATAGCCGGCGTATCCGGGTACTTGACCAACAATAGACCGTTGATGCGCCTCGCATTGACCGGCGGTTCTTGGGAGATGCACTGAACCCCATCCCAGTCTGGCTGGTGCTGGTTATCTGAACATGCCTGGGATAACCAGCACCAGCCAGACTGGGATGGGGGTTCAGTGCATCTCCCAAGAACGGCACTGGTACGCACGTAGGGTTAAGGAAGCTATCAATATCCGTCTCAATCCCAACAATTTCAATCGAGACAACGGGATCGATATCCCCGATTTTTGGATTCATACGATACGCCGCCATGACACTCCTCGCCATGACACTCGACCGCCTTTCGATACGACTTAACAGCCCGTTGTTAGTCTATAGCCAGCCTTTGTTACCGCCCAACAATGTGCTGATTTTAGCGACTCTTGGACTTGTTGGTCGCCCGTAATTACCGGCCTGTGGCTTTGTCCCTTTTGTCCTTTGTCGGTAACTTGTTACCGCCGGTCAATGCGAGGCGCATCAACGGTCTATTGTCGGTCAAGTACCCGGATACGCCGGCTATTAGTATTGGACCATTTATAGTTAGTGCGCTGCACTGACCATAGGGTATTTAAACCCCTGCTTACTACAATTTTGTATCACACCTGATGAAGTGTTGCAGCGGCACACGAAACGTCGTGATCTTTTCGATACCGTTTACCTTACATTGCGAGACAAAAGATTATCAGTAGCCACTCTCCCAAATAGTTGATACAATTTTTGGGGGGAAATGTGTATTTTCTCAAAAAGATATGCATCCTTTGACATCCTGATACATCAGTAGAAATACATTTTTACAAAGATACCTAAATGAAAAAAAATATATTCTCAAATACAGAAAAAGAGTAATTCATGGAATTATGCTGCACACAACATATGGGAGAGCCCTTTAGACGTGACATCACAAACTTGAAATTTCAAAAGATCATAACATTCTTATTCTTTGACGGAGTGTCATCAAACCTTCAATAATGTTTCTTTCGGGTTTCTGCTTTTACTGAAACAACTTATTTTCAGGGTGAACTTTCCCTTTAATGTTTCATTCCCCTGTTAATCAATCCTCCAAGACTCACAATGATCTTGATGTTGGGGTTGAGACTCTTGATGGCCAGGGCCACGCCTGCGATAAGCCCCGCCCCTCCCACCGGAATCACCACGGCGTCAATCTCGGGCATCTGCTCCATGATCTCCAATCCCATGGTGCCTTGCCCCGCGATGATGTGAGGGTTGTCATAGCTACCAAAATTAAATCATAAATAAAATATTTGTAATGCTCTTTGCATTCAGGATAATATGAAAGATATTTTTGTAATGGTTCCTTCCTTACAACATGTTACCCTACAGAATGTACAGTACTTTTATTCAAGTTGGGTTTGTATATACTTATAAAGAAAAAAAAAATGGCACAAAAAGCTTAAAATGTAACATTCTCTTTGGGGGATCATTTCTCTTTTCAATAAAAAAAATCCTCAAAAATTTAAGCCAATTTAATCCAAACAAATCGGGCCAATTTTGTCAGATTCAATGTGCATGTTCCTCAGTTTCCCACATCAAGTCATGACAAAAATACAAGTGGGCTTTGCAATAACATTTCAATTGGAAAGCTATGGGAATTGCCATACCAAGGTCCATAGATATATTACAAATACAGACATATTTGGCAGAGAGTAAAAGACTCCACCCCTCTTTAGGCAATAAGGTATATTATGATATATTCCTTGAAGGAAAACAATTTCTTGAATCGTGAGAAGTACAGTGTATACAAAGAGTTTCACAGTACACCGTCCGTAGTATATTGTATATATTCAGCCGTATGACGTCAACGCAGCAGCTGTGGTATTGAGGTGTAATTGGTAAGCTGGTGTACACACCTTTGTAATTACACTTTGCACATAAGCAGATAATTGCTGGTAGAAAATGACCTCATTCATAAAAATTAATTAGATAGTCAACCGCATTTCATACTTATTATCATGCAGATAACAGCTATTCAGTGCTGAGAAGGTAATGAAAGAACATTCTATTTTTGTTCTGACTGGGCACACTGTAAAATGTCTTTACATCCATCATCCAATGCATCTTCTTGAAAAAATCCCATTCAGCAGTCTAGTAGTATTCATTCAGTGGTCTATTGACTGGGTTTGTTTATGTGTAGCCTGAGTAGCAGCGTCCTACAGTTGACCTTCCCAATATCAAAACACTCTCTTCTTAAAATTCAATCCAATAAATATATCTTTACCCATTTGGTATTCAAATAGCAAGAGTGGGAAGACAACTGCCCTCTTAAACTCTTTATATGGCATGTGTGCCTTTTTTCCAAAATCAATACACACACATCTAATATCGAGTAGTTCACCTGGCGCACAAATCGTTATGTTACGTTTTATAGCATACATTCAGTCAAAAGACGCCATACAACACAGCATCTGTGGGAGTGAGTTGTATTGGAATGGTGCAGCATGTGTACACACGGTTGTATTGATCAGGTTTGTTTACATACAGTAGTAGTACAGAGAAGGAGCGCCCTACAGGTGACCTTCACAATACCAAAACACTGCAAGGAAAGGGGTCATATCACCTTACAGTCTCACACCTATATTTCTATCACACTCCCCGAACACTCAATAGCAACTTGTGCTCATTGTTGTCGTTGTTGTTGGTTGGAGCTTTATGACTGGTTTCCCATTCGAATGCCATTGTGGACACGCCAAAAGGCCTTTTGTAGAATGCAGGGCAAACTTGCAATAGGTCAGTGGACCATGGGGGTAACAAAATATGTGGGGTGGGTGGCCCAACAAAAGCAAGGCTTACATACTGCAATGTTTGGAAATAGCTCGCTAATAGCAATAGCAATGATAAGCAGTTTTTTGGGTTTTAACCCTTCCAGTGCCAGATAAATGCTGCTCTATGGGATTTTGTGTATAATACTGGTAAAATAATCCATAAGTGGCACAGTAAGGGTTAAAGGACATACAGTAGGGCCCATGGAGTGCTGTTTTAGCATGACCATGGGCCCCATTTTAGATTGATTTTGAATACCAGCAAAGGACTCATCTCCAATATGTATAAACAATTGTTGTTATTTGACAAAATCTGAAATCAGTGATGTTGGCAGAACAGAAATGCTATTATGACCATCCGTAATCATTACCACTACTAGAATAAGAATGGATGTCTTCCTGCTGCTTACCCATTCACGTAGAAGTAGCCTCTCTTCTTTGCAAGATACATGGCAAGCTTCTTGGACTGTTATGGAAGAAAAAAAGTCATACAAAAACTGTATTACCACAGTAGCTCATATACATGTAGGTTATATAAAGGTCAAGAACAAATAATCATAATAAACTGTAGTATAGATCAGAGTCATTCGATACACACAAAACAAGAAACTAGAAAAATACCTATCATACTGGTCTGCCTCATAATCTAATTTTCCAGTTCAATTTTTTCTGAATAAACTTCTGCAGTGAGCCCTCTATGCAAACTTGATTTGTAATCGACCACCAAATAGGATCTAATTAATGCAAGAGGAAACTATGCCAGTCCTGACCTCACACAATATGATGAATCAGTTATTTACTACGTGACTGTTTAGCATCACCTTACACTGGGAGGGTCACAAAAAAACTGTTTTTTACCCAGTTCTTCGATTTATTGCACTGTTGTCATTACAAAACATGTACAAAGTAATACAGGTTTATTTTTTTTTAGCATAATCAATTGATAACGACGTAGTGGTATACTGTATAAGTTTCATACTATAACTTGCTACTTGTGTACATTTTTACTGAGTATAATATTATGTTTACAATATGAAATTCAATAGAGCATTGTAGCTACTTTACAAACAACCAATGAACCATAAGCATTGCACCTGTTACTGCGGCAATATCCTTTGATGTAATTGTTTTAATTTCAATGAAGAGTTATGAATGCAGTATGATGAGGGAAAAAACACAATGCTGTTTTAGATCTCTCTGTCTGTGTAGTGTGAGGTTTGTTTTTTTTGTGTGTGTGTTGTTCTTTCCATAACCATGTTTTCGCAATGTTCTTTCATAATTCTAGTCAGCATTGATTGTCTAAAGGCCAATGGTAATAAGAAAGTTAACTCATATGGAACCACAGCCTGTCTAGGTAAAATTGATTTAAGTTTGACTTTCAAATTGGCAACAGATTTCAATCATAAACAGAAACAAACAAGGAATTGCACATGTAAAACGTCTAACAACATACAATAGAGTACCGTTTTTTATTATTAAAAGAGCAAAAGCATGATTTCAACTTTTCAGCATGTTGCCTATTTGAAGATATAGTGGTCATTTGACCCATTTTAATAATAATTTTAAAGTGATGTCTTATCACTTAACAGGATTGTCAAGATTGTCATGCAAATGGTAATGAGAGAGTAACCCTCTTAGTACCATCTAGGTGCTTGTAATGTGTTATAAGAAAATGGGCTTTTCGTGACTTGGTACTGATAGGATTGACAGGAAGAGTTGACTGACCTCCCCGAGGTCCTCTCCCTTGATGATGATGGTGGCTCCATGCTGCTTGCAGCGGTTGACCTTCATGATGGGAGCGATCTTGGGCATGACCACGAAGACCGGGATGCCTAGCAGCCTCCCATGGTAAGCCATTGCCAGGGCGTGGTTACCTGCCGACGCTGCGATCACTCCACGCTGCTTGTATTCCTGACATAGCAACAGACATCCCATACATTATACATTATAGCATGGCCATGGTTGCCTGCTGGGTGTGCAACACTGACACTGCTGACACTGCAATAACTCCATGCTACTCGTACTCCTGACATAGCAACAGACATCACAACATTATAAATACATAATAGCATGGCCTCAAATCACAGCATTAATTGGAGATGTGACTGAACTCAACTTCCAATAAAATGCAAACTCTAAAGAAGCTAAGGTCTGGCCAAGGCGTTGTGGCCTTCGTATCTTCCTGAAAGCTTTACATGTACATAAACTCTCACTCCCTTCATCCTCTCCCTCCCCCCTCTTTCTCTTTCTCTTATCTCTCTACAATGAATGTAATGAAGGTAATCATCCATTCTTTTAAGAGCAGAATCTCATCAAAAACTCAAGAAGATTACATGGTACACAAACTTTCAAATCATAGCAGTATGGATAAGCATGAATAATCATTCTGAAAAGTTCTTCAGTACCATAAATGGAGACTTGCACATTTACCAACTTAATTGCATAATTGATACAAAACCCCGGGCCCTCCCCCTTCACACCTAACAATTATGAAACAAAAAAGCACCTCCTTCCCCTCCACCTTTTTTTAAAAGAAAAAAAAACAAATCTTCATGGGGTATAAAGCAAAATAAAGTTTGGGATGTTCATTTCCTGGCATCACGCATTTAACACGTTTTCTTAAAAACTTTCTGGTATATGTATGATATACCTCAATTTCAAGAATTCACCATTTAATGCAGGATTAGAAAGATGAAAACACTGACTTATCATGCATGAGACAAGACACACAATACAGAGAATGAGGCTATGAGTGAACCTACCTCAGGAAGCATCAGCAGGGTATTGCGTGCCCCTCGCTCCTTAAAACTGAAAGGGGAAAAAAAAAGATGTGGAAATGCAGAAATCTGTATTTACCGGTACATGTAACATTGAGCACAGCAAATATAAACATTTGCTCCCCATTTAATTTACTTAAATCCTATTTGCGGGGTCTGCAAATGGTTATCAAATCCTACATTGACCATAAGCTTCACTCAATCTAGAGTGTAATAAATAAATACAAGTTTTTTTTTTTCATGTACAATATTGCCTCTTGACAACATCTCTACATTTATAAGTCCCCTATGAAAAGTACAATTGCATATCATGTACCTCAGCTGCATGTTAAAGATGGCCCGTCCCTTTTACAAACATCTGCAAACTCCATATTTAGCACGTATCTTTGGGATTTCAACTGTGAAATTTTAAGGTCAGAGATACTATAACTCACGTAGAATAAATGAAAATTTAACTAGTTTTCACTGAGTTTTAACTATTTTTGTAATACAAGAAAAGAAAGCTCAATCATTTATCGAACATCATTTCATCAAACCCAAATATTACACTTTGTTGATTCCAGGGAAAGGTCTCTATCAAATGATGACAAAGTTGGAGAACTTTGAGAATTAGGTCTGCAAAAGGGATGGGCTATGACCATCTGATGCAGGAAATACATGGTATTATTTCCAATTCACTGATTTGGTTTTAATATTCAACTATTTTTCTTTGTTAACCTTTCTCAAGAAGTCAAAGCCAGGTCAAGCATAGATTTGTGGTTCTCTATAAGCAGGAAAGGATTAGAAAGGGGTTATATGTAATCTTTACCTTCCTGTGTTCTGTAGATAATCCTTCTTCAGGTAGAGCTCCATGTCAAGCATTGCAGACAGGTTGGATTTCTGACAAAATGAAAACAGGAATAAACATGACTTCAATGTTTAACCCTGTCAGTCCCATAGGCAAGAAAAAGTGCTGTAATTGACAAGGGGCTGCGATGGTTTGGTACCGAGATTACACTCCAGCTCAAAGGAATTGGCATAGGGAAAGGGAAAGAGGAAAAAATGGGAAGGAGCCGCAGTTTTAAACCGTGGTATATTTTGTCCAGTTCAGCATGAAATGCCATACTTTAGCCTAAAAAGCATGTTTCATGCTGAACTGGACAAAATATACCACAGTTTAAAACTGTGGCTCCTTCCCTTTCTTCCCTTTCCCTATGCAAATTCCTTTGAGCTGGAGTGTATGTTGCTGCATGTGCTACAGTAGATCTAAATTGGGTGAAGATATAGAAATAGGGGAATTTAGGATATCACACTATCTACCATACACCCTGTAAAAATTACAAGATAGTGAGGATATGGAACTGCAGTTTCATGATTGAGATGCACATTTGCCTCCATTAAAAAGCCATCTTCATATCATTACAACTTTCTTAAAGATCTTTGTTATTAGTTTTTAGTTGTCAGATTCACCTTACTCTTTTTTCTCAGATTCGTCTACTTTTATTCAGATCAGAGTTGCCCTGAAAATGTAGAACTGACATTGACAGCTGCTTTCTATATTTACTCTGAGTCATGACTATGACTATTCTGCATTCAACTGAAAAGGATATAGGTTGGGGAAAAACATGAAGACAGGGGATGGAGTGACGTCACCTCCTTAGTCAAGACTTAAGTGCAGTAATACCCTAGTCAACTTGGGGCGGAATAAGCCGGAATGCCGTTGGAATAAAAATTCTTGGCACATTCCTATTCATAGTGCATGAATATTCATAGTGCATTCTAAAAATTCTGACTGCATTCTGAGTACATTCCAAATATTCGGGTCAATTCTTGTGTCCAGCCTGAATGTTTTGCTCATGCTCAAAACTTTCGCGGTGCATTCGAACTGGAAAAATATTGAACGGCATTCAAAGTGCAGTCCAACAGCACTCTGACTGCATTCCAAATATTCTGACGACATTTCAACAACATTCGAAACATTCCAATCGCATTTGTGGGAGAATCGAATCGCATAAAAGCACGGCTAGCTGTTGTTCCAATGTCAGTCAGCATTGAGGACTCACTGAGGAGCATTAAGGTCATGCCACATTCGAACGGCATTTTTACATATTTAGATCAATTCAGAATTCCCTCCCAATTGTGGCACGAATTTTGAAAAAAAAAATCATTCTGACTGGTTCTGATTGATTCCGGCTGATTCTAAATGAGTGTGACAGGGGCTTAAAAGAAAAAGCCAGAGACAAAAAAATTGTATGCATGCTACCATTCATCAATGCTACATAGAATTTCTAGCATGTACTACATGTTTACAGCTGATGAAATAATGACAGTAAAAGCACAGAAAAGGACATAATGATTTGCCAAATTCCCATGAACAAAGTGATGCAAACTTAGTCAGTGCGGTATTAAAGTGCAGTGCAGATACTATGTGTTGATTGCATTGGCTAATCAGTTGTTCGCTCAAGGTAAAAAAAATGCCTTTTTTCTTTTCTATACATCAATGCCATCGTGACAAATGATCCAGTACTTCATTAGGGGTTAAAATAAGTCATGCACGATCACTGAGCTGGGCCAGATCGGATTGATAGTTGAAGAATCAACCAACCAAAACGTCAATCAATATGACAGGGCTAGGCAGTTTGTCAAACTTATCAAAGCATGAAGCACACAACAGTCTAAAATCAAAAGCCTTTTTTTCATGCAGGTACATCACACTTTACACTGTGCAAAATACAGGGTCATTCACGTTTTTGACGCCGTTGGCTTTCCATACCCCGCTCGGCAATTGCTAGAATTTGAGGAGGTCTTGGGCAAGTCCTCTGAAATCTATAGCTGCTATGATGCGTATGAGTATGTGTGCGTGTGTGTGTGTGAGGGGGGGGGGGGGGTAGAAACCGTGGTACAGCCACTTTGGAACTCACCACACAGGGCGATCGGTAGAGCCCACTCTTGATCTTGTACGCTGCGGCACTGACATCCTGGAACTTGACCTGGATGGGGTTCGCGGGATCACAGAACGGGTCGTGCTGAAACTCCTCCCCTATCTCATTGATGTCAATGTTGATGTCGTCGTCGTCGTCATCGACGTACGCGTCGATGCCCTTGCTGTCCGAGGAGTCATGGCCATTCTTCAGGATCGCCTGCTTGGCTGGGATATTGTCCTCCATTTGATTTGAGTTCTCCTCTTCCATCTGACCAGGGTTGATCTCTGACGGCATAGCAACGAGGATTGGTGGCACAGAACAACTCGTCTTGATCTATGTCATGGACATGGAAATCAAAAATAAGGATATTTCATTTTATCTGTGATACAAAATTCCACATGCACATGAAGCAACACAGGCAACATTTTTTAGAAAGTCTAACTTTGACAAGTCTGAATTGTTTTTTGTTCATTTACAGGATGGAGCGCGCTATCCTTACTACAGGGTGTATACCTAAAATTTCGTTGTAAATTGAAATTACCGCAGAAAGCCCATTCACTAAAATCTAGCCGAATTGTCCATAAGGCAGACTACTTATGAATATTAATGAGTCAGATGAAATGAGACTCTTTCGTTATTTGTTTCCATGTTGTCGTGTCTTGACCCGTGGCGTGAACTAGATATAGCTTGCGTGGTTAAGTCGCTGCCCGGTAAGCAGTAGATTGCAGGTTCAAATCCCGTCTGGTTCCAAGATTTTTCCAAGATATCCTTAATACTACTGCCCTGGGTGTATGCCTAAAATTTCTTTGTAATAAGTCTAACTTTGTTTTTTAAAAAAGTCTTTAAAAAAAAACGATTTCAGTTATGTCCGTTTTAACATGTTATCACACTTTCAAAGTTAAACAACTGATTATCTTACCCCCTTAACTTGGAAGTTGCTATCTTGGCTCGCCTCGATCAGTCGATGAATTCTCTTCACTTTTTCTCAGCTGCACAGCATAGAACTCAGTGATGATGAACCTCGTAAAACGTTACGCAGTTTTTCCCTTCGCCTTCGGCTAAGGCCTAAGCCTTAGTTATGTCTACCCGAAATCCTGGCACTGAATCTAAGTCTAACCATGGATATGGTCTAACACAGTAACAAGCTTACGGAGAGATTACTCTCAAAGTTTCAAATCTAACATTCCGTTAGTTTAGGTAAGATTACGACACATGAGATTAGTGTTCGTGCACTTCAGGAGAGACACCGGCATTAAGTTCCTTCCAATTTTTCTCTTAGGTACGTACGTACACACATGCAGCGCGTTCAAGTACACTTTGATCGATCGCGTGGCCTTCGTCGGTGGGCCAGGCGATGGATGCGCATGGCTACACGTACGTTCGAACGGCGACGGCGAAGCGCAAGCCCAGCAGGAAATTCGGTGAACAACCGGTTCGGACCGGAATGACTCTTGTTTACATCATAGTCTACAAACATATACTCTCTTAACTTGATTTTCATTACAAAAACGTACAAATATTCATATAATATTTTGTATCTGATACACATTTCATATATTATGAATCAAAATATTTTTTTTGACAAATATATTTGATTTTAAGACTTTCATACAAGCAACAAAACGCACAGTAAAACATTTTGTATGAATTACAAGACTAGTAGATTCAGTCACTATTTTGATGACTTTGCGATGTCATTGGTCGATCGAGACAGCGCCCCGTTGGCTTCTTTCATTCTGCTTCTTTATTGGCTGAACGGGACAACGCCCCCGTATGACCACGTGTCGTTTATTATTGTACACAACAACATTGCGTTGCATCACATTCATGTTTTCAAAGAATCGCGGTTCTAATAGTGCCTATTCATTCATTGTTTCGATATTTCACATCCTCGTGAGTATTGGTTCCATCAACCGTATTTAGAATCAACCAAACAAGTACAATTATAGAGAATTGATGACAGGAGCAAAATATTTCACAATAATTTTCTTCATCCTTCTGTAATTCTTCACCTTATTTTCAGCAAATTTTCACAAATAATCTCAAGTGTTATAAAAAGACAAGCTCATATTTGCACTTTTATATGAAAAAAGTTGGTTCCTCAATGTCACTTGCCCCAAAATATAACCCAAGGTCGTTCACTCTCCTGATCACATTTAGCACTAAAGCATCTGAGAACTATTTTCTCATTGGCTTTCCTTTAGCGTTAAAAAGTCTTTAGCCTAAAAATTTCTTAATTTCAGTTGGCATGTACTATGAACATGTTTTTGTGATTGATTGTTCTGTTCCTTATTTTGAATGTAGACAGAAATCTCATTGAACAAAAATTAATGAAAACTAGAACCCCATACCAACACACACACACATATACTCACGATCGCTTCATTAGTTACAAGGCCATTTGGCTTTAATATTTGTGGTTTCCTATTTTCATTTTGCCTGATACCATGTATACCATGAATTATAATTTGTATATATATATGCATATTGTTTTTATTTGAAATGAAATTAATGTGTGGGGTAGCCACTTTGTAATTACATTGCTCAATCATTCCTCAAACATTAATTTCTAACCCTTTTCAACATTGACAAAACAAAGGAAATCATTGTATTGTACTAAACCTTGCAACATTGCTCTTGTAATAACACACATAATATACACACAAGCACATACACACAGGCCACAGAAAAAAACAGCAACAACCAAATTTGAAAGCTTCATTACTATCCTCACCAGGAATATCTGCTTGCCAACAACTAATCAGGGACATGTTGCATATAGGTTTTCAATTATTTGTAACTTACCATCAATGGTAACTACCATGGCAACAGCCAATGAGTTCTCATTATTGCACCTGTTGCCATGGTAGTAGACATTGATGGTTAGTTACAATAATTGAAAACCTATATGCAACATGGCCCAGGAGCAAAATAAGCTTAAGATTTCAACACTTCACAACATGATAACATATGCATACACAATATGAATTCATGATTGACAATTTATTTTTCAAACATGAAAATAAGACATTATAGATACAAAACAAATTGTGCAAACGGCAAGATTAAGATTCATGATTTGTGACACTATACATACATGATGTACAAGTTGTGTATATAGTATAAGCTTGAATTATTATTTCCAACTGATTTCTTTTCAAACATCCAATTGTAGAGAGCTATGAATAATCTACACAAATGGCCAAGTTGGTTTATCTTTACGCTACACAAACAATATATTTTTGTGGATAATTTTAGAAATGCAGAGTGAGAGCAAAGTACGATAGGTGAACTCAACAGATGTACAATACAGCTTTTCACTTTAGAGTTTTCAAAATGCACTTTGGCCACAGAGCTCATTGAAGTATAGTCTGGTTTCCAGGCTCATCAATTGATTTTTCGTATAATCTTCACAAAGTGGCTACATCACGTCTCGGTTCAAGACACATCTGCATCAATCTTATTTCGAGTACACGTATTTACATGGTATTAATCACTAGTCGAGTACTGGCATGATCCCCAAGACTGTCCATGAGAAAATTGTCTAGAACCTAGAGGAAGATCATGCCAAACAGTATGGCCAATGGAGCAATTTTGTGTATTCCAATGGTAATAGTCATCCATTGGTCTAGTAAATATTTTTCTAAAAACTTATGAGAGTAATTTGTAAGGAAACAAAGTGTTGCACCATTCAAGCTTAAATTGTGGATGCCTGATATGTGTTCATTCTGGGCTGAATGAACCACTAACACTGAGCCTGTTATTTACGCATACAGAGCCAAAACTGTTGGCTAAACTATCTAATACCAAGGCCTGAATTGACACTTTTGACTGGAACCTAGTACATGTATTCCATTTGATGAAAGAATAACCTACACTCAATAATCCATTGGATGATCAGACAACTATTTGTTCAGTACTCTGACGATACAACTGGTCACTTGTAGGCTGGAGATGGCGCTGTAGAAACTTCTGTACCTGCATTATGAATCTAATTAGCATTTGAAAAGTGGGGTGTACATGATTTCCACATACACATTATGCACCTCCATATGTGCTGTAGACTTCCTGCAGATGGTTTACAAGAGAGAACGAGGCACTTACATCAGAACACAAGGTTAACAAGACTTATACTGTTAATCTGTCAATAAATATGTATTATTTTTCAACAAATTTCTACCCCTATCTCTCAATATTATCTTTACCTATATTCAGCTACTGCATAACAATGTAAAGAAAGACTAAACAACACAAAATGACACATATCAGTATATACAATCTTTAAACTACCACAAAATATCACTTTTCTTAATAAAAAAACTTACATCAACTTTGAACTATCCATGCCTATATACAGTTGCAAAACTAAAATTTCTATATACAGTCTTTGGTTTGGAAGACTCATCAGGAATTATTGTATTTTTTAGTAAACTCCTGTTTAACCCAACATCAATAAATCACACGTAATGCATCAATGTCAAATACACATTAATGAGATATCAGCCGTTCATCACATAAAAACGAAGACAACAACCAGTGATCTTGATTTTAAGATGAAGATGAAATCTTACCCTGATACAGCGCCACCTGAAATCTAAGCAGATAATTCATTTCAAAATACAATAATCATGTCAGAACCATTCAGTCATCATCACCAGATTCCAAATTGTGTTTGATTTCAATTATACTTTCTTTAAATCCTTCCTTCCTTGTATAACAAACCCACACGCACACCATTGATTACAGGTCCAGGGAGGTGTTTCACCACGATGTTCGTAAGTTGCGGACGACTTTACGCACGGCTGGTGATCTGTTCTTCATTGTGCTAAACAAGATTTGTTCCTGTTTTTAAATAGCGGGAGTGAGTTTCCTACAATCCTAATCATATTGCACAAATTATACACTTTGTATTCAGGCACTTGTTAACAACAATTTTAATCCCCAAAAATAAGATTTCAACCTTACCTGATGGGAATCAAAATCATTGAGAATCTGATGTGTCACCTAAGAACAGGTCACCAGTCGTGCATAAAGTCAAGCAAAACTGATGCACATCTTGGTGAAACGTCTTTACCACTTCACCAGTACCCCTTATCTTTAAACTAAGTAGACACATGCCTGTAGTGATATCATCATATGAAATGCTGCTGTCCCGTCACTCACAAGTTCTAATGTGCTAAACCCTTGGACTCCTACAGTATCTGAACCCTATAGATTTATCACAGGCATCAGCCTATTTCTGTAAGATAAGGGTTAAGGTTTTTTTAAATCACCTTTAAGATAGAGACTGACTCGCAAGTAGTCCATTCAGTATCCCACTGGATACAACGTCATGGGATCTCTACACTTTATGATGTGGACATCATATCGCATCTTGTATAGCGCCCTCTGCTGGTCTATTGGTCCGTTCAGTATTCCATCAAATACAACGCCATTGGGTTTCCATACTTCTTCATATGGTCATATCATTGTTTCTTGTATACCGCCTTCTACTGTTTATTGGTCCATTCAGTATCCCATTGGATAAAACGCCATAGGGTCTCCATACTTCTTAATGCGGTCGTCATACCGCTTCTTGTATACCGCCCTCTGCTGGTGAGTTACCTCCATTTCCCACATGACCTGCTCCACCTCGCTGCTGTTGATGGGCGAGACCTTGTACCCCTTGACCAGGGGCTCGGGGCTGAGGGTCTCGATCTGACCGATGACCATCACATACGAGCCAACTGGGGAAAAAAAGAATGACAGAAAATTAAGATGAAAGGTTTTCAGACACAACAGTGACCTATTAAGCTTATGACCTATATATGTGAGCCACATTTCAGACTTTTTTTTAACCCTTTGTGCGTTTGACAAAGTACTGCTCTATGGGATATGTGTGCATTATTTGTGCAAAAATGCACACATGACGTGTCAATGGTTAATTTTCTTCCTGAGTTAACATTATTCCAACAGTTGCAGATCCAGATGGGGTGCGAGAGGCAAACACACCCTCTATTTTTTTGAGAATCACGCACTGAACATACATATTAATACAACAATAGCCAAGAAAATTTCAGTTTGCGCCCCATCAGTTTTCACATTTGCTGCCTGCCCCCCCCCCTTTATTTTTAAATCCCTGGGTGTGTTTTACCAAGCTGTTCATAAGGTAAGAATGGCTTTATGCACGACTGGTGACCCTTTCTTATGCTAAATGAGATATCCCACTTTGCTCCTGCTTTAACATAGTGGGAGTTAATTTTTAACAATTTTAATCAAATTAGACAAACCATAAACTTTGTATTCAGACACTTGTTAACAACAAGAATTTTAATTTATAAACAGCAGATTTGAACTTAAGCTGATGGGAATCAAAATCATTGGTAATTTCATTTAGCACAAGAAAGGGTCACCAGTCATGTGTAAAGTCCTCCTAAGAACAGCTTGTGTAAACACTTCCCTGGAAATGGAGATGCCTAATGTTGCTTTCTGCCACTACGTACGAACACTCAAATTATCTGCAACTGCAACACTACTTCCTGGTATAAAATACCACTAACTGGTACAAAATTTTCTCCCAGCCTTTCCTTGTATTATGTACAAGGAAATGATGACAACATATCATTGATTTGGTTAAGATGTAAGGATGCTTTTTACTTTTTTTTAGAATTTTCCTTCATTATCCATTGAATTTTTGTTACTATTTCCATGGGGACAGTCAGCAACCTAAAAGATAAGAGAGCAGCTTTAGCTGTCACCCTTAAGATGGGTGGGGGTAGGTGTAGGGGGGGGGAGATAACCAGGAACCCTCATTTAACATTTGCAAAGGATTCACACCTGAAATGATAGCTTCTGGATGGGAGCGCAGCCTCCTCATGCAGCTGAAGTCGATCTGAGTTGTAGCAGTCGCGTCATCCAGCACAGCCATGTCCGAAGTCTCATCAACCTTCACTATGATCCCCTGGAGCCAGATCAGGGCTGCATGGGTAGAAAAGAAAAACAAATATGTCATTTGATTTCTTGACAGATTACCAATTAAGAATCTGAACAAATGTTCTACAGCGAAAGCAGTTTATGAAGAAAGCACACAGAAAGCGATAAATGCTCTCTAGCAGGTTGGCTTTCGAGGACACCATTCCAAAAATAAATTGCTCCCAAATGATAGCAGGAAAGTGTGACTGAGAATTCACCACCACATGACCAATTTGCCTCCCCCAAAATGCCAATTTTCTTATCATTTCAACATCATAACTCACTTATCGATTTTCTGATTGTCCTCAAGATTTGTTCACTCTGCTTTTGATTATTTAGTACTTCTATTGCAAACAACATATTTCTTGGACTGGAGTTTACCTATAAGTCTGTGAAAAATATTGTTTAAAAACAATGAATTGTAGTCATGTGAGACAGGTGGTCACTAAACAAATTTGAATTTCACAGACTATTCATTTGGAAGGATGGCAGATTGATAAACAAGTTCATCAAATGGACACCCAGGTCATATACACTACACTACAGCTCAAAGGAATCGGCATAGGGAAAGGGAAAGGGTAGAAAGGGAAGGAGCCGCAGTTTTAAACAGCGGTATATTTTGTCTAGTTCAGCATGAAACATGATGCTTTTCAGGCTAAACCATCGTGTTTCATGCTGAACTGGACAAAATTTCTGTGGTTTATAAGTGCGGCTCCTTCCCTTCCTTCCTTTTTCCTTTCCCTATGCCAACTCTTTTGAGCTGGAGTGTAGATGCAGGAGAGGGAAAGATGTCATCAAAGAACATCAAAGAAATGCATGGACAAGAACGAGACAGAGTAAGATGGGAATTTGATTAAGAGGCCTTCTTTCAGCAGCAGAATGAAAGAGGATGGATAGAATGAAAAAAAAAATTCACACTGACACTCAATATCTACAAACACATTCAATATTTCCAAAATTTCTCCAAACATACAAGGGAGTCCCATGATGCACCGCAAAGCCACATTCAGATTTTGTTTAGTCATATACACTACAGCTCAAAAGAATTAACATGGGTAAAGCCAAGGGAAAGGGAAGGAGCTGCAGTTTTAAACCGCGGTATATTTTGTCCAGTTCAGCATGAAACACGATGCTTTAACCTAAAAAGCATCGTGTTTCATTCATGCTGAACTGGATAAAATATACCGCGGTTCAAAACTGCGGCTCCTTCCCTTTCTTCCCTTTCCCTTTACCCCTGCTAATTCCTTTGAGCTGTAGAGTATATGTGGGGAGAATTATTAATAACGACTCTGCATCAAATTCTGTCACTGACACTTAGGTTTTAAGGTGGATGTGACATCTTCCTCCTTTAGCATCTTGATGAACATCTTGACCGCCGGGCTGTCCAACCGGCTACTCTGGGTCTGTGACAGGGCCATCCTCAGTGACAAGGTGACCTAGCTAGGTCTTGGAGGTCAGCTTCTCAAACTGCATGAGGAGGACAGTCACAGGAGTGGAACTTATATATATTAGTAATTATTATTTTTTCTTTTGAAATGGTGAGTCAAATTTGATAACATTTCCCAGATACAAAAAAAGTTTCTCACTAATATAACTTTGTTGATTTACAGCAAGTATAACGGTTGTGGTCCAATTATTGTGCTAAAATAGAACCTGCTGTAGTCCTTGCATTTATGTGCCTCATCATGTATTCAGATTCAATTGAGCATGCCATGTGCAATTTAGACATGTGACTTCTACTAGTTCAAGGAGCATGCAACCAAGGGCCTGTTTCTGCATAAGAATGCCAGTGACATCTCACTTAGAACTCACGCTAGTATTAATGATGCTAAACCGTTTCTCGAAGAGAATGCTAAATCGGATATCTGTGACATCTCGTGTATCGATACCAGATCGCGATACCAGATCAGAATTCTCAAATTGATAGTCTTCTCACGTAACTCCGCAATAATTGATAAAATATCAGGTTGAAATAATTAAAATTGTGTTTAAATATGGGGCGAGAAATTCTTTCAAAATGCTATAGAACGCATAGATCTCATGCCAAATAACTCACTTTTCACAGCCTTAAAACTCAGCTTTCCATAAGTCACTATTGTTCTCAAGGATCGTCTGATCGAAAACAGTAGATGTGACAGAGTCCGAGCAGTTCCAGCATTTTGAGCTGTGGTTAGAGTACTTAGACTAGAGTTGTAATAGCTTCAAAAAACACCTCAGTGCTAACTATCGGATTTAGAGCTGATGTAAGAGATGTCATCGTGTCGAGAAATTAGAAACGCGCCCTAGTGCAGGGCGTACAGCAAACACATGCACATGTTCATATATGCACGTCACGTCACCAGCTCAGCGGCGTCGTGCCCGGAGCGCCCCGGGGGAAGTAATGGTGATCATGCCGATGGATATGACTACCTAGTGCCTTTCTATCATCTGGTTCAACGACGTAATTTTCAAATTACACACCTTCTGATAGTGATCATTTATTTCATTATTTGTTATTTTTGTGTCAACATGTAGATATCAGTCATACTTACCTTGATATAAATATCACAATGTAATTTGTCCTCCGTTTTGTTCTTCAGGATCGAGAATCGAGACCGTGCACCATAGTCAACCGTTTCGTACCCCAGCGCACTGGCGCAGCATGCAAGCGGCACAATAAATGGAGGGGAGTATTGCGCAAACGAAGCATGCACACACGTGCACACTTGTTGGAATGTTGTTGCTTTCTTGCTTCTGATACTCGTTCAGTGCCCACTGAACTAGAAAGTTCTTTCTAGTTCAGTGGCTGATACTCGTTCAGTGCTGATACTGTACAGTTGGATGACGCTCTTCAACTTTGGGAGTTCGTTCGAGCACATAGAGCTACATTTTATGTTCGAGCATGAACCCAGGGGTCCATGGTAAGAACTTTTGACATTTTTTTTTATAAAAAAAAAAACTAAAACTCATTCTCAGCTCAAATAAAGCCGAAATTGACACATCATTTATAGAGACAGATTTTATGGCATTTCATCGATTTTTTTTTCATGTAAAAATTCTTTGAATATTGAATGCGATTTTTATTTTTGGACAAATTTGGACTTCAAAATGTATTATGCGTATGAGATAATCAATTCTGAACAAAACACTTACCATTGCGTATCATAGGCCTACCTGTTAATCCATTAGCAACATTGTTATATATTTTCAAGTGTCCCCCCTAAAAGAATTAATAATAAAATGAAGTAACGTCATGATGGCCCTGCATTATTATTACATCGGTCACTGAAACAAAGACTTCTTCAGATCACTAGGTTTAGATCAATCATGTGAAAAATTGAAATGTTTTGCTGAATGATATACATGGTAGATGCAAGTTTCGATTTGGTTCTGATTATGTTTACTGCACTCAGCTCATTCTGTAATCGTAGGCCGCGCCTTATCAGTGTAATAGCAAGCTGATCGGAATGCTGTCATGGCAACCAACCTTAGCCCTACCCAATCAACCATTTTACCATGGTCCACGTCATTGCCATCAAGACCATCGTTATCATTGTCATCAACGTCATCGTCATCATTAACACCACCGCCGTCATCATCTTGGCCTTCACCATTCTTACATAACGTATCATTGAAACAATATTATGAGGCATTACAACCTTCCTCTATCTTGAGAAATGTTGCCATCAAGACAATCGTCATCATCATTATCATCATCCAAATCATTGTTATCATTGCCATCAACGTCATCGTCATCATTGACACCACCGCCATCATCATCTTGACCTCCACCATTCTTACATATCGTTGAAACAATTAGGTATCACACCCTCCCTCTATCCTGAAAACATCATGCAACAGTACATTCCTTCTCTCTTAAAGATTGTCCGTCCCTTTTGCAAGCTTAAAATTTGAAATCGTCTATCACGATCGTAAATTGAAGAAAGTGTGATTCAAGACCATTTCTAACAATATAGCATTGTTGAAGCTTTCTGTATATGTAAAAATTTCAGCCGTTAAATTTCAAACAGACTTTTTTCGTATATATACTACGAAAAAAGTATTAGTCTTTGTTACACTATCTATGTGGTTATTATGCATGTGTGAAATCTTAATTTTATGAGTAATTACAAAACCTTGGAGATGATTCCTTCTATAGAACATTTTTTTTTTCATAATGCGTTTTATAATTTAATAAACAGATTAATCAATAAAGCAGATATTTCAACACAAACTGCTAAGAGCCTGAGGTAAAGACTATTAATCAGGCGTTGTTTACGTGCATTATTTGAATTTTACGCTACGTATCAGTTTCAAATTATGAATATACAGCTTGCTAACACTTCTTTATATGTTTTGCCAATGTTCCGATGGTTTTGTGGTGATCTGAAAATGGGACGGGCTGTCTTTAAGAATAAACTCTTCTTAATGTAATTAAATGAAAAGCGGAAGCACGCATCAACACAATGAATCATTCAAGCAACAGTGAGAATTCAAGACGAATACATTTTTAAACAAAACATGAATTATACTTTGTAGAACATGATCCCTACAGGTTGCTGTATGCTTATCATGATTATTTGCATTATATTTACACACATGACAATAATAAGGCAACGTAAATCTTTGCTCATGGTGCTCGTGAAAGCAACGGGGACCGACGTTTATGGGTAAATTGTTCAATTATTCTGGATTCTTTTGTTCACACACGTGACAAATGTCATCATCGGAAAGCTAATTTTCCATCCCGCCCAGTCTAGTAGGGTGGGGGACAGGATCGAAAAAGTATCTCATTCCTGTAGAGAAACGAAAATAGTGTGGGGGGGGGGGGGGCACGTTCCTCCCGCCCCCCCCCCCCCCCCGGGATTTTCGCCGGCCATGTGCACTGGTAACATGTACCATTCTCATAATGGCAGAATGGACTCAGCCAGAGAAGGGGTTAACACCTTCATGGCAGTGTTCATTAATCAGCTAGTTTACCCGATATCTTGGTTTTCCTTTCTGAAACGTCCAGAAAAATGCGCTTCATTCCTTACAAAAAAAAAATATTGTTTTATTTACTACTTAGTGGAGTCCTTTTGCTGGTTAAAATATCATTATAAGGTCTCAAAAAATTATTCTAGTTAATATATTCGAATAAAATGCAAGATCATCATGTTACAGAGACTGGCATTATTAGTAAGTGTGACCTTTCTTATAGGCCGCTGCAGATGACACGGTTATGCAACGACTCCGCAGTCGTAAAGGCCTACGACTAGAAATATGACGTCACCTTCTTGCACCAATCCGATGACCGGATCCTGCGATTTAGTCAGTCGCAGAGTAACACGACTGATGTGTGCAATTTCAAATACATAATAATCGACTCACGGAATAGTATCAACACATTTCAAGTACAATTTTTTTTATTTATTAGTATTATTTACCCAGGGTAGACCCTAGTGGTTAAACACTCCTCTACCGGAGGACCCTGCTTTGTCATTGTGCAAGTACGTGGTTTTCATGAATTCAAACAAATAACATGTGCAGTTCAAAGACAAATAAACATCATTATGGAGTTTGCCTTTTTGAGCAAAAATGATAACAAACAAATTGGATGTGATCAAATCATATAAAAGTTTTTTGCTGAAACCATGGTAACCATGTAAGTATATGTTACCAAGAATCCACATGTTAGAGACACTGGTTGTCAGTCAGAAGCATTATGACTATATTAGGCAAACCTCTGCATTAGTCCACAGAAATGTTGCACATTGCTATTAACCAAAACGACTGGTATTTAAATACACAATTGCGATACGGAGCCATTCTGTACATACGTCAAGAATTAACGTTTCACTGCTCAATGAAAAAAAAATTGTCTTAGTGTAACACATCGAAAATCTAGTCGCTGTCATCTTCAGAACCACTCTCACTACCTGATCCACTATCACTTCCAGAATCACTCCCACTACCACTCCCTGATCCTCCATCGTCGTCATCATCATCGTCGTCGTCATCGTCCTCATCCTCGCTCCCACTCTCATCCTCGCTCCCACTTCCGTCATCGTCCTCACTCCCGCGACCATCCCCACCTCCTCTAGGAGACTGAGCCCGAGACGATGAGGCATTGCTGAATCCTTGCGAGACCTCGTTTCCAAGGAGATGGGCGCCATCTAGGATCTCCATCTTCTCTGCATCATGCTCGGCCTTGTCATCACTGTCTCTTTCAGACTGACTGTCACCGTCCTCCTCCTCCTCCTCACCACCATCATCATCACTATCATCCTCGCTACTACTACCACTCTCACTTTCACTCTCGCTGTCACTCTCATCGCTCTCCACCTCCTCCTCCTCCTCCTCCTGTCTGCCTCGAGGAGGTTCCATTCTGTTGCTCCCCATGGGGTCTTGTCCATACAACATCCGCCCATCTCCAGGGGGGTAGCCCCACCCTCCCATGCCCCCACCCACCCGAGAGGCACTCCCCATCATATATGGCTGGGGTGCGTAATCTTCCTGGGCATGCTGGGGAGAATGAGAACGCATGTTTGCATTCGATCCCTTCAACTCCTCAATCTCTTCCTTCTCTTTTCTCTCTGTCTTCTTCTTGTCTTTCTTCTTTTTCTCCTTGACGGGCGGTGGCGTGGATTCGGTCTCCTTCGGGAGAGATATGTCTGGACTTCTTGGAGAGGCTTCCTGTGTTCCTCGTGAGCCTGTACCCACGGGTCGGGCTTCTACATCTCGGGTGTTATTCGGCTCGACGCGGCCATCCATGCTAGGACTCTCCGTGCGGTCAGACCCTTTAACTCCTCTACCACTTTTACCACTCCCCGTCTCTATTTTCTTGGCCATCCTTGGACTGCTGCCACCAACGTCGGGTTTCCCTTCCCCTTCTTCTCTGACTGCTGGATGTGTGCTCACGTGGATCCGGGGAGCTTTCCCTCCCACCTCACCAGCTGCAACGGGATTGTTGTTGCTGTTGTTGTTATTTCCACTGGTTCCAGACGCATTTGTCACACCGCTCTCCCCTCCCTCAGACGAAGATGACCTTTGACCTGACGAGGCTACGGATGATGCTGAGGAGGCGGTTGCTGCTGATGACAGCGACGCTGCGGAGGACGATGATGAAGCGATGGAGGTTGCGTCTGGCTTCTCGGTAACCGTTGTCTGTTGTTGCCCCTCTTCAAAGTGTACAGACCTTCCGGGGCTGTCTTTAGACCCTGCACAAGCAACAACACATATGCATTTGATTTTATACAGAAACCTTGAACGTTAAGGTTATCAAAGGGATAGTTCACCTTGAGAATACGTTGGTTTCAATAAAAACAGAAACATGAAAGAAACATATAAGTGAAGGTTTGATGAAAATCCGTCAAAGGAAAAGAAAGTTATCATATTTTAAAGTTTGGGTTTTGTGACGTCACCTGCCACGTGCTCTCCCAAATGTTGTGTATAATTCGGGGGGAAAATGTCCATTTTCTCAAAAGGATATTTACCATTTTGCCTGTGCGTTTGTGTTTTTACGTGAATGCATTCTTTCATCAAAGAACATGAAAAAGGCAATAAATGGGAAAAGTAGTACATAACATGGAAGAGCACCTCGCACGTGACGTCACAAAATCAGAACATAACTTTCATATCTTTTGACTAAATTTCTTCAAACTAGCTTCACTTATATGTGTTTGTTTGTCTCTGATTTTATTAAAACCAACTTAATTTTTTGGGGGTGAACTATTCCTTTCAGGTTACTAGATAGAAGAGTGTTTTACGAACAGGTGGCTTTTATCAATAGGATGGAGGACATACTTTTGATGTGCATACTGCATAACAGGCAAAGTCGTCCTATGGTGCACCGCGCAGCCACATTTGAATTTTGTTTACAGTGATGCCCGCTTCCGGTCTACTAGTGTATGATACCGGAAGCGGACACGACTGAAACAAATCTATAGATGTCGCTGCACGGTGCATTGTGGGACGAGTTTCCCCTACATGCGGCATGGGAAATTGATAAAGGAGGCCGCTAGAGAAGAAGAGGCAGTACCTTGGCTGATGTCTGACCCTGCCACACTGCCGGCGACCTCCAGAGACAGCCTCTCTGCTCCGGACACAAGGCTCGTGTCAGGAGCCGGATGGTCCGGGGCGGGTCCGGGATCCGGCCTCTCATGGAAGTGGGCTTCCGCCGGCTCCCCGTCCGTAACCTGGGGGCGTGGGTCCGTGTTGGTGATGGCGCTTAAGAACTCGTGCATGTCAGCCGCGGGTACCTTCACTGGAGACGGGAATGATGCAAACTACTGATTTGTCTCTAGCTTGGAGAGTAACCTTTTCACCGTCCCATAATTCCATAATAACGAGACAATCATTCAAAGCTGGAGAGAAAGGCCCCGGAAATTCAGCATTAACATGACCATGAACATGATCACGATTAAAAGGATAGTTCACTTTAATTCTTTAATCGTCATTGGTACATTTTTGCACAATCAGGTAGCCTAGAACACACAAACTACAACGAGTGTATTTGTTTCGTACACAAAGGGTTAACCAGGGCAGATTTGTAGGAATTTAATAAGATGCATTGTCGGTATTGAGATAAAGTATGTAGTGCAAATTATGTTATATTAATATTTACAACCTGATACAGGTACGGTGCATCTTAGATAGTGAGGTCTTTTAATGGCGAATTGAAAACGACTATCTATATTTGTCCCTCCCCCCCCCAAAAAAAAAAAGTAATAGTAATAATGTTAATAATAATGATAGTAATAATTATAATGGCAAATTAATCAATTATTAATAAATATTATTGTAATAATGATGAATAAATAAAAGCAAATGAATAATGTATAAAAAAATTAATCAAAACGATACTCATTGATTAACAAATGAAAATGACAAATATAATTTAAAACATGATGAAAATCAATTAAAATAAACAAACAATCAAATAAACAAATAGATAAATAAATGAGAACGATGTGAGGCTGGCATGTGCTTACATGGCTGTCTCTTGGAAGGGTTGATAAGTTTGGCAATGTGAACGTCGCTGAAGTCTGTGTCTTCATTGCTACCTCCAATAACGATCAACTGATGGGAGAAAGGGGGGAAGTGAGAAAAGGCCCTCGCATACTGACATAATATGATGTATTCACATCATCATGATTAAACGGAAGATTTGGGCTCTGCTGCATAAAACTTAACTTTGCTACCAATGGCGACATCAATGGAAACCTTTCATTTGATTGGTTGTCTAGCGATGTTACCATGACAGTTACCATTTACGGCAGAGTTCCCATTAATGGTAAGTTTTATGCAACGGGGCCCTGATAGGCACCTTGAACCTACAATATTTGTTGCATTAGTCCGAAGGTTTGTTATGCCTTAGGCCCGCTTTTTTTCCGAAGTTAAAATAAAAGTAAAAATTGACACAAAAATAACTTACTCTGTAGTAATCATTTTTTAATAAATGACTCCAGGTTTATTTTCGGAGTAACGAATCTTCTTTAATTCGGATTTACTAACCTTAGGAATAGCGGTCCTTAAGTGTAATGAATATTCGAAATAAGGGGCCTTCTAAGTAAGGCTTGTCCGAGGTTTGTCCGAGTAGGAACAACTAATAGATTAAGAGTGCGTTCAATTCATTGAAACTGAATCACGAAATATAGGTGAATATAATCAACAGGCAGTTAGGGGGAAAGTTGTGTATCTATTACGCAAAAAGGCTGTTTTACCTCATTTCTGTGTATGATGGCAGCATGACCTGATCTCTTGGCCGGGGGGCAACCTCCGTAGAATGGACGCTTCCACTTGCGTTTGTCTGATTAAGGTATCGACGGAGAATTACTTCGTGATAATCAAGTGTATATCGGTGTTAACGCAATGGTTACTTTAGTGTATGTTAGTGTTAACGTATTATTACATCGTGTTAATTAAGCGTAAATTTGGTGTTAACTCAGCAGTGTCTAAATGTACCCTACCCTACAGCATTTTCATTATCGTTTGCAAGACAATCAATGAATTAAACAATCAAATTTTCCGAAGTGTATATCATCTATATGGTGCGTTTAACCATTGGACGTGCGTCATTATTAGTATTGTTGTAACAAGAGATTTGAAAAGGCTTTGAAGAGGTGTTTAATACTGTTTACAGACACAACTTGGTGTTCTTTGTAACGTGTTACGAACAAAACCTGTCAAAAATGTAAATATCCTGAATTGCTAAATCACAACTGAGTTGGAATTCATTCGGATGATGTTTGGTATGAAGACAGCACCAATCGAAGTGGAAAAAGGACACCGAGGTTTCTTATCAGTTTCTCATGTATCAACACCAATAATGTACCAACACCAATAAGCAAACATAAATGTCAGTGCATTGCAGTGTATTCTGATATACCAACCATAGCATTTTGTAGTTTGTATCCAATCAAACTCTCTCTGGCAATCCCACTGCTGCCACCAAGTGTTTTTGTTAAATAATCAAACACTTTCAAATGAATCAACCATCTGAGGTACCACGTGCTCTTGTGTTAAATGATGTTGAAGTACATAAATACCGTATGTTATCTTTTCAAAAGTGGTAAGGAATATCATCAAGACTGGACCATGACATGACACAAAGTATTGCATAAGTTTGGTTTTCAGGTTGATACACATGTAATTGATTCACTTAATGAGCCCGAAAGCTGTTTGGTAATGAGCAAACGCATGGGGTAAACATTAATTAAAGCAAAGCATGGATTAGGTTTAATGTGTCAACTTTCGTGCATGCAGGAGGAATGTTGCAACAGGGTGTTACTTGACATGAGTATTTGCTTTGTGCAAGCATATTCATCAAAAAAATCAAGAGATATATAGAGAGAGAGGAGAGAGAGGGAGAGAGAGAGAGAGAGAGAGAGAGAGAGAGAGAGATAACACGGAGGACTAAACAAGGAAATAGAAAGCGAGGGTTGAGAGGGACAAGAGAGAAGGGGTATGCGTGTGAGGGAGATGAAGGGTAACAGGGGATAAAAAAAAAATAATCTCTTGTAATCTCTTTTATGAAAAATTGCTTCAAAGAATGTCAGCAAAAAAGCAACAACACATTTCCAACAATGTACGTTTCTTTATTTTCTTGTATACAAAGAAGTATACATGCACACGATTTAAGCAGCGAAAGAAGATTCCTGCCACCCATGCCATGATCATGATGATGAAAGGTACGGAGTGATGCCAGGTTCCCACACTTCCGATAAGTTCATCTTAATCAAGCCAATCAGACAGGGCCCTGTTGCATAAAGCTTATCGTTGATGGTAACTTCGCTACCAATAGCAACATCAATGGAAACGGCCTTGAATTTGATTAGTTGTCTAGCGATGCTACCATAGCAGTTAATATTGATGACAGAGTTTATATTAATGCTACGCTTTACGCAACGGGGCCCTGATCGACAGTTGAAACCTAGCATAACCACCAATATATAAGCCACTTACACCTGTATGCGTCATTGAGGAATGATTGCACCCGTAATAATCACAGATACAATACACAATGATAGAGCAAGTTTTTGCCTGGATCAGAATAAGTTAATGAACAAGCACCACCTTTCGACCGGAGCACCGTCTAATAAATAATTACGACTGATATCAATCGCAAGTCAAGTTGCGATCAATCGCAACATGTTTATAAGACAGTGCTCAGGTTATGCAAGGATGATTTTAGTAGTGGATTGAGGTCCTTTTCTTTTTGGAGGGTGATTGTCTTCTCTTTACCAAGGCTAAACTTGTACAAGTCACCAAAAGTAGGCTGGGAGGAGGAGTCATTGGATCCACCAAAGACATACACATCCTGGAAGAAGGAAACAAAGGTTTGGACCATTCGGACACATTCATGAGTACTCTGTGGATACATTACGTAATAATATGAATCAACATTCACAATCGATTAATAATGACATTCTTGCATTAATTGGTAATGACAAATAGAATATAGCAGAAAAAACAAGGACAAAAAAATAGTGGCAAGGAAAGGTGGTCAACTTTTCAAAGCATTATTATTCAAACATACATCTATATACACTGTACAAACATAAAAACGAAACAATTATAATACTGACAAGACACTAATCTGAAAATTCCACAATGTTGATTCTAATGCGTGTTCCAAAATGCAATTGGATATTGTGTATACAGATACATTGGCGTAAAGACCAGATTACAGTGAAGGAATCTCAATGAAAGGGCCTGGGCCCCGTTGCATAAAACTTACCATTGACCGTAACTCTGCGATCAATGGTAAGTTTTATGCAACGGGACCCTGGTCATGTAAGAGTTAGAGACAACTAGTGACGAAGATTGTGAGTCTTTACCTTGTCCACGTGAGCCACGAAGCAGTGACTGCCTCTTGGAGATGGAGCCGTCCCTTCCGTGCGGTTCATCTCGGTCCAGAGAAGCTTATCTGGGAGGAGATTCACATTGGTAGAACATGTTCCTTATTCCCACGATTTATTTTTCCGAACACGCACATTTCGTATACCTTGTAGCCTAAGTACTACGGACACAACCCATTCTGGTAACAACTATGTCTGGTAACACAGACTACGCCCTAATTTCATCATGGCTCCTCTGCCTCCTTCGCCTCTCAGGAGGATGGGATTAGGGCACAGTCTGCGTTACCAGACATAGTTGTTAACAGAATGGGTTGTGTCCATGCACCTCACAGCCTAGTACCTATAGGCTTCTAACCTTGGGGCCCTCAAACAGAATCGAAATCGTTAATCCAACTTTTTGTTGCATTAATCACAAGGTTCGTTATTCCAAAGGTTTTTATTCCGACGTTTTTTTTTCCGGAAATGAAATATGGTTCGAAAATCTGAAAATGAAGTCAACTTCTTTAAGTTAAAGGGAAGATGGGCACCAATCGGAAATGATGTTGATGCTTCGCCTTCGGATGTCAACATAGAGACGGTCTAACTGTATCTTCTAAATACATGTATAAAATATGTACAGGGACCATTTTCTGTTTTTCATAGATTTGAATTGATAATGACCATAGATGACCGACCTGTGTTGAAGGAGTGGACGTCGTTGAACCATTTATCTGCTCCCCCTGTGCCTCCAAACACGTATATCTCGTTCTTGACAGCCGTGCAGGCAGCATCGCATCTAGGGGGGGGGGGGGGGGGGGGGGGGGGGGAGGGGGGGAGGGGGGGAGGGGGGGAGGGGGGAGGGGGGAGGGGGGGAGGGGGGGAGGGGGGGAGGGGGGGAGGGGGGGAGGGGGGGAGGGGGGAGGGGGGAGGGGGGGAGGGGGGGAGGGGGGGAGGGGGGGAGGGGGGAGGGGGGGAGGGGGGGGGAGAGCTGTATACTTTAAAACTTTTGATATTTTTGAAAATAATACAAAATAAACTACAACTCAACTCAAGCACAAATTGACACATAACAAAGTCAAAAGATGTGAAAGATGTCCTTTTTTCCAAAGCAGGTGTCGCGACATTTCAGCAATTATTATTTTTGTAATAATCCTTGGAATATTAAATGACATTTTCACCTTTGGTCACATTTGGACCCAAACAGTTGTGTGTATCAGATAATTAATTAGGAGCTCAACAATGACCATTGTATATCATACCTGTCAATCAACTAACAACTTCCATCACAGTGTCATTAATGATGCTTCTGGCAGAAAAAGACGTCGTGGGCTGACATGTTGTGTTTCTAATTGTTTATCGGAAACACACAATTTGTCCGAAAGTGAAAATATCAATAAATATCCACATTATTATTACAAAAAACTAATGGATGAAATGTCACAAAACCTGCCTCTAAAAATGTGTAATAATCTATCAATTTTAGTTTGAGTTGAGTTATAACTGATTTTGTATAATTCTTCAAAAGTGTAAAAAGTTGTTTTGTTGATAACACCTAGTATGAGTCTTCGTTCTAGTCAGTGTAAAAGCTCTTCGTCTTCTGTTCGGGTAACTATAGTCACTACACTACTCTCAACATTTCTTATCATTTTGAGATTATTTATTCGTGGCATTCTTAAATGGTCATTACAAGACGGTATTCCTCACATTAAACAGCCAAGTTCAACCAAATCATGTTGAGATAAAATCTGATTGGTGATAACATATTTATAGAATATGATTTGTAAAAAGATATGTTTGTCTTGGGGCCACTCGAATCTCGACGAACCTCATCTTGTTAGGAGACGAGACATATAGTCCACTTTTGTTGTGATAAATTTTATATGAAAATAGTGTGTCAGGAGGGGGAAAAACAATAAGAAATATAATCACATGTACTCTGGCACAGGTGAAATACTTAAACTTTCACGAACAGTTTGGTTATAACTCCTGATTCACATCTAAATACACGAATTACTATAACAAAATATATAAATACCGAGGTTTCGGTTACCTTGGAGACGGCGGAACTCCCTGCACTGTGAGTTTGACCCACCACTGGCATTCTACACGAGGTCAAAGAACAGAGAGATTAGATCGAGGATGTATAATTATGGGGAGTACCGAATCAGCCGAATGCAGATTCGTTGTAGTCAAATTCGAGTCACGTACGAAAGCTAGATGAATTTACTCTTTGATCCCGTGTTCGAGTCCGCTTCTCTTGATGATTCTCATTTGAAATTGACACAAACAAACTAAGATGCGCCGAAGATTGTGGAGAAATATACTCACCCTCGATACTTCCGCAGTTGTGAGATGAAATATTTAAAGAGCATCCATATAAAGGTTGCGCACCCTTTTTATAGGGTTTGCTCCATATATTCGCCTGGTACTTAACCATGAGTTAGCAAAAGGTTGTAAACACTCACAAATATTAGCAAAGGATTTGTAAATAGCTGCCAATCTGCATAAATTCTGTCGCTAAAATTTGCTTACAGTCGTTAGTACTCGCTAACTGCCTTTCGCAAACACTTTCGCTAAAAAAACATTCGCTAAAATGTTGCTAATATTGTCGCTAAGCATCGATAATAATAATAGTCTAACCAGAGTCGAAGCAATGCATGTCATCCACCGCTTGTCCGTCGACCAGCCCACCGTACACGAATATTCTCTTCCGGACCACGC